>CM053790.1:114959134-115439134 GCA_028749045.1 Cupressus sempervirens
ATATTAATATTATTTTCATTTTTTAAATATTAATTGACTTCAATATTAATATTTACTTTCCTTTAATTCATAATACAACTACAAATAACTCAATTTTGAAATTTTAATTATAATTATATTATTTATAATTTCTCTCATAATACTAAATATTCATAACTAGATGATTACATAGGGAACTCCACCATAACTTTTCTTAGAATATAACATAATCACAAATATATATTTATTAACTTTTCGCTTGCATTAATAAATATATAATCACTTATATACAACTTATAGTTTAACTAGACGTAAGAAAATAATATTACTAACATCCACTTTACAAATAAATGGGTAATATTTCTTTAATTTTTGAAATTAATAATTAATATTTCTAAAATTAATAAATAAAAATTAAAAGAAAATTTTAGGCAAGATCCTACAACACAATGATAAATTGAGCCTCTTATTTGGGAGTGTTGATCTTATTTTGGTTTTGACAAGCCAGTGACAAAACACTTAAGTCATTACTTAATAGAACTCTATATGTGTTAAGTAGTGTATGCCGAGCAATATATGTAGTTAGTGTCAAGCACCGCTATGTGTTGAGCAGATGGTATGTGTTGAGTCACTCAAGTGTCGAGCAAGAAATATATGCCAAGTAAAATAGTGGATGCCCAATCATTCAAGAGTCGAGTTCCAACATTAAGGATATAGTGAATGTCGAATATTAGAGCTTTCAAGTGTAGAGTAAATAGTTATTGGCATGGTTGTTTGTAATGGCACAAACTCCTATGTGAACCATTTTTGGGCCAACGTAAGGATTTTTTACAATTCTAGAAGATATGTACGAAGGTATATTGAGAATCCCTATGAAGTGCATGCAACCAATCAGATTAAGAGATGTTCTAAGTGACAAAATGGGTGAATCAAAATCATTGATTCCTACTCAACCCTAGCTCACCTAAGTCTTCTGAAGGAGGGAAAACCCTAAAGAGTTTGTATGTGTGAATGAGACGAGAAGGGTGAATGTTAAGTGAAGAGAGAGCATTCATGACAACTAAGGAGGTTGTGAGAGAGGAATGAATTGCAAAATTAGTTAGAGAGAACAGAGCAGAGCAGTTAAAAGACATAAGAGATACATTTGTTTAGAAGGATCAAGTACACATTAGGAAAGAGGAGATCTAATATCTAGCAAAGAGGTGCTAATAGAAGGATCAAGGCTGAAACATTCTAACAGGTGAATCAATGAAAATCTCTTCACCGAGTAGTCTTAATAGGCTTTTGTAAATCCTTTAAAAGGGTGCTTGTTTTATTGCAAGTTTAAATCCTCTAACAAGGCACACTTTTAGCAAGGTGTTGAACTCCTTTAACAGGGTAAGATTTAGTAGTCTTTGTAAGCCTTTAAAGGGGAAAACCTTTCACAGGGTAGATCATAGTTAATGATCAAATAATCGTAACCTTCATTGGATACACTTTACAACTGCAGTAGTGAAGATTTATGGGTGTCATCCCCACTCTAGTTTTTCCTTCTCATTGGAGGTTTTGTTGATCTCAGATCGGTTTTGACAAGTGAGTGTCTACACACTTTAGTCATTTACTTAGTTCATGCCGAATAAGTAGTACATGTTGAGCACATGTATATAATAAAGCATGCCAAGTCCATAGTGAGTGTTGAGCAACTCATGTGCCAAGTCACTCAAGTGCTGAGCAGACATTATATGCTAAGTAATTCATGATTCGAGTAAGTAGTGCATACCGAGTGATATAGATGTTGAGTCATAGTATAAAAAACAATATATGCCAAGCATCAAAGACTTCAGGTGTCGAGTAAGACAATTTTGTTATAGTTGTTTATAATGGCACAAACAACTATGTAAACCATTTTTTAGCCAACTTAAAGATTGAATTACAATATTTGGAGATAAGGATGAATGCTAATTTGGATTCCCAATGCATTATATACAACCAATGGAAAAAAAGGGAAGGATTAAGTGACAACATGGATTAATTACAACTATTGATTCATACTTAACCCTCACTAATACATTTGGCATCGATTTGCGATGGTTATGTGTTGCAATTACGATGACAATGTGTCGCCAGTGCAACAGTAATAGAAGTCATTTTTTTAGTCACAAATTACGACGTCTATCCCATGCCGTCACAATTATGATGCCTATCCATCACTATACAACCACTTTATTGTGACATCAACCCCATCACAATGCTTGTGGCCAATGTCACAATTGTGATGGACTACTTGGCAATTGCGATGAAATTGTTGTGCCGGTGACACCAACTGCCGCCACAATGCTTGTGGAAAATGTCGCAATTGTGACATCCACCACAAGGATTGCGGTGGCAGTTGGCATCGCCGACACAACAATTTCATCACTAAGCTAGTGACGGCCATCGCAATTGTGGCAGAAGTTGGCATCGTTGCCAAGTCAACCCCGTCGCAATGCTTTTGGTGGACGTCACAATTGTGACATCTGCCACTAGCATTGCGATGGTAGTTGGCGTCGTCACCACAATAATTTCATCGCTAAGCTAGTGGTAGACGTAGTAATTGTGACAGCTACGCCGTAAAACAAAAAAAAATTGTGAATGTTTTTAGCATCCATGCTTTCTTAATTCTCTGCAACTATACCTAAGATGTTTTACCCTCATGGAAATTTTTAGGATGTACTTTACATTTTTAATTTGAGGGATGGCTTGATATCCTTCTATTTACAAGAAACATCTAAAGTATCCAATTGTTTCCAGATTGACAAAGAAAAATAGTAATTCTCAAGCATAGAAAGACTAGCGAAGGAATGAGTTCATGTTAAAGCTGAATTTGGTGAAGAAATTGAATCATTAATTGAGCTTAATGGCTTCACACATAGGAACTTAGACCCGGGTCTATAATGAAGCATTTGCAGGGATCTATAGCCTTTGTTCACAGATAATCTCTCAAAATTGTCACAAAACTTTACAGTTTGACAAATAATCTACAATCTATTATTCTTTGAAAACATTAGCAAAAGGATTTTATTTAGATTGAGCCCAAATTTTGAGACGATATCAAAGAATTTCAAACTTGCATACCTCTGCAGAAACTTTGACAACCTTGAGCAGAATGGAATCCTGAGCACCACTAAAAATCACCACAAATCAGTGTTTTGAAATCAGAAAGAAAAAAATGACTTTCTGAACAATTGTCGCACTGTAAGCTTGAAAAGTTGCTAAGCCAATCGAAAGGGGACTTAAAGCAGCTTCTTTTTAGCTCTCAAAGATCTTAACGACTGCTCACTAAAAAGAAGGGACCAAAATTCAAGCTACAGGTCATCAGCTCACCAAGTAAAGTTGGAGTGAAATCTTTTTTCATTTATCGATGCCGCCAAACTTGGCATGCCCACGAAAAAAATTAGCTTAGAACTGCCATTCGCAGGATGACTCTCTCTTATACTCCTAAATGATTCCAACATGTAATAACCTCCAATTACAGCTAGTCAAGTCTAGTATGTCATTCAATGTCAATAGACTTTTTAAACACTCCATTAAAGTTTAACACTTACCACTGCACAACGTAGCAAAAAATATCCTATCAAGGCCAATAAACACAAAATAACTTGAATTCTAATAAAAATCTTGCATCTGAACCATTATTCTTCTTTAAAATAGAGGAGGAAAAAGCATTCTATGCTTTTAGAGGAGCATGACTTGAATTTCTAAAAGTAATGATAGGACTGCAGTTAATACTTATCCCTTGATCGAACACTCAACACTCGAGATGGTTGATGACTCGTGCTAGCTTTATTTGTTGAAATTTTACTAATGTCTATAGAATTCACTCCTATAATAATAGATTATTGATAGTCCTTCAAAAATGATATATGTGATATTTAGCTTTAGTTAATTTTTTTATATTAAGTTAGAAATTATAGAGAATCAGATATTAAATTTCTACTATTTATTATAATCATAGTGATTGGTTTCTGGATTCAATTCAGTTAAAATTTTTATCATCACATAAAACTAATCTCCTAAGATTTGAGAGATACAATCAACAATTCTAAAAGATGAGATAGGTAAACATTCTGCCTTATAAATACATTAATTTAGAGCTATATAATTAGATTGGAAATTTTATTTTAAAAAATAGCATACTTTTCTACTTGGATAAGGAAAATTGAGCATGAAGATAATACTTACCTTACCCATAATACTACGCTATCGGCTTATTCCCACCCACTCATAAGTTTTCCCATCAAAATAGTGCACAGTTTTCAGACCTGCCCATATACCTTTAGAAGAAAAAACAATAATGAAATTAGGACTAGATTTGTATACTGCTTAAACAATCCATGATACAAAAAAGTGGAAATCAAAGTAAGGTTTGCGATTTTTTCTGAAGATTGAACTCTCCAATTTAGGCTAGTTACAATGAGGTGAGACATTGAGTATGTATAATTTCTCTGCCAATTTTCTTTAGCACCTTATGATAATTATGATAATCGTATCATTGGTGATAACATAGTTCCAAGACAGTGCTAAGATCCAAGGATGCAATAAAATGTATTAGTGAATGGGAAAAGTTGACTAATGAATTCCTCCTCCTAACACACATGCTCTATGATTGTATACACCATCATCTGACACGAATTGTTGGGAGGGTGATGTTGGGGAATTGTTTGCTAGATTCGCTAAGAAATTCTCTAGTCTTGTAATGTTGTTATTCCCATATGGGCTCCCTCCTCTTTCCAAAAGCAATACTGTGAAGTTCTATGAAAGTGTTGCTGCTAGTGGACATCCTACTATTCCTCCTCCCACAATTATGTAGTCATATGTCACTACTGTGGGATATTTCATTGCCTCCCTTATGAATCTACCATGGTGTGGTGCTATCACTGGTTATATTACACACACAAATCAATGCTTAGGGCCAATGGGTGTGTATAACAAGATATAATACCCATTAATTTGTTAACTAGGAAGAAAGAAATCATTGAATATATGTGATAGTTTTTAATCTAGAATGAAGCTTGTGAGAAATAGTCCCATAAGCTGTGGTGTAAGTTGGTTGTCAAGGATGGTATAGAAGCAACATGAAACACTAGACAGAGTAATAGACAACATTTCTCAACAACAAAAGATGGAAGAAAGTCGGTTGATCATGCACTCAGAGCCAAGTTGATGAGTAGGTTTGAAGTAGTGGTTTTTAACATTAGGCAGTTAAAACTAATAACATGAATATAAAAACATCAAAGCATCAAGAGTAGGTATTGAGCACACCAACATTGCCTCAAGAAAAAAGAAATTAGTTTTCAGACTGGTAGATCATGAAAAGACTGTTCCCTTATGTACCACTGAAAATAATTCTATTGATAGGTAATATCAGTTCAAATCCTTCCACATTAAGGATTCTTAGTATGCACATAACTCTAGAAAAACTTGGATTTCCACATTGAGATCATGCCCACAACAAGCATAACCAAGTTAGATAGAGATGTTCCTCTTTAGGAAACTTTAGAACATCATATAACACTAGTAAGAGGAAATCAGAAGAAAACTATGCACACACATTGAAAACAAGTTTTTTGATTAAACTTTTGGATCCTTTTTCTTTCTGTAATACATTATTGAGTGTGATTAGAAATGTCCATAAAATCAGTTTAACCTACAATAGGTCATTGAGATCCATTAAATCAGTTTAACCTACAAGATTGCTTTCAATTATAATGGACTACAGAGAACTCATATCCTTAATAATATATGGTATTTGATTTTCAAACACGAACTTCCTAAAATCTCTTATAATTTTTGAGCATTGATTATCTCAAAAGAAATTCAATGTAAGCACTATTCATATATAAAACTTAATTATAACTTCCAAGCAATAAGTCTATGTTGTGCAATTCATTATCCAAATTACTTTGGCACTCACTGATATTGATTAACAATTTAACCAAGACTAATACAAGAAAATTGTGACCAATCAACAATTCAACCAAGAATAATACAAGAAAATGATGACCTTGTTTTGTGGAGCCACAAATGTAAAAGCTGTACAGTACTACAAACAAAATTAGAACCTTCTTCTTAATCTCCATATTCTTTTCCTTGCAACCAACACTCTCATTTAGTTGCAAATCAAAACATTAAGATCTTCTCTATATCATATGCATATCATCCAGGCTGAACATAACAATAGACAAAATGACTAATATTAATAATGATTTAATAGACATAGAAAGTTCATGAAATTTTCCATGCTTTCATTGTGAACCCAGTATCTGCAAGCCTACCACATCCTAGTCGATGAAAAAACAATAGTTAAACAAACAAATAACAAGAATGGTCCTTTTCATGTTGAGGTGCAAGAGAAAAGACCTGCCTGAAGAAGAGGGAAATGCAGCCAACATGAGCATAAATTAAGCAGATTTTGCCTAGCTACATTTACTAGATCACCTTTTAGATATGCTTAATTCACTTTGCACGGTTCTAATGTTTGAAGATCTTTAAGCTTTGCTTGAATGAATTTGTCTATGATTTTTTCATGGCCTAATCAAAAGTTTATATTATTCAGCAATTCATTAGTCAACTTTTCCCATTCACTAATACATTTGGCATCGATAATACATTAGCCCTTAGTTAATTATGATAATCATATCATTGGTGATAACACAGTCCCAAGACAGTGCTGAGATCCAAGGATGCAATAAAAAAGCTACAAGTTTAGAACTTCATGACAGTTCAAAGCATGAAGCCTTAGATGCATAGGACAATAGTCTAAACATAGGACAAAATAGAGAAATATTTAGTATCTTATTGAGCTTCACTTTGTTTCAAGAATAGTGTAATATTCTCTACTAAACAGGGCCAACCACGTGAAGGTGGAAGCTCATTTGGCCCCACCCCCCTCCCCCTAACATCACTCTACATTCCCAATTAACATCTAACATTCATTCATTCTTTCAACCATTAATAAAATGTAACATTCAATCAATATCACATGATAACATTCATTAACACATTAGATTCATAAACATGCAACATTCATCAATATTTTGCATTAACACATAATTCATGAACATTCATTAGCACATAATTAAATTCATTGAGACATAAAATTTAGTCATTATCAATTAAGGTATTTAGATGAAAATCATTTATTTTTTTTCTTTCTATTTCTTTTTTCTATGTAAGCTCTAAGAGGAGCATCAATGTCATCATCAATTCCCCCCTGCATCAGTTGTTCTTTTCTCTGTTCTTGACAATCTCAAATTCCTATGCTGTTGCAAAGGGGGGTCCTCTGCAATAACAAATAAAAGAGTTAAATTAAAAATAATTTATTATAATTTTTACAACTATTTAATTATTTTAAATAACATAACTGTGGCGCTCTTTACCTGATCTAACCACATCTTTTTGTCTGGACTCAACATCAACATGCTCATGAACATCGACCCCTCGATCCTCTACAACTGCTATACAAAATGTTACGTTAATCAAAACATCAATTGCAATTACATATAAAAAATTTAATAGCAAATGTATACCTCCACTACTGGGATGCACATCATGCGAACCTTCAGCATTCACAAATTGTGTAGAAGGATTGTCAAGCTGCATTCCAACATCCTACGCATTGTTATCATTGCTTGCTTAAAATAGATATACTCACTTTATATTGGAACTTAACATCAAATAGACTAATTGGTAAAGTATTCAATTTGAAATAAATTTTATTTAGCTTATTTACCTGTGGCTCAGATGCATCATTATTAGAACCTTCCACACTGATTTCAGCTCATAGCCATTCAACCACGGCTCTATAGCCTTGTTGGAAGCCAATCCTCTTATCCTCTTCTGTGAGGCATCTCTTGAACTTTGAGCCCTACATTTTGTGTGGTATGGTGAATTTTAATTGCATTATTTCAACAACCAATGGAGGGTAGTTAAAATATCAAAAGGAAATACAAAAGTTGCAAAAGTTGAGGATCAGGAGCATAGACAAGCTAGTCTATCCTAGCATTTCCCATCACAATATATAAAAAATTTGATATAATTTTTCATTTACTAATATGTACAACTCATGCTTGAAGTTTTGAAAAACCACCAGAGCTGAGCTTGTGTGTCCCGTGCTTTTCTAGTCTTGCCTTTGTTGCCTTTGATGTGTCAGGCAATCTATGAAAAATTTGAAATATGTTAGATAGTATAAATATAGAGGTTAATTAGTACATAATTACATTCTCAAAAGTATCACATATCTTGTTGTACTCTCTACTAGTGTAATTGCATTTTTCTTGTCAGCTTTACACTTTCCATCCAAAATCAGAGCCTGCCACTTAGCCTTAGGAACATAGGGCAGACGCTCATACTTGGGGTTATCCTATAAATGTTTTCTGTACTAGTGCCTAATATACTTCAAACATGAACCAACTTTTTCAAGGAGCTTGTTTCTCTCGAATGCACGAGGTCCAAAGAGTTGGGTCATGCTCTCTATAAGATCATCCTTCAACTTTTTGTCTTGGTTATTCCACCTTTTAAGTAAAAAAAAACATATTAGACTCATAAATGAAGTGAAGCTACCTTTAATATAGTTCAAGAGATGGATGAAAAGGAAAACTATTCTAGCAATGATATGAAATCAAAATAGTAGTTTGGGGTTTTAGTTAGGATATGATGTTCCAGCAGGTACACATGGTGGGCCCAAATATTCGCAAACACTCATCACCAAGTTTTTTCCAAAAAACATCATTCCCTACAAAACAATCATGGGATCATTAGTCGATGAAGAGTGATCAAAAACTAAATTACTATTATATCACTATAGAGTAATAACTTTAAAGTACCTAGAACTTTGGCTACTTTTAATGGAATGCCTTCATCGTCACTGACGATCAATATGACATCCTTCACCATTCTTGTACTAGGAACATAGGAACATCCAAGAAATGATGTTGTAGCTCCTATTGCAAAAAGTTTCATAAGTCTCTGTCACAAAGTATAAAAGAACAAATGATAATTGATGTTAAAAATTTGTAAAAAAAAATTTGTTGAACTTTGATAGTGCATACAACTGCAGGAATTATCTTTAACCTCTAGCTATTATGTTGTTCCAGTTGTGGTCTGCTCCAAGAATGTCATAAAGTAGCCTTGTAGAAAATAACCCATTAGTTTTGATGAGGATTCTCATAAATTTTACATAGAGAACGTTGATTTTCAATGGATTTGAATATCAGAAGTTGAATTACAGCATCAACTCAGGCATGAGTTGTTTGGCATAATGCCAAAAGAAGCTGAAGTTGGGGAGAATGCATACAAACTATTTGCTAAAATGTTAAAGAGATTTTTTTTAAAAACATCAAGTGCATGCTATCTGAGTGAGGTTTATCTAGGAAGAGAAGGCCTTTAGTTTCAAAGTCCAACAATCACATTTTTTTCTTGAACAAGAACAACAAGAGCTTCAGATACAACAAATTGAGAGCCATCTTGTGGAATCTAATTGTCATGCTGAAGTATCATTTCAGCCTTCAACTAAGTCGTATGGCAAAATTTTTTTTTAATGTGAGGATGGTTTAAAGGCTAGTCATGATACATTTTTGATATCTAGGCAATAAGATACTACTCAAGGATGTATGCAATCTCGTGACTCATCTCTCAGGTCACTTGCCATCAAGTAGAAGGGGTAAGTTGAAGTTGCTGTTATGGAAGCATATCAAGCTTTTTCTGCAAGATAATCGGCAAAACTTCAACTGAGAAGGGAATTGCTTAGAAATCAAATTTCACTTGATATGGTTGAACATCTAATCAATGATCCTGAATCTTAACATTTATTTCCTCTCCAACTAGTTGTAATTCTATGTAATCCCAGGTGCATTAGTGCAATGTTCCCTACAGAAAAAATAAGGAATAGAACCAACTCTAAAATGTCACTGTGGATTCCTAAAAAGGAATTCTCTGACAATGTGGAAAAACTAACTTAGGAAAGTGCTTTCTAATGCTAGTTGTAGAATTGTTATACCATATATGTTTTACACCTTGCAATGGCATACTTTTGATCATCATTTCTCCAAATTGAGGGCTTTCCATGCAAATATATATGGAAGATGGTCTTATGAAATATCACAAACAAAAACATGGCTTGGTCATCCAGGTGCTAAATAGAGTTCAACTGAGTGTAAAGGACAACTAATCATATTAAGATCATGGGGAATTTGAGGCCAAATTTTTTGAAAAGTTTGTAAATATAAACATGGTAAGAACATGGATAGAGATATTTATAGCTATACAACTCAAATAATGGCTTCAGCCTCCAAGCTAGTTAATCTGTTGCATCTATACAATGTTGCACCTCGAGAATATACTCCACTTTCAACATGATAGGACTAGGAAATACTCTATCAAATAGGAGCCATAATGCATGTATTTATCGATTAATTGTAGTGAAGATGTTGTAGCTCAGTACGCACACCATTTTAATTATGAAAGAATTGACCACTCTATAGTCACAAAAGGTATGCTAGGTCATGACATGAGGGATATAGGCTTAAGTAGAAAGGAATTGGACCTCAAAACATAACAAAATACAATAGATTAGCAAAAGATAGTCAAATGAATAGACATGAAGAAGCAAAGTATAACAATTCATCATGTGGCTTCCAATGGAGACAATGATCAATGTCAAGATAGCTAAAGGAAGGAACAAATAGGAAAATTTATAGTTGCTACAATTTGATGAAACACATGAGCTTCCTGAGGAATCACAAGGATATGAGGCTATACATCTATGGGTCAGTTTTGAGAATACTATGCAAGAATGTGTACCCATACCCTTTTATGCAAGCTGATAGCTCCATTCCTCATCGATATGGCAGAACAAGCATAGGTTAAGTAGAAGCAAACATTTGTTGGAACTCGTGGGTGGAAGAATTGGCATATAGGATGCACATTCACATTCACTGCTATCTATAGGAAAGGCCATGCATGCCCACCAAATATGTATTAAGCCATAAATTTTTTTTTAAAAGCCATGACAACATTAGTGGTTAGTGTAAATCTATTTAGGCTGCAGTGAACAAGTATAATTTGTGCAGGCTTGGTGTACTCATTGAAATAACAACTGAATAGGAGTCGGCAATTGTAATAGTCAAAAGAAGGTGATGATTCATGCAAGAAGATGTTAAAAATACACGAAAAAGTAATTTTTGAGTTTAAAGATAGTAGACATGTGAGTCTAGTTAATCATTCATGTGAATTATAAAAACCAAGGCGTATCAAATAAATAGTTGTAAAAAAATTGTGAAAAAGTTTAAACGTTGAGTGACTACCAAAGGGGGGTCATTACAATCTACATTGTAAACAAATAACACTTAAACACATAACAAAAGAGAGAAAAAGAGGGATTTGTGTACCAGTAGATGGTGCAACAGTCGATGCCTGTAAGCTGTGTGTTGTCGACTCAGCAGTCGGAAAGAGATTTGTCGTTGTCCTAGATGGAGGTGGTGTTGTCATAGGATCTGAAGCTGAAGTATAAAATTGTTAGAGCATGCATAAATATAGAACACATGGACTAGCATGGACAAGATTGTTAGAGCATTAAAAAAAAGGATTGTTCGAGCATGTATTGTCAATGATTATGATAATTTCTATATATATTCAGTGGAAAACACAAGTGGGGAACGGAACATGCGATCTACCTGAACCACCTGTAGCAACCTCATCATGGGAATGGGGTTCAAAATCATGCAAAAAACTTTGTAAAGACAACGCATCCATATTTTAATTAATTCCATAAAAGAGCATAACATAAAAACCATTATTGAACTTTTGTTATAATTAAAAATTTCATTAATACTTACTTTTAAGGTTTCAGAGGTGTGCAACAATTTAGATGCCCTATCTTTTATTTCCTGAGTAGTAGGCTTAATGGTTGCCAAACGTATAATTTCTTTACCAATTTTCTTTAGCAACTTTTTAATCGAACCGATCAGGTCATCGGTCTCTGCTAAATCAATATAAAAAGGGTCCTCCTCAGGGGCGAGTTGCTGAGGGACTACAGGTTCCTTTCCCCCCCTCCGACCACTGGCCCTCTGTGACAACAATAGTATTAGTATTATCAAAATTACTCCAAAACAATGAAGAAAACAACATTGAAAAAATAACATTTTGCTTCTATCTAGTTTGCATAATTACAATGAGTTTTACCTGCTCATATGTAGATGAGCCAAGAACATTGCTAGCATCCCCTCTGGGCGGTTGCTCCATATTGTGCCCCTGTGTCAAAGATCAAGTATAAAAATGTTAGCCAAAAATTTATTGACTAAATGGTATGTTGGAGTCATTGATTAGAAGTTGGTTTAATAGTATGTACCACCCCCATGGTAGTAGCCTTGTTTGTATCTATGCAGTTCAAATTGTAATCAATAAGAAGCTCTTCCCCTGCACATATTGATTTTATCGCACAGATGAATACACAATTTCCCTCGCGCGCCTCAAATATGCAATTGGGTTGCTTTATAGTTGACCCAGGTCATGTACTATTTATAAAACCTACAATATTCGCTGTTGCTTTTGGCCTTCCAGCAATGTATATAGCCACACTTTTACTTTGATTATTGTCTTGCTGTTGTATATAATTTTCTGAGAAGGCATACCTATGCATACTTTTTTTATATTGAACAATATGCATCCAACTTTTGTAATCGTAACATGGTCCAACATACTCCATCAATTCAAAAACTTTGTTGTAAGACACCTTTATGCCGTCCATAGAAAATAGGCCCAAACCATGTAATGATGATGGTGCTATGCGATATATCCTCTTGTTAACACAAAAATCAGTGTTTACTGGAGGAAGTTCCTTGGGTACCCAATATTTCTATAGATGTTGGTACCTAAAGGGAGCCTCGATGTCACCTTTCGTCTCATCATCATAAGAACATGACCCCCCTTGAGCAAGGAAAATTTTCATGCATTTACTGAATTTCCTTCTAGTCCTTTGACCTCTAGTTAATCTCCCTGTTCTAGATAAACTGCATGTCTCACTTTCCTCTTCTATACCTATATTTCCCTCACTTGAGGAAGACACTTCTGAAAAATACCTATTTTCTGGTACCTGCAAATGGGAGAGATCTTAGAAGACATCAATCTTACTATTGATAAGTGTATTAAATAGACTGTCTATAAGGAGTATTGACTTATACTTGTCAATCCATGAGACTATGTGGGATGCTCCTGAAAGGGGTTCAGTTTCTTGCAAATGTAATTCAATTATCATGAGCATAATCACATCATAATCATAATCACATCCATCATAAGCATCACATAAAATTTAAAAACATTAAAAGGTACACAATATAACACTTAAATCAGGCTCACATTATAAGCCTTCTAGGGAAGTAGGCGTAGTGAAGGGCTAAGCACTTATATTATGTTTTCCCTATGAATTTTATTCTAGGTACAACTCCCTTTTATAGATATTTAATGAATTCCCTTTTTTAAACTAAACACTTACAAATGCTTTTGACCTGAAAGAAAATAAGGCTTAATACATTCGCACATCAATATGTGTTTTAAATAGTTTTATTTAATTAATTTAGATTAATAGTTAATTTAGATTAGCAGTATTCTATTTCTAATTGAAACTTGTAGCTTTTAAATAGATAATGAATAAACTATGTAACCATATAAGACAAATATATTTCTATCAAGAAATGAATATTAAATAGATTAAGGATTGATGGCATACCTCTAAATTTCATCATCATCATCATCATCATCCTCCTCGTCATCATCATCATCATCATTATCATCATCATCATCATCCTTGCCATCATTGTCGTCGTCATCATCGTCATCAACAACATCAACATCATCTTCATCATCATCATCAGTAGCAGCATCTACATCATCTTCTACTTCTTTGGTATCTTCTTCTTCCATTGAATTATACTTTATTGGCCTTCCTCTTGGTTCATGTCTAACAACAGATGACCAACCCGGTTTATGTGGAACATCTGAGTAAAATACCTGCTCACATTGGCTTGGAAGAACATAACGTTCATCCCCAACTGGCTCAAACGACCTTGTATTAACCATTGTAAATCCATTATCATGTTCAATAACAGTTCTATTAGGATCATTTGGATTAAGTCGTAGCCTATACCATTTGACAACGAAGAGTACTAATTTGAAGGAACTAAAGTCATAGTCAAGTATATCATCCAAAATGCCATAGTATCAATTTTTAGACTCTTGAGGATGTAAGCCATTTCTAGATGAAATATTAGTCACTTGAAAGACTATAGTTATTCTTGAATCACAAGTTTTCTTCATGTCATCCAACACTTTGATGCAAAATTCTTGACCATTACAAAACATAGCCTTGTGGTGTTTAACCTGCAATAATATGTGAAACATGTCAAAATTATTGTATCATGAGTTGATAAACATACGGGTGATTAATAAATTTGTACATACCTAGAAATCTCTTAAACCACGTGCTAAATCTATTTCCCTTTGCGTAATATTGGAATCTCCATTATGATGAGCTTCTTTAACCAATGAAGATATACCTTCCCATGTTAATGTCCAACTAGAATATTGACATCGTTCAATCGATACCATCATCCAATCAAGATTGTTTGCAATATACAAATGTAGTGCATCCCACTCTCAAGCACTTGTACAAAAAAAAAATAGACAACTTACAACCGATTTATTTTGAAGATTAAGAAATAATTTATTACAATAACATCTTATAATTTATTACCTCTCACTTTTCTCAATGTACCTTTCCCCATCAAGTACTCCCCTTCTAATTTTTTGAAAGGCTCGAGATCCCAAATGCAATCTACATGGATATTTGATGCAAACTTAGGAAGATATTCAGTAATATACACCATAGTTTGGTATACCATATATCCCTCTACCATAGAACCCTCAGGATGTGCTCTTTGTTGAACCAAAGCCTTCAAAGATTTCAAGTGTCTCTCAACCATCCACATTGACCTAGTGTGTATAGGTCCACACAATTCAATCTCCTCAACTAGGTGTATGAGGTAGTGTTCCTGTGCATTGAAAAAAGTTGGAGGTAGATACTTTTTCATTTCACACAGTAAATGAGGAATTCTTCTCTTCCAATAGTTACATAGCAAGAAAAATGAATCATGAATATAATAAATATATACAAAAAATTGAACAGATATTACTGCTTACCTCATGTATTTTCCAAGATTGTATATCACTTGTTTGATGTTATTGTTGAAAGGCTCTGGGAGAGATAGAGGAAGCATGTATTGCAATAATTATAAACCAATCATTTCATTGTTTTCTAACATTATATAACAAACAGTACACATAGTTTATGAATATATTGTAAATACAGAAGAACATAACTTACCTTGATGAAAGTATGCCAATCATGCATTTTGAGCCCTGGCCCAAATTCACTTTTTTTAATATGAGATTGTTTATGTTCACAGCAAATCCTGTGGGAAATCAAATTTTTTGTATGAATTCTTTTATGGAATCACTTTGCTTCTCCATTAATAACCAAGGAAGGGCACTTATATTAATATGATCTCTATTGCTATTTGAGTGAATGAAATTCTTCAATGCATGATTGGATTCATGAATGTCATTACAAATTTTGACAATTTTTTCTTTGTCACGCCTTCCATCCAATATTTTCCAAAATGTCTCTGTTATATTCTTTCCAATATGCATAGTATTAAACAAATGCACAATTTGTAAGTGCTTGTAGTAGGGCAACTTGCTAAATTATCTGGGATAGCTTTTTAATCCCTTTGGAAGGTTGTCAGTACTACCTTGATGACCTTCACGATCATCAATTACACAATTAGTAAACAAAAATCACAATAGAAATATATAAATTACAAACATAAACCATTAGGTGGAATGACATTACTTCAATGATTAATTCTATTATATTCCAACTTCCATAGGCGAGGTGTCATTCTTCATGGCTTTGATGTAGTCTCTTCTTTCCCATTGAAAAGATGTTTTTTCATACTTTGATACTTATGATTCCTTTGGAGGAAGTGTCTACACTCATCAAACACCTACTTTCCTAAACTTTTTGAATGACAAGATTTCATCTTTGGACCACAAATTGGACATGCAAATTTTCCCTTTGTTTGAAGACCTACAAGATAATGATATAATTGGATTATTAAATATGTTGATTTTTATAATTAGAATTATTGTGCACAACTTGAATTCACTATAACATACCACAAAAATGTGTTAGTCCTGGGGCATCATGTATTGTCCATGCAAGTATTGCATGGAATTGAAATTGTCTTTGCCCTATTGGTCTAGACACGTCATACATAGTGACACTATTCCATAACTCCACCAACTCGTATATAAGAGGCTTAATATATACATTCATATCTTTAACTTGATATTTACCTACTTGAATGAACAGTAACATTACATATTTATTGTGACTATTTTACGACAAGATTTGTAAGTACATGTAAATTAATAACTATCAAATGATAAGATACTTGGAACAATCATTACCAGCATAATGTGCTCCCTCTTTATTGACATCCACTGAGGAATGTTATTGTTGATAAAAAAAATAGGCCACATCGAGTAAACGGATCTCATCTCTCCAAATGGATTGACACCATTCACTGCCAATGAAAGCCTAAGATTATGAGGTTCTTCTTTGAAGTGTTGCCACTTTTCCTCTATGTGCATAAATGTCAAACCATCCACAGGGATTCAAGTAATGTCATCTCGACTTCTATTGCGTGCATGATAATCCATAAATTGAGCCAAGCTAAAACACCTAAATAATTGTTGCATCAATGGAATAATGGGGATGTAACGAAGAACCTTTTGAGGCACCTTTTTTGTTAGGTTATCTTTTCGATATCTACTTGTATGACATACAGGGTATTGTGTTGCAAATTCATGTTCTTTATAATATATAATATGATCATTGGGACAAGCATGTATTGCTTGATACTCCATTTCAATATCTTTCATAACAACAGATAATTCTTGATATGAGCGAGGTAGAATATTTGATGGTGATAATAGAAACTCGCCTATCAATCTATAGCAAAAAATATAAGTTGTTAATATAAAAAATATTATTGGTACATTATTCACCCTTTGCTAACTATAAAGACATATATGACATACCTTAACATATGTGACATTGTTATTTTGGATAAACCATTCATAACCTTCAAGTTCAACAACAACAATACAACAGAGAGAAGAGTTGTTTGGGAGTCTTTGTATAGGGGCTCGTATGCCTTCTCAAGTAGAGGTACATCGAGGCTATCATCATCATCATGATTAGATATGCTTGGACTAAATGTGTCATGGATCAATGTATTTATACCATCATCTTCAATTGTGTTTTCTGGCGCATGATTTTCATCTTCCATGGGATCATTATCTTCACCTTAGATATTTGCACCTCCATGTTCCTCCACTTCAAAAACCATATTCTTCAGATTGTTGTGGTTCATATCATGTACTTCCTTGGGGAGATCAAACTATATAAAATTGATTAACATAAATAAACCATGATCATCAACTAATCATCAAGTGATTTCATATGTATATAAATTATCAAAATGATATAATGAAAAACTTACTAGTGGATGATAGTCATGCCCCCCTTCAATGTGACCATTCTCCCTACAATGTCTCTTAACTGTTTTGATTAGCAGTCTTCTATGGTTTAAGCCCTTACAAATTTTGCAAGGACAATAACATTTTCCATCACCTTTTCTTTTCAAGTTAGACCACAATCTATCGATTGTCTCCCTATTTTGTTCTTCACTTATATTATCTGACATGATCGTTCTTCACAGGAAGCAAAAATTGGGCTATGAAAACTTCGGTCTACAACTTTCACAAACTAAGAAAAATTGTCAAAAGTACACAAATATTCTTAGACCTAGCTAAATACTTTAATATTTTAAAAATACTTTCTTTGACTTTATTCCTAAGACATTTAACCCAATCACCTTTTATAACATTCAGTCAATTGCTCTAGGCAAATTTGTGGATAAGATTATTTGTAAAACTTTGACCAACTGCTTGAAGGTCTTAATTCAAGAGACCTTAAAATATTAAGCCACTAACAGAAATTTCAAAACATATAAGCTAAAAGTCTAGTTAAAATATACATTAGATTAAAAAATATAAAATTTTCATACTCGAGCACGTGGCTATAAATCGTGCAACGACCTTCTTGCTTAGCTGTAGAAGCTCTCTAGCAATCAAATTATACAAGCTACAAGGCCTAAGAGCAATTTCAAAACATATAAGCTACAAGGCAAGACATATTACATGACATGGCAAAAGGAACAAAATTTACAAGCTTTAGCAAGACATATTAAATGACATCATAGTGCTAGAGAGATCACAATTATATGAGTCAAACATAGTCATGAAAAAGAAAATAAATTAGTTATTATATGCAATTAAAAGACATATAGTTAGATAGGGACATCCATAGGGCATATTCAAGAAATGAAATGGTCGTATAGATTTCATATAGGATTTTGAAGATGATAGTGTTCTAAGGAAAAGAATTAGGAATCTACCTCCAGTCAAACAAATTAGAGGTTCGGTAGTTTCTTTAAATCTTGCACATGATATGGCCTTCAATATAGCACTTATCTCTAGCTTGCCTATCACAATAGAAGAAAACATGAAATTAAAATGAAAGCCAAAAATGTTACAAAGAGAATCAACTTTTTTATATTGATTGTTTTTCATGATATTATATAACTCCGTATCTATAAATGCTAGCAGGGTATTGAAGTGGGTGGCCTTCAAACCAGCCTTGGCCAGCACATGAAACACCATTACATAAAAATATTTTTATAACAATCACATTAAGCTTATCTATGTAGTTACTAAACCAATTATTACAAATGAGACACCAGATATAGATTATAGTGTGACCAAATCGAGCACCATATCCATAAATTAAAGGTTAGAATGTTCTAATATAGAAGAGAGCATAATATATACCAACATCAGTGTAATCTGTACAAGAGATATTAATTACTATGCAACATATGACATTAGATACAAGAACATGCATATATATCATTTTTGCTTAAATCCAAGAAACTGTGAAGCTATTCATCAGGTGGCTCAAAATCTGCATTGTCATCTAGCTTCAGAAACTATGAAGTTGTTCATCAGGTTTATTGCAAAGTTGCAGTGTTTTTTATTGGTAAAAATAGGGATGCAATGCAAACTTTCTATGGTAGACTAGGGTTTCATGGTTGGAGATTCATGGCACAGAGCTAACCATACACACCAAATAGAGAAAATAGTACACAAAAAGATAGCTAGGGCTATTAAAACTCGACCCAAAAATTAATAAAGAAACACTACAAACAATATACCCTGGGAATATCTATTTGGAGTTGAAGAAGGAGTTCACTCTTTATGTAGTCCTAAATATGTGAAGAAGATGAAAGAAAGAAAGCAAAGATTTATTAAAAAAAAAATGTATTAGCACAAGTAAGGTACAACGTACAACTACCATTATATTAAAGTTTTTAGTTTTTTTTGGCATTTTTTTTCAAAGGGAGAGAAGATCTAAACATGAAATATGTAGGTATGGAAGGAAGGAAGATTGTGGTATAAGAGAACATCTGAACACGAGCTAAGGAAGGGCTAAAATATACATATGCATTGTTGACAAGGGGTAGAAATGAATGAATAAATAACAAGGAGAAAATAATCAGTAAAGGAAAGGAAGTGAAGATCTGATACTACAAATTTGATTTGATCAGTCATAGGTGATTTTTCTCTTAATAGGGTTTTCATGTTAAAAATTATTGTGTTTAAATGTGTGGATTATTGTGTTACATGTTATTTTATTCTTATTTTTTTTATACTTCTTGTTGATGTAACTCAGTACATGAAGTATATAGTTAAAAGTTTATTACTCTGATACTTGGTGAAAGCTAACAATTTACTAGTGAAGGATGAATTAGATATTATTATGAAGTTTTAATATAGTTACCAAGTTGATATAGGAAAAGTTTAAGTTTGTAAGATGCTGAGAGTTTTTTAAGGCCCTATTCAATAGCCGAGGAAAATTGAGCCCCCTTCCCTCCTTAGTTATTTAACAAAATCATGTCAAGGTGTCCAACAAAGGATCATGGGAAAGAATGAGATGCATTAATACCATATGAACAATATGCCTATAATGAATGGACAAATAGGAGAAATGGTATTAGTCCTTTTAAGATAGTATATGAAAAAAGATAGAGGATATTTTAAATTGAGGGATATGAAGAGTATGGGTAAGAGGAGTTCTCATGCTGAAGATATAGTAGAAGCAATGAGAGAGGTTCATGAAGAGGTGAGAGCTAATTTATGGAAGTGTTTACAACTGACCAAAATGTTAGGAGAAAAGATATACAACAATGATACACTTGAATAGGGAGAGAATTTCCAAAGATAGTTAGGGTAAGATTATAATGGGAAATACTAGTCACTACAAGATCTTGGGAAAGTATAAAGAAATTTTTTACAAGTTTTTGTAACTACCTTATATAGGTCTTTGTCTCTAGGATATGACCAGGGAGCCTAGATATATCTATTTTTGTGCCATAGGATAGCTTGTAATCATCTTTAAATTGAGAAGTGAATTTGCACTCAAATTATGTATTATATTAGGATATAAAACTAATCGAATCTACAACATAGGAAACTGAATCATGAAAGATCAAAGAACAAAAGCTCTAAAACCTAGTAGATCGAGCTCAAACATCAATAGGGGTTAAGAAAGGTGAAATAATATATGACTTCTCATAAGACTTGTCTACGATTCTTATGAAATAAGAAATAAAATGAGATATATCTGGAGCGGATGCTTCATCCAGATTAAACAAGCAATGAATGTGTGAATCTTTGAAGAAAGCATATTACAATCTCTACATGTCAAAAACCTACTTTTGTTTTGGACCCATTCACCTGCACCCTCAAATCAACACTCATATAGACATTAATCCACAGAAAAAATTGATACATTGCCCTTTGGGTGTGGAGTGACTGGACCATTTATACATAAGCTGAGAAAGTTTACTTTTACCTATAGTAATGTTGGGTTATTTTTCAGGAAGGAATAGGCAGCGTGGCATAAAACTTTTCTCACATAATCTGTGCACCAATAAGCTGCATGGCAAGAAATTCTTCATACATTTTTGTACTCGAATAAGGTACATGGCTTTAGCACAATATGCCTCAGTGGAATGTAGTTTCTTGGAATTCTATAATTATAGGTATAAAATTTGTCAAATCATTCATTTCAATTTTTAAAGATATATTTCCAACAATCAGTATCCTAGGAATCAAAAAGATGTTTATATTTCTTAGCAAGAACACAAAATGCACGCCATGTGCTTGGCAACATGCCTAGATGAAATATTGTTTATTGAAAATTCAATGGTTGCAAGCATGGAAAACTTTACTAGAATTTTTGAGATAGTAAAAAGTAAAAACTAGATCCAAATCGATAAGTTTTCAAGAATGATTGAGGAATCTAAAGATTTGGACAGTTTTCTAGTGAGACTCAGGATGCATGAAATATGTTTGAAAAAAATGCCTCAATGGAATGAGTTTTTTCATAGAACTAGATGCAGGAAATTTTTTATGGGTTAATTTTTAACATCTGAAAAAAATAACATATAATTGGTAGGCAATTTATTGAAAAAATCATGCAAGCTCTTTTTCTAAAACCTTTCTTACCAAGAAGAATAGCTCTACTGATGTTCAGGATCAAATCAATATCTATCTATACCACTTCCTTTAAGCAATGCCATATCTATTGATAACAAAGTGCAAATAAAAAAATACCAGAATTAGATCTAAAAGAACAAACAAGATCAAGACACAAAACACGAGATTTATGGTGGTTCACTGAGATGGCTACATCCAATTTTATAGAAGGGGAAATCTCTTATTAATATCTCTGCTTTAATTATAGCAGCAAGCTTTAGCATTGCAATGATCAATGAATCAAACACTATCCACATACACACACATATATTAAGCTTTCAAACGAAGAATGTGAAGTTGCTAACAATTGGAGCAAATTGGTGACTCTTGGGTTTTATTATCCAACAATCTACCACTTCAAAGATAACCATTGTTGCAAACCTTTGGTGATATTCCCCCACTGAAGGCCTATTGTTAGAGTTTTACATTGCCAAGATAAGTCCTACAAAATTTCAACTTCTTCCTTGGTAATATCTTTGTCAATGCATCAACCAGATTCACCTTAGTATCAGTTATTAACTTGCAACTTGCCCTCCTCAAGAACACTCTTTATCAAATGATATTGCAACTCAATGGTGATTGGGAGGAAGAAGTATTCATGACCCAACCTCAAGATTTCAAAGTTGTATGCAAAGAGCACCGGTTACGCATACTAGTGAAGACTCTTTATGGCCTTAAGTAGGTTGTCAAAGCATGGTACACCAAGACTAATAGTTACTTGGATGCACATGGCTTTTAGAGGAGTCTTTCAGATCTTGACTTGTATGTCGAGAGCACTAGTAGTTCTATCATTCTTGTTGTCATCATATGATATTTTCATTACTAATAGAGGGGCACATTTGCTTGAGCAGATCAAACTAAAATTGTGTTAGTCATTTTATATAATTGATTTTGGTTTTCTGCATTATTATTATTTTGGTGTGGGGATTTCCAAGATAGCCAAAGATCTTACCCTTTAAATATGAAGCATAGGAGCCAAAAGCTGGTCCATACACACTTGTTCAATGGCTCAAGATATCCTTAGTCCATTTTTGCTTCATTTGTACCATTTAAATCTAACCCACCACCCATCCTTCACCCATGCATTCAATGAAAAAATACCATATATAAACATCACTTCTGTACGGTAGTAGTTGCATATTCAGAATCCCTGTCTTAAATAGGCAATGGCATTATGAATATACACTAGAAAATAGACCAAGTTCATACCCTCTTCTAACATTTCCTTTTCTATATTGAGAGTAGGGTCTGTGTTAGTAGTGATAGCACCTTATATAAGGGCATTTCCTATACTTGCAGTGGCATACAATGAATGTTGCTTGTAGTGGACTGACATAATTATAACTGATTACTGTGTACTGTTGAACCACATGTTTTCTGCCATGGCCTTTTGGTGGTAGCATGGTATTATTCATTTCTTCATATGACAAAATATCACCACCAAGTTGTGAGGCCACTTAGAATCGTACATTGTTATTTGTTGACATTCATGGGTGAAATGCATTTTAGCATTTAGAATTAACACTAGTATAGATAAGGACTGCCAGTCATCAATTGTTATGCATAATATGAGTGGTATTTAGTATAACAATGGTTTAACCCTTTTCCTTTACAATATTAAATACCTCTTGAGTTATTCAATGCATTTGTATGAGTGAGGAGCTCGAGATGGTTCCCTCACAATTCATGATATGAATAATCTATTTTATCACAAGACTATACTACACAAATGCTTAAGGAACAGAGAATGGCTGTGCAAAAGTTTTCATATTTCTATAGGCACATCTCGAACAATAATAAGTAAGTAGGGATGCCTTAGAATAGTACACTCCGACTAGCTATTGAGCACGCAGAATAATCTTTCTACACTAGCTCGGAATCAATAAATCCATTTCAACTGACTGATACTCTCCTTTGGTGGTGATTAACCTCATCATCATCCTCAAAAATAACCAACATTAACAACATCTTTAGTACTAAGTGTATCAAGATCTTTCAAGAGAGGGGCATTATAACCAAAACCATGACAATACAAGAGACACTCTCAGTAGAACTAGGAGGAGCATCAAAGGCTACTGGAAGGTCAGGTTTAGGGCATATAAAGTTTGGAATCTTGGGCCCTTGATTTGAGAGAGAGGCTACCTTTTTCTTCAAGTTTAGGAGCAGGGTAAGTAACTTCATCATACATTTCAAAGAATTTTTAACCTCATGATTATTTTACTAAATAGAGGGCACAATTTTCTCAAATGCTAATAATTAGATATTTCATTCCACCCAAGAATTCACTAGGAAGACAAAAATTTCATTTTCTTGTAAGTGGATGGTCTATGAATTGAAAATAAAATATCAAGAAGAATATTTTTCATTCTTGTATTCACATAAAACTGTATAGGTACATATATAGCTACACACCATATGCATATAGCTATAGGAAAGGAAATAACTACAAAAAAAGAAAGAATCAATTTAGGAAAGAATAGTTTAGGAAAGAATCAGTTTAGGAAAGAATCAAGTTTAGGAAAGAATCAATCCAATATTAGAAACAATCCAATATTTCAACACTCCCCCTCAAGTTGGTGCATGGATATCCCACATGCCCAACTTTCTCACAATCTTCAAGAACACTCGACTTGAAATTGCTTAGGTAAGAATATCATCTAGCTGAAGCTCTGATCAAATCTTAGGCAACTCCACAATCTTCTCATCCAACTTCTCCTTAATAAATAATCTATCTACCTCCACATGCTTTGTATGATCATGTTGAACCGGATTATGAGCAATAGCATATGCTACTTTATTGTCACAAAATAGTTGAATTGGCTGCCTAGGTGGACAACCCAAATCTCTCAAGAAAATTCTTAGTTACAACACTTCACATACTTCAAGTGTCATACCTCTAAATTGTACCTCAACACTTGATCATGCAACAACATTTTTTTTAAGCTTCTCCATATAACAAGATTATCTCCTACAAAGTTGAACTAACTTGAAGTAGAACACATGCCATCTACTACACTAGCCTAGTCAACATTATTATATACATCCACACTTTTATAATCCTCATTTTAGTGAATAAAATTCCTTTTCTAGGAGCAAACTTTAGATACCTCAAAATGTGCATAACTGCATTCATATGTTGCTCTCCAAAATTATGCATAAACTAGCTAACAATACTTAATGCATAGGCAAGGTCTAGCCTTGTGTGTGCTAAGTACATCAATCTTCCTACAAGTCTCTGGTATCTTCTTTTATCAACTGGTACTTGATTATACTCATACATAACTTCAATTCTTCTTCCTTTGGTGTATTAGTAGTTTGACATGCTAACATACCAGTTTCCCATAACAAGTCTAAGGCATACTTTCTTTGAGACAAAAAGATCCCTTTATCAGATCGAGACACTTTTATCCCAAGGAAATATTTCAAGGGACTAAAGTCTTTCATTTTGAATCCTCTAAACAAGTAATCCTGTAGAGCCCTCCTTTCTTTAGGATCATTTTCTGTAACTATCATGTCATCCATATACACAATAAGTGCAGTGATCTTACCCTATTGATTCTTTATGAATAAAGTGTGATCTGAATTGCTCTAACGGTAACCAAAGACTTTCATTAACTTTGTGAATCTTCTAAACCATGCCCTTAGAGATTTTTTCAACCCATATAGTGAATTCTTTAATCTGTACACCTTCATACTATGCATTTCTAGTATCATGCAGCCAGGTGGGAGTTCAATCTAGACTTCTTTGGACAACTCTCCATGTAGAAAGGTGGTCTTCACATCAAACTATTGTAATGGACAACCCAAGTTTGCAACTAGAGACAACAAGACTCGTACTATATTGATTTTAGCTATAGGTGCAAATGTCTCTGTATAATCAATCCCATAGGTTTGGGTGTACCCTTTTTCCACTAGTCTCACCTTAAAGCGTTCAATTGTAGCATCTGCTTTGTACTTAACAATATAAACCCACTGACATCTAACTGGTTTCTTTCCTAGTGGATGGTCAACAAGTTCCTAGGTATTATTTTCCTATAATGATTTCATCTCCTCATTCATAGCAACTTTCCACCTTGGATTATTTAAGGCTTCCTACAAATTATTAGGAATAGATATAGTAGATAATTGATTTACAAATGACTAATTTGATTCTAACAAACAATGGTTAGACACATAGTGACTCATAGGATATTTAACTTTATTAGAAAGTTTGGGTTCATATGTGGATTTAGGGATACCTTTGGTGAGATGCTGAGGTAGCTATTTTCTAGATGATTCAAGAACATCCTTGGTAAGTGATTGGTGTGGTGTGAGGGACTTAGACAGAGGTGGACCCACAACTTTAATTTCTTAGTGTTCATCACTACTTCGATCTAGAGTTTTACCTACTTCTTGATTAACAGGTTCAGAGAGTTCCCCTTCTTCAGAGATGTCCAAGCTACCCACATCTTCAGAGATGTGAACATCCACATCTTCAAACATGTTATCCACATCTTCATAGATGTCCAAGCTACCTACATTGTTGCAATATTGGATTGTTTCTAATATTGGATAGATTCTTTGCTAAACTTGATTCTTTCCTAAACTGATTCTTTCCTAAACAATTCTTTCCTAAATTGATTCTTTCCTTTCCTGTAGTTGTATGCATATGGCACACAACTATCTATGTACCTTTATAGTTTTATGTAAATACAAGAATGAAAAATATTCTTCTTGATTTCTCATTTTCAAGTTGGTATCAAAGCTTTGAAACTTGAATCATTTGTATCCCTTCATTGAACCATGGCTAATTTAGGAAAGAATCAATCCAATATTAGAAACAATCCAATATTGCAACACTATGTCTAGTTTGAGAGCAATCAATAAGCAAGCAACAATGCGAGGGATGAGGGTAGGAGATTCATTCATCCTTAATATGTTGCCAATAGACTCAAAGGTTTTCGGAATCATTCTCTAGAAAATTGTAGGATATCTTTAATGGTAATTAATGATAATATGCTTTAAGGCATTAGAATGCTTCTATTTCCTTGTGTATGGGCTTGTGGTTCACTCAATGGACCTAATGGACATAGAAACTTTCCAAAATTTCCTTTTAACAGTTTCCTTTAAGGATTTATCATCCTTAGAAAGGATAATGGCTAAGCCACATTAGACCATCATACAGAAGGAGAACTGAAAACCTAGTTTTTTTCAATCCACCCCTTCTACAACAACCTGTTTATGGAATTACAGCAAGGCGATCCACTCTAATCTAAAATTACAAAGTAGGCCATCACATATCTAAGTCTATCCATTTTGAAATGAAGTGCAATAGAAAAATGTGAGTTAGGATTAATAGAATTGGCTTCCCTTACCACAAGAATCATTGCCCATATATTTTCCAGATGTTTTTGTATAGCACTTTTGATAACCATTTAATGTGGCATTACATATATACACACACACACACACACATATATAAAAACAATAAACGAGATGTTTTTAGCATATAGTATATATAACTTACCCAATTAATTTTGTTTCAACTACAATGAGAATTTGAAAATAATTAGCAGAAATACACATTATCATAAGAAATTTGATTGTGCTATAAATGTTTGGAAGGATATTTAATAATGAATATGAGGAAAAGGATCTCTAAGTATCACTCAGATTAGAAAGTCAAAGTATTTACTTTTTAAGTTTGTTAATTAGTTTAAAGTAGTGCTACTAGTATACTGTGTTTGAAACTAATTTTTTTTAGGAACTCATTGTACTGACCATAAATACTAACCTCTTATTACAATCAATTCATTTCGTGATTGGATATAGATTTGATATTAATTATATAAAAAGTAATCTGCATGTTAACTACACATACCTGTTCAATAGAGGATTTATATTAACTTCTTCTAGTTACCGGCCATCTACAAAGAAATTTGCAACAACAATTCATAAGGCATTTTCAGCCTAAAATACCATATTATAGAACAAAAAATCACACTTTAATGTATAAAAGATAAGGAGCAACAACCAAAAGAAGAAACATTATAGAGATAGCCGCTTTTGACCCTTCCCCAAACGCATCCAAAATAATAAGGAAAAGAAGAAATATTTCTACTATTATTTTGGAAGCCTTTGAGGGAGTAAATAACAATTCTCCCTAGAAGCATTTTTCCTTGTGATTATATTATCACAAATAATGAGAATACATGAAAATATCAATCTCTATGGACAAAGAGCCTGAACTTAAGATGCCAAAATCTCTAACTTAATGGTCGAGGATGCAATACAAATTTGACTACCTTGTGACCTAGTTAACTAGGCTTTGGTCAGCTAAGAAATTTATAGATGTGTTGGAGTAGAAGAGAAGAATTCTTTTCTATCTGTTAGATTAGACCATTTTCTTCAAATTAGATATGATGTCTTACCACTCTCTACTACTGACCTAGAGATGAGAAGGATGAAACGATGCTCGTTATGGCCTAGCTTTGGGTCTGGGGTGATCTAGGTGGATCCAAAAGACCAAAAATTCAATAGTCTCAGAATCTCTCAAATTTAGTATCACTACAAAGAGCTCAGAGAATAGAACCTGATGCAACTTGAACGGGTTAAAAAAGAGCTCATATGTAAAAGTTATGCTCAGTCAAAGTTTAGGTCAACAAGCAGACTAGAGAGCTAGCTAAGCGGCAAAATCAGACCATCTCAAAAGTGGTCAACAATGGATTTTAAAATGAAGAGCCCAATGAGAGCTTTCCTGTAGTGCCTACCCCTGGTTCGCATTTTGTTATCGTTGTTGAACTCTTTTAGAGCTAGTTTTATGTTGTTGGTTAGCAGCATTCTTTTGAGATTATCAGATATTGTGCTATGGATTCAGTTTATTATGTGATGAGATTACTTAGATTTTGCATTTCATGTATGCATGTTAATTATTTTCAGTGTTTGCAGTTATTAATGATGATTAGTAAGATGATTTATTATCATATGTGTTTTCTTATGGATACTTACCCCATACTTGCATGTGTATGGTGTGTGTATTTGCTTTGTGTGTTTGCTTTTGTATGGTGTGTCTGATGTGGTTAAGGAAGGGAGTCGTAGTCACCTGCTAGTCAGGATCTACACAATGCACCACTTCCTCCCATTACCTGTTTAGTTTAGTATATATTATGTTTGTACATGCATGCTTTTTATGCAGGTTGCAGGTACCGGGTATCGACTTCCCTGAATTGCCAGGATGAGCGTACCCTATCACATTATCTCAATGATAAGAGAGGGGAGATAAATTCTCAAGTCCAAATCCCAACCGTTTAAGCCATTTGTCCTAATTAGAAAATTAGGACAAGTATTCAAGTTGAGTACCCTCCGAATGCGTCAGATGACATAATTTGTGATTTAAACCCTTGGTTTGATTTTGTATGTATTTTGGCTATGATGGGTTCTCATATTTTTACCTTGTGAGTCTTTGGTGTATTTTCTATTAATTAAGCCTAATTAGAAAGATTTAATTAATGGTTTAATTTAATAGAAAATTAATATGGTATTTTAATATTTATTTTATTTAAGTAATTTAAAAATTAATAAAATAAAATAATTAAATTTGAAAATAAAAGTTAAAAGTTTAAATTTGGAATGTGACAATATTTATTTTAATAATAATATATTTGGAGTTCATTTTTAAATAAATGACTAAATAATATTATTATTAAAGCTAATAAATATTTTAGCAATTAAGTTTTGGAAAATGAAATCTAAAAGTGAAAAATATATTAAAATTATTAAAAGATTCTAGATTTCATGTGATTAAAATATAAATATATTATTATTAAAGTTAGTGCATGAGATTTAATAAAATAAATAAATAAAATTGGAAAGAGTAAAGTAAATATTATATTAATGATTGTGCATTATTTTAAAATTTAGGAGTTTGCAAATTCTCGAGAGTTGTCATGTAGACAACACTGGAGTTTGCACTCTAAGAATGCACTAGTTGTTTACACTTAGAAGTTAGCATTTTATTTGAGCACATGGTGTCTACAACCTTAAGACTTATTTAGAAAGTTGGAGAAGACCCATACTTGGTTGTCATGCTTATCTTCTAGTTGTTTCTAGAGACACTCTAGATGCATCTTAGAGGCCTTTAAATAGAGGCTCTCCTAGTGTGTTTGGACAAGCTGAATGGAAGCTACAAGCTACAAGCTTCAAGCTAAAATGGAAGCTTCAAAGCTTACATTCATTGAGAAGATCATATGCTTCTACATGCTCATACATTTTCTACATGCTTCTATGCTTCTTCTAGCACTTCTAGTCACTTGAAAGATTCGGTTGGCTTGGATCTTGGAGGAATTGCGAATGATGGAGAAGGAAGGGATTTTCTATGGACTTCTGAGGCATGGCAGATTAGTATCAATGTCCAAGTGCACTCGTGATATTCGCATATTCTCTTTGCACTATTTCTCTTCCTGTCTTCATCATGTTTGTTATATGTATTTGAATACTCTTTGTGATTGAATCTACAATTAAATTGAAATCTAGATATGTATGGTTGTAAAGAAAACAATAGAAAAACCCTAGATCCAATTAAGGAAGAAATTAGATCTAAACAGGTTTGGGTTCAAATTAGAATAAAATTGAAATAGATTTGAAAATGGTTTCAAGATTTATGGCCAAATCCATTAATGAAATTATTGGATAAATTTAGAGAACAATTACCTTTTAAGAGAAAATTTTTAATTCATCACAAATTGTCCTGACGTTGCCCCTTGGATAGACCCGAACTCAGTCATTCATAACTTTTTATCGAGATCGAATTTATTCGATCGCTCTAGTCAGAATTGGCACAACTTGGCCCTCTCCAACTTATTTCAATTTCAGCTTGATCCAACGGTTCATTAGGGAGATATGGCCGTCATACTGAGACTGTTTTATTCAAAGAAAGATATTTCTCCATTTCCCATAACCAAGAGTTCTTTATGCTTAAACTTCACAAAAATAATATATCAAAGCGTGGAATGAATTAAAGATATTATTGTAATCTTTCCTTATTAAAATCTTATTAATATGCATTAGTTTTATATGGTTTATTATCTAATCTAATTAAATCAAATTTAATTAAGATTAGTTAATAGTAGAAGAAGTGTAATTAATTATTAGTCAATCTAAGTAAATGGATTTTTAAATGAGAGAAATTAAAAGAAAAGAGATTTTAATATAGTTTATATAGTGGACTTTTTATAATGTATATTAAATACTATTTAATATATATTAAATAATTTAGAGATGGTAATTTTATATTACGTTTTTAAATGAGGAGACTTTAATGATAATGGATTAAGATTTAATTGACATGGAGTCACTGTTATAACATTGTTATAATTTGAATTACTATGGTATTATTAATACGATATATATTATTAACTAAATTATTGATATACCTTAATGGTATTAAGAGTTAGCTAATGAAGCTTATGTAAAGTTCTCTAGATCGATTAATAATAGTTTTGATGAGTTTATTATTTATTAATGTTTGTTGGATCTAACAAACTATTAATAAATAATAGTATAAATAGTTTAAATAGTTATCAATTAATACGATCAGAGTTAATCTAGAAGAAATTAGTTAATGATTGAAGTACTGTAAAAGATATTAATCAAATTGAATTGGTTAATAATTTGGATGTGAGGCCTCACCCCGACCCTTCGTGGCCTTAGTTGTTACTTTATCTTTTTGTTACTCACGACTCGAGATGTCGAGACATTATCTAATACTTAGAACATATTATATTATTTTATGTTATGTGATGTTACTTTCAGATATATTGATGTTTGTCATTTAAAATTTTTATGTACATGTATGTGATGAACTAAGTAAAATGTAGGATTAACACATTAATTTTTGGAATCTTTATGATTAAGAATTACGTAGGATGAAGAAACCCTTATTGATGTATGTTTTAAATTATGTGATTCCTGATATATATATATATATATACATATGTACATGTGATTTTTTGGGACTACTGATGTGCACAATGAGTGTGCAGATATTTTAGCTGAGGAAATCGACAGACGAACAAAATTGATTTCTATGTTAATTTTGGAAACCTTGTTGTTCGTAATTCACGTGTTGTACTGTGAGATGTATGTATGTATCTTTCTGTGTTCAGTAAATGTTAGTGTTCGTAACTATGTTCTTTTAGTGTCACTTGACACTCATAAATTGTTTATGTTCTTCAGTGTGTTGTTTAGGGTTAGTTGTGTAACCTTTGGACCCAAGTTGGCTTAAGTTGGTGTCAGTTTGCTAATTGGATTCTTAATCAAGTTTAGTCACCCATAATCTGGATTAGTGCTTAATCTGCATTTTAGAGTTGTTAGTTGGTCCTAATCCCTTTCTTAGTTTTTTTTTTGGCTCTAAACCTATTCCTAAAGCTTTAAATCATGAAATTATTATACCCAAAGGGTATGGGTATCAGTTAGGGGTCTTTTCCAACCCCTAAGCCCCTTTTTTTGACTTTTGAGACCACTCAAAAAGTCTCTTTTTTCCTTTGTGCGAAAATTGCAAGTGGTTACCATGAGTTGTCTTACCCTACCTCCTCTTAGTGTTTAACCATAGTGTGGGTTGAGTTAGGAGTTTCTAGAATTGTAAGTGGGTGGGAGAAGTTATTGATCCTTTTGGGGTGGTTGAGTTGGAGGCCTATTTAGAGGCCCTTCTTGGACTAGTAGAGGTTGTTACCCAATCTCTATATTTAGAGAGGAGTTCTTGAAGATTGAAGCAAGGAGAAGGAAACTCTACTCAAACTTGTTCATTGCCATTATCTCTTTGTGAAGGTTGGAATCCTCATCTCCCTTGTTCAGATTTCATTCTTGTTTCATGCTTATGCTACCTTGTTATTGTTTGAATGTTTGTATGGTTGTGGGTATGTTGGAAAGATTTGAAAACCATGTTATTTGGATGTTTTCCTTTCATGTTTATGTTTGCAATTTTGAGTTTTTCTTGCATGGGTGTTTTGGTATTACTCACCCTTGGAGAGGGCAGAAGTGACCAATTTTGGGAAAGGTTTGTTTAGTCTGACTCCAACCAGTGTAGAGTCTCTTCTCAGGATGAGAAGAGGGAGAAAGGGTAGGGTGTTATGGGCCCTTGCCTGTCAGCACAAACTTTGTATGATTTTGGTATGTTGAAATGGAAGAACGGAAGTTCTTGGTATATAGCTCCGATTGGGCATCTGTTTGGTGTTGTGCTTGACTTCTCCTGGTTGGAAGAATCCACCTTTCCCTAGTATTGATTCATTGCAGATCTTGTTGTGAAAACCTTGTATAAATATGCATGTTTTGAATTGTTCTTGGTCATGCTTTTGGTCACCTGATCAGATTCTGTTCCCTCCATGGTTCTAGAAATGAGTTGCAGAAAATATTATAAATCCCCTTGATTAGGGTCATGAAGAAAATTTGATTAAATTGTTGAAATTTGGGATTGAGATCCTATTGTAAATTGTATTTTAAACCTTGTTGTAATTGGCAACGAAGCCGAGTTTTCTTCCTGATTCTTTCCCGGCTGAGCCTTTGAATCAGGTTTGCCAATAAAATTGGTGTTTGAGTAAAATTGTTTATCTTGCATTTTAATCGTAATTTTTAATTTAGATGGATGCACATCAAATTAGGATGAAATGATGATGGTTTAATTAAGTAAAATTTTGAGTTTTCTTTATGTTGAAAAAAATTAAAATTTATGTTATGAATGTAGGTTCAGTTTCGGGATTATTGGAAGCAAAAACAATTCTTGCATTATAGTAAATGGATCATTCATATTCTTAGAATATTTATTTTGTAATAGCTCCTATTAGACCTTTAAAAAAAAAGGATAACCCCTCTTAATAAATCAATCAATTTCAAAAAAATTATACTTAGAGAAAATTTATTCTTAAACCAAAAATGCTCACTGCCTTTTGTATGGGGAGCAAGATTTATTGTCTTTTGCCATAGAGCATCAAAAGGATTCTATTAATATTCCCTTGAACTTGTTAATATTAAATGTTTAAATAAAATAAAATAAATACAAAAATGAACATATAAATTAAGAAAATATCCTACCAAATAAACTTTAAAACATAATTACACACCCATAACCCTTAAATCTAGGCGTATCTTAGGGAAGCAAAGTTAGCAATGTACATGGGGGCGGGGGGGGGGGGGGGGGGGGGGGTGACGTCACCCTGTCCCCATGTCCCATCTACTTTTTCCTAAACTTGGAGAGCTCACATGTTTTTATTTTATTCTATTGTATTATGTTTATCTTGCAAGAGGGCAAAGTTTGTTTAAAACTTTTGCATGATCTCACCCTCTGTTTCAAGTGTTGGCCTGCGCATGTATTAAGGCCCTAGGTCTACGATTGACCCCACCCTTCTACAGAGCACTGTACTTGATGCAACGCTTGGTATTGCGTAGGGGTTTGGGGGTTGGGAGACCGATGTGACCAATGGGAGAGGGGGGAGATGGAGTGGGAGTTTGGGGTTAGAGTAGGGTTTAGATGGTAGTGTAGGTTAGTTTTAGTTTAGATTAGTGAGTGGTTAATTTATATTATTTGTAGTTAGATTTTATTAAATTTAGTTAATTTTAGATTTAAGTTAAAATGTCAGTTACATTTTTAGGTTAGTTTGTTTTGTTATTTTAAAAGTTTTGGTTTAAAAGTTAGTTATTAATTAAATTTGTTTAGTTGCTATTTGTTTTAAATTGTAAAATTTATTTAGTAGTTTAGTTTAGGTTAGTAAGATTTTACTAATGAAATCTAGTTTAAATTTTAATTTATTCAATTTTTCGTTATATTATTAATGTCATCGTTAACTTAGAATAATTCTTAAATTTATAAATGTATTTAGTTTTATTAAGTATTGTTAAATATTGTAGATAACGTTTCATGAAATATTTTTATCTTAATTTAAATTCATATGGTCATTATATTAGAAATGTTTTATTTGTTTTTTATAAAATTATGATTGGAATAAAATTAAGTATAGTTTATATAGGTGTATGGGTAGATGCGATACGTCTTTTAATGAGTTCTTGTTTTGATAATTCAAATGAATTTAAGAGAAGTCAGTTTTAATATAGATTTAGATAGTTTAGGTTTTAGATTTGTTTTAAATTGTTTAATTATTTTAGGAAGCTTTAAATTTCATAATTAGTTAGAAATTATTTAGTTGTTAGTAAATTTAAAATTAGTAAGTTTATGACAGTTGATTTTTATGTTAAAATAGTTGGAATGTTTAAGTTAATAAATTTTAGATACCTATTTATTCGGTTTTAATTTAAGTTAATTGTTTTCTTAGAGTGACTTTCCTTTCTCGACTAAGATTTTCAATCGATAATTGTCTAAGGAATTTATAGTTGATGTTGATTAGATCCTTTCTATTAATCTAAACTTGAATAAATTACATTTTCATTTAAATAATTGTTTCTTATTGTTGAAGGTTAATGTAGAGAACCTGTACTAAAACTTTTATCTATCCTTTCAACTTAGAGCACTTTAATTATTATAAAAAAATAAAATTTAGTGTGTGTTTTTGCCTTCGAGTTTTGGGCATGACATTGGAGGAGTATCAATTAACTGAATCAATGTACATAGGAGAAATTTATTTGAGATAATAATACTTGGTATTGGAGATTTATTATAACTTGTTATTATTAAAATATAAATGGGAACATTGTTGTAGAGTGACGAATGTGGTCATTATAGATTCCTAATATAGCTTGTTATTAAATATTAACAAGTTATTATTGAACTATGAATGTGAATATTTGTGTACTAGATTATAGTTGGCTTTTAACTTACAAAATTATAGTTAGTTATTAGTCAACTGATATTAATTGGAACATTGCCATGGATATGTAATTATTAATTAAATTAGAGTTAATTAGATTTAATTAATAATTAAGTTATGTAATAAAGTTTTAATTGATATGTTAATATTGATTCTTGTAGAAAAGTTGTGAAGTATGTATATCAAAGTTGACAAGTCATACTCTCATGACTTGAATAATGATTTTAGATATTATATGGTTGTCAACAATGATAACGAATTAATTAAAAGGCTCAAACATTAGTAATATTTAATTGAGAACTAATAGAATGTTGGAAGGTCATGGACTGTGTACCTATGTTAATTGAGTTTTTTTAATAACGTAACAATCTTCTTATTCGAAGATTGATAATTGGTTTTCTTATAAACGAATAATGATCCTTTGATTATCTCAAAAAGTTGAAGTAACATTAAAGAAGAGTCATTCAATTTGTAACATTGATCTTAGAAAAATAAAGAGAACAATTTAATTAAAGGTCAATAATGATTAGTTTAGCGAATATTTATCCTTAAGTTATTCATAGAATGTAATTCTTAATAATAGAATTATAAAACTATCGGGGAACAATTGGGTTGACTTGTAGGTCAAATGATGAAACTTAAGACACTTGAAGTATACTTGAAATGAAAACTGGAAACCTCTACACTTGATTCAACTATGTAATATAGCAAAACCAAAACATGTGTTTGCATCGTGTATTCTTTATGCTTCTTGTTTTGAGTTTTGAGTTGACTAGTGTTGACCAGTCTTAGTTTGTTACCAGAGGCTTGAGAGTTATGAGATGTGATGGCATGTTGATTTTATTTGGTCTCGATCTTTATAAACCCAACCATGGTTATGTGATGGAATGCTCTATGTATTGGATGTGATTATTGATTGTTATAGTTGAGATTCTTATGTATGAGATACTTGACTTAACCATTTTTTTTGATTCATCAATCAGTTATCCTTGGATTATTTTCTAGTCGCCATGATGGGACTGAAATGTTGATTTATTTCTTGATGATGTCATGTTGTGTCATGTTTTAACTCAACCATTTTAGAGTCTTCGATCAATATGATTTTGAGATATTTTTGGTTGCTTGTTGAGAACCAATGGATATGATGATTTATTTTGAGACATATTTTGGTTAATGAGAACCAATGGATACTTATGATTATCAGTGATGCCTTCAATTGCCAATAGAAAACTGTTGTGGTCATGATTTTCTATGGATGCTTTTCAGATGTTCATGAAAATTTGATGATTCTTATCTTGGAGATTTGATGATTCTTATTATGGATATTTGATGCTTTTATGCATATTTGATGATTTTATGATGGATTATCTTTTGTGATTTTGAAATTTATGATTCCATGAGCTTAGGGTAGGTAATCTACTTGTAGTGTCGGGAAGTGGCTTGCAATGGGGGCCGGGGCCCTGAGTGGTTGCCAAGGTAACTCACTGTAAGTTTGGTTAATAAGTGATAATATTTACACACTAAATGGGGATTAAATGAACCTAAAAAGATAATTGTTTTGGTTCTCACTCATGCTTTGAGCGCTTGTACAGGCTAGGATGAGAGTAGTGAGAACGCATGGTTGTGACCATGCATTCCGTAGTATGCCTCGTTAGTATGAGAGGATACTAGTGGCCACATGAGATCAGTATGGACCCATGGAGTTTAGCTAACTGCCGGGTAACTTGTATTTGATAAATGCGATGACACGTTCCCGCTTGCAGAGTAGGTTTCCTACATGTCATTGTTGTGCCTCTGGGAAGTAGATGTTAGTTTTGTGATTGGAACCTTTGAGTTAGTATACTTTTAGGATTCCTAAATTTAGAGAGTATCTTTGCTATGTGATTTTGATAGCTTGTTTGAGACTTGAGATTATCTCCTCAGCACAGTGGGAGTGGACCACTTAGGTTTCACACGGTCGGGTGGTAGTGTATTTTCCACTCTTATCATTTGAGATCTGTCTGAGACACTGTGGCTGATGCTTTCTTGGTTGGTATTTATCTTCATTATGATCTTAGAGCATTATGATAGATGTTATACCTTATGATGGATGTATTTATTGGTATGTTTCTTATATTGATGATTTTCATATGTTAGATGATAGTATCCTATGCTTTACTTTGCATGTTAGTAGGATGTTTTAGGAGTGACATTCCTACTATGTTAATACTGATGATCTCTTCGGTGCTTTTAAATGTTATGCATGAAGGGATGACTAAGATCCACGATGGTCTAATGATGCTATTCACAGTTGGGAGGAACTGTGCACTTAGTTATTTATGTTTATGATATATGGTTATCTTTTATGATGGATGTTTATATCTTTATGATGATGATGTATCATGTATGACATGTGGTTTCATTTATGTTATTGCATCATGAATTAGTGTTAGTATGATGATGTATTGTATTTACATGGATGTTTATTCTTTCAAGCCTTTCATACCTTGTAACATGCATAGTGGATGATTGAGCTAAACTAAAATGTAAATTCTAAAAGGACACTTGTATATTGTTTAGGAACATTGGATGTATTGTTGTTATTTCATAAGGATGTGATGTTAGATGAATAGTTAATTTAGATGTGATACAACGTTAAGGGATCTTTAAAGAATGTAATCTGTTATGTTATGTTATGTTTACTTTCAGTTGGATGTTACTATTGCTTCTGATACTATGTATAAGTTGTGAATGGTTTATCTTTCATGTTTTTAAAAAAAAATTGTTTGGCAAACTTAGTGAAATTCTTTGGATCCCTTGGCGGGGCATTACATTTGGTATCAGAGCCCGAGTTTCAACATTGGGACCTCTGAGTATATTTGAATGCCACTAGTTGTTAACTAGTTGAATAAAAAGAAAACTTTGAACTATCATGTGTATCTCTTTCAAACTGAAACTTGAAACTAGGTGAGATGAAACATGAATTAAACTGTTACTTGCATATTTTTCATACTTCAACACTTTGCTTTCAAAACTGAAAATTTTACTTAAACCTAAACATGGGCAAAACTGAAAATTGAGACTCATTCTAGTTACAAAACATGTATCTTTTATCTATGTAGTAAGGTAATATGCCCTAGATTATCTTTGCAAGCATTAAGTTGCTCTTTTTAAAAATGTAATAAAGAATCTATTTCAGTAGTTGTTAAAAGAGTGAATGTTGGATCGATATGATTTTCGGTTTATCATTAAACTAGAATCATATTGCTTTAAGTGTGTTGTAGTACCTTCAGTGGAATCATATTTCCCTATAAAGGAAAGGGTTATATGGGACCTGCATAGTGAGTATCTTAGTTTCTCATTCTTGTAGGCTTCCAGGAGTAAGCCTAATCTCAGGGGGGGTGGATGTAGTGCCTGCCTTTGGTTCGCATTTTGTTATCATTGCTGAACTCTTTTAGAGCTAGTTTTATGTTGTTGGTTAACAACATTCTTTTGAGATTATCAGATATTGTGCTATGGATTCAGTTTATTATGTGATGAGATTACTTAAATTTTGCATTTCATGTATGCATGATGATTATTTTCAATGTTTGCAGTTATTAATGATGATTAGTAAGATGATTAATTATCATATGTGTTTTCTTATGGATACTTACCCCATACTTGCATGTGTATGGTGTGCGTATTTGCTTTGCTTGTTTTCTTTTGTATGGCATGTCTGATGTGGTTAAGGAAGGGAGTCGTAGTCACCTGCTAGTCAGGATCTACATGATGCACCACTTTCTGCCATTGCCTGTTTAGTTTAGTATGTATTGTGTTTGTACATGCATGATTTTTATGCAGGTTGCAGGTACCGGGTATCGACTTCCCTGAATTGCTAGGATGAGCGTACCCTACCACATTATCTCAATGATAAGAGAGGGGAGATAAATTCTCAAGTCCAAATCCCAAACCTTTAAGCCATTTGTCCTAATTGGAAAATTAAGACAAGTATTCGAGTTGAGTACCCTCCAAATGTGTCAGATGACGTAATTCGTGATTTAAACCCTTGGTTTGATTTTGTATGTATTTTGGCTATGATGGGTTTTCATATTTTTACCTTGTGAGTCTTTAGTGTATTTTCTATTAATTAAGCCTAATTAAAAAGATTTAATTAATGGTTTAATTTAATAGAAAATTAATATGGCATTTTAATATTTATTTTATTTAAGTAATTGAAAAATTAATAAAATAAAATAATTAAATTTGAAAATAAAAGTTAAAAGTTTAAATTTGGAATGTGACAATATTTATTTTAATAATAATATATTTGGAGTTCATTTTTAAATAAATGACTAAATAATATTATTATTAAAGCTAATAAATATTTTAGCAATTAAGTTTTGGAAAATGAAATCTAAAAGTGAAAAATGTATTAAAATTATTAAAAGATTCTAGATTTCATGTGATTAAAATATAAATATATTAAGATTAAAAAGTGGAATTATTAAAGTTAGTGCATGAGATTTAATAAAATAAATAGATAAAATTGGAAAGAGTAAAGTAAATATTATATTAATAATTGTGCATTATTTTAATATTTAGGAGTTTGCAAATTCTCGAGAGTTGTCATGTAGACAACACTAGAGTTTGCACTCTAAGAATGCACTAGTTGTCTACACTTAGAAGTTAGCATTTTATTTGAGCACATGGTGTCTACAACTTTAAGACTTATTTAGAAAGTTGGAGAAGACCCATACTTGGTTGTCATGCTTATCTTCTAGTTGTTTCTAGAGACACTCTAGATGCATTTTAGAAGCCTTTAAATAGAGGCTCTCCTAGTGTGTTTGGACAAGCTGAATGGAAGCTACAAGCTTCAAGCTAAAATGGAAGCTTCAAAGCTTACATTCATTGAGAATATCATATGCTTCTACATGCTCATATATTTTCTACATGCTTCTATGCTTCTTCTAGCACTTCTAGTCACTTGAAAGATTCGGTTGGCTTGGATCTTGGAGGAATTGCGAATGATGGAGAAGGAAGGAATTTTCTATGGACTTTTGAGGTATGGCGGATTAGCATCAGTGTCCAGGTGCACTCGTGATATTCACATATTCTATTTGCACTATTTTTCTTCCTGTCTTCATCATGTTTGTTATATGTGTCTGAATACTTTTTGTGATTGAATCTACAATTAAATTGGTTTAGATATGTATGGTTGCAAAGAAAATAATAGAAAAATTTTAGATTCAATTAAGAAAGAAATTAGATCTAAACGGGTTTGGGTTCGAATTAGAATCAAATTGAAATAGATTTGAAAATGGTTTCAAGATTTATGGCCAAATCCATTAGTGAAATTATTGGATAAATTTAGAGAACAATTACCTTTTAAGACAAAATTTTTAATTCATCACAAATTGTCCTGTCGCTGCCCCTTGGATAGACCCGAACTCAGTCATTCATAACTTTTTATCGAGATCGAATTTATTCGATCGCTCTGGTCAGATTGGCACAACTTGGCCCTCTCCAACATATTTCAATTTCAACCCGATTCAATGGTTCATTAGGGAGATATGGCCGTTGTACTGAGACTATTTTATTCAAGGACAAATATTTCTCCATTTCTCATAACCAAGAGTTCTTTATGCTTAAACTTCACAAAAATAATATATCAAAGCGTGGAATGAATTAAAGATATTATTGTAATCTTTCCTTATTAGAATCTTATTAATATGCATTAGTTTTATATAGTTTATTATCTAATCTAATTAAATCAAATTTAATTAAGATTAGTTAATAGTAGAAGAAGTGTAATTAATTATTAGTCAATCTAAGTAAATGAATTTTTAAATGAGAGAAATTAAAAGAAAAGAGATTTTAATATAGTTTATATAGTGGACTTTTTATAATGTATATTAAATATTATTTAATATATATTAAATAATTTAGAGATGGTAATTTTATATTACGTTTTTAAATGAGGAGACTTTAATGATAATGGATTAAGATTTAATTGACATGGAGTCACTGTTATAACATTGTTATAATTTGAATTACTATGGTATTATTAATATGATATATATTATTAACTAAATTATTGATATACCTTAATGGTATTAAGAGTTAGCTAATTAAGCTTATGTAAAGTTCTCTAGATCGATTAATAATAGTTTTGATGAGTTTATTATTTATTTATGTTTGTTGGATCAAACAAACTATTAATAAATAATAGTATAAATAGTTTAAATAATTATCAATTAATACGGTCAGAATTAATCTAGAAGAGATTAGTTAATGATTGAAGTACTGTAAAAGATATTAATCAAATTGAATTGGTTAATAATTTGGAGGAGTATCAATTAATTGAATCAACGTACATAGGGGAAACTTATTTGAGATAATAATACTTGGTATTGGAGATTTATTATAACTTGTTATTATTAAAATATAAATGGGAACATTGTTGCAGAGTGACGAATGTGGTCATTATAGATTCCTAATATAGCTTGTTATTAAATATTAACAAGTTATTATTAAACTATGAATGTGAATATTTGTGTACTAGATTATAGTTGGCTTTTAACTTACAAAATTATAGTTAGTTATTAGTCAACTAATATTAATTGGAACGTTGCCATTGATATGTAATTATTAATTAAATTAATTAGAGTTAATTAGATTTAATTAATAATTAAGTTATGTAATAAAGTTTTAATTGATATGCTAATATCGATTCTTCTAGAAAAGTTGTGAAGTATGTATATCAAAGTTGACAAGTCATACTCTCATGACTTGAATAATGACTTTAGATATTATATGGTTGTCAACAATGATAACGAATTAATTAAAAGGCTCAAACTTTAGTAATATTTAATTGAGAACTAATAGAATGTTGGAAGGTCATGGACTATGTACCTATGTTAATTGAGTTTTTTAATAACGTTACAATCTTCTTATTCGAAGATTAATAATTGGTTCTCTTATAAACGAATAATGATCCTTTGATTATCTCAAAAAGTTGAAGTAACATTAAAGAAGAGTCATTCAATTTGTAACATTGATCTTAGCAAAATAAATAGAACAATTTAATTAAAGGTCAGTAATGATCAGTTTAGGGAATATTTATCCTTAATTTATTCATAGAATGTAATTCTTCATAATGGAAGGATAATGCTATCGGGGAAAAATTGGGTTGACTTGTAGGTCAAATGATGAAACTTAAGACACTTGAAGTATACTTGAAACAAAAACTGAAAACTTCTACACTTGATTCAACTATGTAATATAGCAAAACCAAAACATGTGTTTGCATCGTGTATTCTTTATACTTCTTGTTTTGAGTTTTGGGTTGACTAGTGTTGACCAGTCTTAGGTTGTTATCAGAGGCTCGGGAGTTATGAGATGTGATGGCATGTTGATTTTATTTGGTCTCGATCTTTATAAACCCAACCATGGTTATGTGATGGAATGCTCTATGTATTGGATGTGATTACTGATTGTTATAGTTGAGATTCTTATGTATGAGACACTTGACTTAACCATTTTTTTTTATTCATCAATCAGTTATCCTTGGATTATTTTCTAGTCGCCATGATGGGACTGAAATGTTGATTTATTTCTTGATGATATCATGTTGTGACATGTTTTGACTCAACCTTTTTGGAGTCTTTGATCAGTATGATTTTGAGATATTCTTGGTTGCTTGTTGAGAACCAATGGATATGATGATTTATTTTGAGACATATTTTGGTTAATGAGAACCAATGGATACTTATGATTATTAGTGATGCCTTCAGTTGCCAATAGAGAACTCTTGTGGTCATGATTTTCTATGGATGCTTTTCAGATGCTCATAAAAATTTGATGATTCTTATCTTGGAGATTTGATGATTCTTATTATGGATATTTGATGATTTTATTATGGATTATCTTTTGTGATTTTGAGATTTATGATTCCATGAGCTTAGGGTAGGTAATCTACTTGTAGATTCGGGAAGTGGCTTGCAATGGGGGCCGGGGCCCTAAGTGGCTGCCAGGGTAACTCATTGTAAGTTTGGTTAATAAGTGATAACATTTACACACTAAATGGGGATTAAATTAACCTAAAAAGATAATTTTTTTGGTTCTTGCTCATGCCTTGAGCGCTTGTACAGGCTAGGATGGGAGTAGTGAGAATGCATGGTTGCGACTGTGCATTCTGTAGTATGCCTCATCAGTATGAGAGGATACTAGTGGCTGCATGAGATCAGTATGGACCCGTGGAGTTTAGCTAACTTCCAAGGTAACTTGTACGTGATAAATGCGATGACACTTTCTTGCTTGCAGAGTAGGTTTCCTACATGTCATTATTGTGCCTCTGAGAAGTAGATGTCAGTTTTGTGATTGGAACCTTTGAGTTAGTATACTTTTAATATTCTTGGATTTAGAGAGTATCTTTCCTATGTGATTTTGATAGCTTGTTTGAGACTTGAGATTATCTCCTCAGCATGGTGGGAGTGGACCATTTAGGTTTCACGCGGTCGGGTGGTAGTGTATTTTCCACTCTTATCATTTGAGATCCGTCTGAGACACTGTGGCTGATGCTTTCTTGGTTGGTATTTATCTTCATTATGATCTTGGAGCATTATGATAGATGTTATACCTTATGATGGATGTATTTATTGGTATGTTTTTTATATTGATGATTTGCATATGTTAGATGATGGTATTCTATGCTTTACTTTGCATGTTAGTAGGATGTTTTAGGAGTGATATTCCTACTATGTTAATATCGATGATCTCTTTGGTGCTTTGAAATGTTATGCACAGAGGGATGGCTAGGATCCACGATGGTCTAATGATGCTATTCATGGTTGGGAGGAACCGTGCACTTAGTTATTTATGTTTGTGATATATGGTTATCTTTTATGATGGATGTTTATATCTTTATGATGATGATGTATCATGTATGACATGTGGTTTCATTTATGTTATTGCATCATGGATTAGTTTTAGTATGATGATGTACTGTATTTACATGGATGTTTATTCTTTCAAGCCTTTCATACCTTATAACATGCATAGTGGATGATTGAACTAAACTAAAATGTAAATTCTAAAAGGACACTTGTATATTGTTTAGGAACATTGGATGTATCATTGTTATTTCATAAGGATGTGATGTTAGATGAATAGTTAATTTAGATGTGATACAATATTAAGGGATCTTTAAATAATGTAATCTGTTATGTTATGTTTGCTTTCAGTTGGATGTTACTATTGCTTTCGATACTATGTATAAGTTGTGAATGGTTTATCTTTCATGTTTTTAAAAAAAAATTGTTTGGCAAACTTAGTGAAATTCTTTGGATCCCTTGGCAGGGAATTACATTTCTAATGGTCTTCGTTTCATCAAAATCGGAGTACATGTGTGAAATTTATCATCGTTCAAAGTTTGGAATATATATATATATATATATATATTGATGATGTCAGCATTATGTCATTAGAAATTTTGGAGGAATTTTAAATTATATTTGGAAAACAAGTCCAAATATAATTTAGAATTTTCACGGGAAGTTGTTTTATACAAACTTCCTCTTAAAATATTTTGTCATTATGTTCCTTAAAATTATGAAGGTGTTAGCCTTATTATCATTTTTTTTGTAAGGCTTATAATTATAAAAGCCAAAAATGAAGTTACTTGTTATTTTAAAATGGGGATATGGTTGTAAATTTTGTTATTTGGTTTTATACCAAATAAGGGAAATTTTATGTATAAAAGGAGGGGAATTTAGAAGAGATGGACAATTAGCTTGGAAGGAAAAAAATTGCTCTTGGGAGAATTTGGGAAAGTTTTGTAATTCTTGAGAGAGTTTGTAGGTGAGAGATTATTGTAAGCACGAAGTTATTATCTTCAAGTGTGAAAGAGAGAGACTATAAAGGTTGAAGCTTGGATGTTGTAAGAAGGTGTGTTTTTCCTAGCGACATTAATAAAGTGGTCCTCAAATTGAGAAGTGGACCCGGAGATGTAGTCCTACCCAAACAAACTCCATATCAAATTATTTGTGTCTCTTCCATCTCTTTCTTACTTCTCTCATTTCATTTTTAGTTATGTTCTTTATTTTATGTTATTTAACACATTGTTAATTTAAAGTGTTTAATGCATAAATCTCCTTGTAATTTCAATGGTTTAAGATATATAACCACACATTTACTGCCTTGATCGGGAATCAAATATGTAATTTGGATTAAGCTAGAAAATTGTAAATCCTAGTTTACAGATCAAGTTTGGTATCAGAGCCTGTTCTTGCAAAGAAATTGCAGGTAGTGAATGTTAACCAAGTTGAAGTTGAAACAAGGAGAAGGTGAACTTATAGAGTTCAATCAAGAAATTGGAAAAAGAAGGATTTTTCCTCGATCAGAGATGGAATCTGAACAATATATTCCTAAGTTTGATGCAAAAGCATTCCATAGATCTTTCATGGAATTAAAGGCTTTGGTCAACATTCTTCTCCAAGAGAGACATGAACGACAATTAAGAAAGGCAGATAAAGCTAAGAAGAAGGAGGAAACAAAATCCTCATCAAAAGATGGAAAAGGAAAAGGTGTAGGAGGTGGTAGTGACCCTCCTGAACCTTCATCTCCATCCTTCTCATCTTCTTCATCGTCTTCTTCTTCTCTATCTAATTCTTCTAAAAAGAAACATTCTGTGAAGACACCCTTGTTAAAGCTTGATGTAAAGTTTGATTTGCCTATATATAATGGCGAATTGGATGCTAAAAATTTGGATAATTGGCTTAAGCAGATTGAAGTGTATTGCAGGGTTCAAAATATTTTGGATGATTCTTCCAAAATTTAGCTAGCTACTCTCAAAATGGGAGGCACTGCATTAGTCTGGTGGGAGACGAAGATCTAGGATGATCTTGTTACACATGGTAAAATAATTTCATCTTGGTATGAATTTACTTCTGCTTTGAAGAAACAATTTTATCCATTGGGTTATATGCAACAAGCCATTATGGATTGGCAAAATCTTAGGCAAGGTAAAGGGCAGTATGTGCAAGAGTATACACAGGTGTTTAGGAAGAAGGCATTAACTCTTGGAATTCCTCTTTATACCCAAGATACTTTATTAAAGTATATAGGTGGAATGCATTCATATTTGAAGCATACAATATTGATGTTTAGTCCTTCTAAATTTGATGAAGTATGTGTTCAAGCGACTCATATTGAAGTAGGTGGAGGAAATGTAAGTTTCAGTTCAAAGAAGGAATTTTCTCCTCCTGACAGCATCAAGAAAGAAAGAAGGTAGCCACAGTGAAGAAAGAGGAAGGTAACAAACCTACATGTTCCCATTGTCAAAAGAAAGGACATGTAGAAGAGAAGTGTTGGAAATTGCATCTAGAATTGAAACCAAAGTGGTTTAAGGATCATAAAGGTAAGTAAAAGTCTACGGTTGTTGTTCAGGATCTTGGATCAGATTCTGGTGATGAAGCAACAATATCAGCTGTGGGTTTGAAAGGTAAAGCTTTTGTTGATTCTACCACTAATGTTTCATATACTTCCACTTCAAAAAGTCATGTCGTTCCTAAAGATAGTAAAAGGTGTGAACTTTTTCATATAAGGGTGATTTCGAAGAACACTAAAATTGACACATTGATAGATAGTGGGTCCCAAGTTAATTTGATTTCAGAAGAAATTGTTAAACAATTAGGATTGGAAAATAAGCCACATAGGAGACCTTATCCATTAGGCTGGGTTTGCAATGATAACAGATTGCGAGTTACTAAGCAATGTAAGTTAAGATTTGCAATAACATCTAAGTTCATAGATGAAGTTGAATTTGATGTGGTTCCATTTGATATCTGTGGGATTGTGTTGGGTAGCCCATACTTATATGATAGGAAAGCTATCTTCTACAGGGAACATAACAAGTATCATTTGTTAAAAAATGGGATTGAATACATTATAAGAGCTCATCACATGAAGAATGGAGGATCAATTGTAAATACAAGACATTTGAAAATGATTGTAAATGCAAGTAGTAAACTAACTCTCATGTCTACAGCAGCTAGTGAGGATCAGGTGCAAGTAGAAACGCGTCTTCAGCCAGTAATGGTAAAAGAGGATTTGAAAGGCTCATTTTCTAACAATGTTTCTATACGAGAGGTTCAAAATGTTGATACTCTTTCCATTTCATCAGGTATTTCAGTTTTATTACTTCTACTTCTACTAGTTGGTGCTATGTGGGTGATGGATGTAATAGTGGAAAATGGTGGATTTATGGTTAATTGTGTCAACAATGCTATCTCATATGTCTTTATGTTTGTGGTGGGTCATATGTTCAAAATTCCAATAGGACAGACAGATGATACTGGGCAAGTGGGGTGCCCTTGTTCAAAATGTACATAAAAATAGACTTTTGGAGGTCCAAAAGCTTCTCAGTGGGGAGGAATGATCCAGGTGGATCCAAAAGGCCAAAAATTCAATAGTCTTAGAATCTCTCAAATTTAGTATCACTACAAAGAGCTCAAAGAATAGAACTTGATGCAACTTGAATGGGTTAAAAAAGAGCTCATATGTAAAAGTTATGCTCGGTCAAAGTTTAGGTCAACAAGCAGACTAGAGAGCTAGATAAGGGGCAAAATCAGACCATCTCAAAAGTGGTCAACAATGGATTTCAAAATGAAGAGCCCAATGGGAGCTTTCCAATGGTCTTCGTTTCATCAAAATCAGAGTACATATGTGAAAGTTATCATCGTTCAAAGTTTGGAAAATATATATATATATATATATATATATATATATTGATGATGTCAGCATTATGTCATTAGAAATTTTGGAGGAATTTTAAATTATATTAGGAAAACAAGTCCAAATATAATTTAGAATTTTCACGGGAAGTTGTTTTATACAAACTTCCTCTTAAAATATTTTGTCATTATGTTCTCTAAAATTAAAGAGGTGTTAGCCTTATTATCATTTTTTTTAGTAAGGCTTATAATTATAAAAGCCAAAAATGAAGTTACTTGTTATTTTAAAATGGGGATATGGTTGTAAATTTTGTTATTTGGTTTTAGACCAAATAAGGGAAATTTTATGTATAAAAGGAGGGGAATTTAGAAGAGATGGACAATTAGCTTGGAAGGAAAAAAATTGCTCTTGGGAGAATTTGGGGAAGTTTTGTAATTCTTGAGAGAGTTTGTAGGTGAAATTATTGTAAGCATGAAGTTATTATCTTCAAGTGTGAAAGAGAGAGACTGTAAAGGTTGAAGCTTGGATGTTGTAAGAAGGCGTGTTTTGCCTAGCGACATTAATAAAGTGGTCCTCGAATTGAGAAGTGGACCCGAAGACGTAGTCCTACCCGGACGAACTCTGTATCAAATTGTTTGTGTCTCTTCCATCTCTTTCTTACTTCTCTCATTTCATTTTTAGTTATGTTCTTTATTTTATGTTATTTAACACATTGTCAATTTTAAGTGTTTAATGCATAAATCTCCTTGTAATTTCAATGGTTTAAGATATATAACCAGACATTTACTGCCTAGATTGGGAATCAAATCTGTAATTTGGATTAAGCTAGAAAATTGTAAATCCTAGTTTACAGATCATGGGGAGTGGAATGGGTAATGTCATAGATTATTTCTATCACATTTGCTCGAGCAGATCAAACTAAAATTGTGTTAGTCATTTTATATAATTGATTTTGGTTTTCTGCATTATTATTATTTTGGTGTGGGGGTTTTGAAGACAGCCAAAGATCTTTCTTAAAAAACAAAGATTCCATCTGATTCACAGAAGCCCTTAAAAACAAAAATAAAAACTACAATGGCAAGAGTCCTCCAAATGTTACCTTGGCCCTTTTGCTGCGCGCAAAGCCGTGTCAATTCTGAACATGACAAGCAACATTTTTTGCTTCTTCTTTTTTCTTATATCCCGTTAGCATCACAATTGTGATGTTTTTTCCCGTTAGCGTCACAATTGCAATGTTGTCAGGTTATAATTGAAAAAAAAGTGCCAAAAACACATAACATTTTCCCACCATCGCAATTTCACTCCAAATGTATTAGTGCCTAAGTCATCTAAGTCTTCTTAAGGTGGGAAAACCTAAACTATATATGTTGTGAAGAAGGTGTGTGAAGGAAGCAAAGAGAGAAGTTTGCATGCTAAAACAAAGCATTCATGGTGGATAAGGAGTTATGATTTGAGATTATATTATAGAATCAGTTAAAGGAGAATAGAGGAAAAAAATAGTATACAACAACAAGACATCTGATCAACAAGGAGTAAGAATACATCAGTATAGAGGTGATTTTTCTTTAGGCAATCAAGTGCTAACTGCAAGATCAATGCTGAGTCATTCTAGTAGGTGAATAAGTTAAATCTCTTAATAGAGTAGTCCTAATAGGCTGTATTGAAATCTTTTAGTAGGGTACTTTCTTAATTGTGAGTTGAAGTACTTTAACAAGGCACACTTCTCACAGGGTGTTGAAATCCTTTAATAGGGTGAGACCTAAAAGTCTTTGTAAGCCTTTAACAGGGCAGACCTTTCATAAGGTAGATCATATCTCATGATCAAAACATTGTAACCTTCATTGGATACACTTTATTACTATAGTAGTGAAGGTTTGTGGGTGTCATCCCCACCCTAGTTTTACCTTCTCCTTGGAGGGTTTCTGGGTAATCATATATGATGTCATATGTGTTTACTTGTTTACATGATTTAGATGTACATGCTCTACATGGTATTTCAATTTACTTAGTGAATGTATGAGATGGATGTGTGGTGAATGTTTTAAGGGTCAAAGTTTAAACTACTGATTTACCCCCAGATCCCCCCCCCCCAAGAAGTTTACCTATTCTATTGTAATTCCAACAATTGGCATCAGAGCTTAGTTCTCTAAAAGAAAAGATCTACAACTTTGAGTAAAGATCTTGAAAATGAAAGTCTGCAAGTTGGGAAAGATCATTGAGAATCAGGGAATTGAAATAGAACTCATTCTACATCAACTAGATGAAGCAAGAGAAGGAAGGAAAGTTCTATTGAGGAGAATGACACACAATATAGAGAGATAGACACTACTAAGCTATTTGCTAATGGAGACTCCAATGAATTTGATGTAGTAGTTGTAGATCTAATGGGAAATAATAGAACCCAAGCTAAGGAAATTAGAAATCTGAAGCTATGGAAATATTTGAAGAGAAGGAAGGAAATTCCTATTGAGGAGAATGACACACAATATAGAGAGATAGACACTACTAAGCTATTTGCTAATGGAGACTCCAATGAATTTGATGTAGTAGTTGCAGATCTAATGGGAAAGAATAGAGCCCAAGCTAAGGAAATTAGAAATCTCAAGGTAGAACAAGAATCACAAGCCATACTACTATGTGAGGTGACTAAACAAAAAAAGAAAGCTATGGAAGACAAAGCCATGATTGAAGATGAGAAAAGAGTTTTGACAAAATAACAGGAAGAGAAGTCATCAGAGCTAACCAAAATTTCTAACATTCAATTGGATACTCTAAGTCAAATGATGAATGCCAACTATGAGTTGAATGTCAAGGACATTGAGATAACAACATTGAAACTACAAAATGGGCAATTGAAGAGTGACCTTAAAAGGGAAAAGGATTTTTTTGAAAGTTTCAACAAACCAAATAAAGCCATCAAATACTTGGAGAAATTATTGAAATCCCCTAAATCTAATAATGATACATCTGGACTGGGATACACAAGTAATGAAGAAGGAGAATCATTCAAAAGTGCTAAAGAAAGGAACAACAAAGGTAAGAACTCTAAACCTACTTGTCATAATTGTGATAAGAAAGGACATATTGCTAATGTGTGTAGGAGCAAGACTATAAATTAGAATGTCAAGCATAAGAGCATGGTTCACTGCCATAAGTGCAACAACCAAGGACATCAAGAAAATGAATGCAGAACCAAGACCATGCACACACAAAGATTTGAAGGATATTGCTATAACTTTCAGAAGTATGGACATGGAGCTTTTGAGTGTAGATCCAAATTGATGTGGTCATCAAATAGGCAAACAAAGGTAAGGAATAATGGAAACTCTTACAATTGGGATTATGTAATACAAGATATAACTGTCATTATTGTCAAGAATATGGACATGTTCCTAAAAATTGTGTTAGGGCACACTTTAGAGATAACTACAAAAGGTGGTTGAGTCAAACCACATGTTTTATTTGTTTGAAGATTGGTCACATCAGTCACTACTATCCAACAAGGTCAAAGGCACCAAGTTATGAATTTGATAAAGGCAAAGATAAGGTAGATGTTGAAAATATCAAAGATGAAATGAACAAGGCATGGAAGAAAAAGGATGGTTGCAACACATCAAATGGAGAAGGGATCACTTCATCCAATGGGTTAGGTGATCACACCTCATCAAACTAAGCAATCAAGAGGTATTTGGAATTGATTTTTAAAGGTTATATCATACATTAGTTCCAAAAGGACTTAGTACTAAAAAGACTATATAGGCATGAATAAAGATGAAAGATGTTATTAGGAATCCAAGAAAATATTTAAGTTTTCATGTTATTATCAAGCATGAAATGTTACCTATGCAAGAAGATGTCGAGCTAATAGACTAGCTAGTTGATGCCAAATTCATAATGGTTGCCAAACAAATATAATGATAATAGATGTTGAGTGAATATCAAATTCATTTATGCCAAGCTTACAACTATGTAAATACTCATCATTTACTGCCAAACTTCAAAGGGTATTTGATACATTTTCAACTCATTTCACATCATTTCAAAATTGAGAAAGAGAAAGGAGAGTAGAAGGCAATCAAACAGACTAGCTAGTTGACACCGAGCTCATAATGGTTGCCAAACAAATAGAATGATAATGGATGTTGAGTGAATATCAAATTCATTTATGCCAAGCTTACAACTATGTAAGAACTCATCATTTATTGCCAAACTTCAAAAGGTATTTGATAGATTTTCAACTCATTTCACATCATTTCAAAATTGAGAAAGAGCAAGGAGAGTAGAAGGCAATTAGAAAACTCATCCAAAGTGATTGTAGAAGATTTTAGTAATGATTCTACATCATTTCTTAGGTCTTGCAAGGTATTTATCAAGTGTCGAGTGATGCTGTTTATATTTTCATAAACCCTAGTTTCACACAATGACATCTAGTTCAAAGAATGTAGAGGGAAAGGAAGATTTGAATGTTTAATTGGTTAGTAATGAGGTCAAGCAACCAATATTCAAAGCCATACTAGACATTGCTTATAAACAAGACCCCTCTAGTGTGTTATCAATGATACCACCAAATGTTTTAATGGTGCAAGATGTTAGGAAATACTACAAATATAAAATTGGAAGTATAGGTGATATGGAGATCAGGCAAACATATGACAAACTTTTTGAGAATGGTGTATTAAGAGAAGAATACAAAATCAGAGAAAAGAAAGGGTTAACTCATGCCCTAGATTTCCCTAATGTGTTCAAAGCTGAATGGATTAGAATTATGTTAAGAAGAATTCATGACAATTCACTTTGGTTAGATAATGGACCCATCAAGATAACCAAAAGGATAGTCCATAGGGTAAAAGGGTATCCAATCCTAGATCGGCTTAAGACTCTAAGAAGTGACTCAAAAGAGGTTATTGAGAAAAATACTAGAGTTGTATGGAATAAGAGAGGAATGATAATTGATACCATTATAGATCCTATGATAGACTTTGTAGTAAGGGTTATTTCACATAAGTTTTACCAATCTAGTAGATTGAATGGTGTGCCTTGTATTGCAGTAGATGTTGGTTATAAAATTGTCAAGAAAGATCACACATATGATCTTGCAGAACTACAACTACAACAACTGATTGAGAATCTAGGAGCAATAAGGAAGGCAAAGAGTGCACAATCCAAATTTGGTTCTATTTTGATATGCATTTTATTTTATGTTCAAAACACGTTTCCTAAATTTGGCACAGTTGCATGGAAAACCAACAGGTCAATGGTAGTACAAATTGGTGAGTTCATTGAATAATTGGGAGAGACCTTTGAGTCAGTTATGACTAGCTATTTTAAGGAATTTAAGAAATCAATGAAGAAAAGATTGAGAATACCAGTATCCTTAGTGGAGAAACATTATGATGATGTTCTCTTTCTAATGGATGTTGATTATACTTTTGTTCAAGTAGCAACTCCAAGGGTAAGATGGCTAAGGCCATTATGATATGAAGTCAAGATGAGGCCTCTACAACTATTACAACTTTACTTGTAGAAGACATTGATAAAAATGCAAAAGCATTCAGAAACTATGAAATGGCTAGGTCCAAAATCACTATGGAATTGAAAACTACGTCTATTATTAAGAAAAAGGAAAAGTTGGTGAAGAAATTAAAAGCTAAATTTGGTGAAGATCAGCGACATGAATGTGAACCCTTCCTTTATTGAACTTAATCAAACTCATGATCTAGTTTTGCTTAATCTTTTTGACACTTTTAGAGAAAGCATTACCTATGGAAGAAAAGTGAACTTGAGCCTTGAAGAATACCATGTACCGGTTCTACTTTGGAGACATGTTTGTGCTAGGTATCGCAAATTGAAAGAGCTAGAAATGAAAACAAAGTTATTGTAGCACTGTAAAGAAAGGGTGTTACAGCTAAGTGAAGAATTAAAGGTGGATGATGATGAAGTTTTAGAAGTTTCACCGGATAATGTTTCTTTTAATTTTTTAGTCTTGAGTGAACATGACATTCAACTAAAGAAACAAATCAAAAGATTACCTACCGACAAAGAAATAGATGCCAAAAATGATCCAAATTTGCAATTCCTTTGGGTTACTTTTAAAGAAAGTATTGCTAAAGGTGAAAAGAAGGGATTGAGTTTCTCTCAAGATCATGTAGTGCCTGCCCCTAGTTTATATTCAATGATAATTGTCAAGCTATTTTAGGCCAATTTATGCTTGATGATTAGTGGCATTATCTTTCAGATTATCATATATTGTTTCATACTTAGTTGATTTTATGATGAGACTACTTGGTACTAGTTACTTCATATATTCATGATTATACTTTGATGATGATTATTATAGTGATTTTAGTTATTTTATGATGTAAGTTAGATGGATTATTATATGTGTTTTCTTATGGATACTTACCCATATTGCATGTGTATGGTGTGCGTGTATGTTTTCTTTACGTATGACATTTCTGATGTGGTTAAGGAAGGGAGTCATAGTCACCTGCTAGTCAGGATCTACATGATGCACCACTTCCTACCATTGTCTATTTAGTTTAGAATATATGTGTTTGTACATGCATGGATTTTATGCAAATTGTAGGTACCGGGTATCGACTTCCCTAAATTGCCAGAATGAGCATACCCTATCGCAATATCTCAATGGTAAGAGAGGGGCGATAAATTCTTGAGTCCAAATCCTAACCTTTAAAGCATTTATCTTAGAAAATTAGGACAAGTATATGTGATGTTTACCCTTTTGAATGCGTCGTATGACATAAATTCATGATTCTAACCCTTTAGTTTGATCTTGTATGTGGTATTTTATGATGAGGTTTTGTATTTTGTCTTATAAGTATGTGGTGATTTTTCTATTAATTAAATCTAATTAAAAGATTAAATTAATGATTTAATTTAATAAAAAATTATTATGATATTTTTAATATTTAATTAATTAAACAAAAAGAATTAAATTTAAAGAGAAAATTATAGTTCTAATTTTAAAGCATAATAATATTTATTAAATTTAATAATAATATATTTAGGAGATCATTTTTAAATAAATGCTAAATATCTTTATTATTTAAGTTAATAAATATTATATTAAAAACGTTTCAAAAATTAATAAGAGAGAGTAAACAATTATTTGATAAAGTTTATTTTAATTAAATTGCATAAAGTTTATGCATGAGATTAAAATATAATAAATTAATTAAAAAGAGAAAGCAAGTAAATTTAATAAAGATATTTTAAATTGCATAAAGTTCTTGCATGAAAACTATATATAGAAAATTCAATATTTAATTATATTTAATTAATTGAAAAATTAATTAAATAAAAGAACTAAATTTAAAAGATTAAATTAAAGTTCTAATTTTTGAATATTTATATTTATTTTATTTAATAATTATTATTTAAGAGTTTTATTTTAATAAAAAAACTATAAATAATATCAATAGTTGAGTAATAAATATTATTTGATTAAAAAGAAAATATTAAAATATGTGAATATTTGATTAATTAAAAAGTAATTAAATTTATGCTTTAAATAAAAAGTCTAAATTAGAGGTTTAAATTTAGAAAATTGGTTAAAGTAAGATTAGAATATGATGTTATTTAATTAATTAGAAATTAATTAAATATAAACTTCAGTTTAAAATATTTATTTTAAAAGTCTAATTTAAGAAGTTGGATAAAAATAGAATTAAAATATTAAAAGATTAAATATTAAATATTTTATTATTATGATTATTTAATTAATAATTATTAAATTAGAGTTGCATTTAAATAATGAGGCTTAATTATTCATATTAATTTAAATAATAAGCTATGCTTTAAATAGTGCTTACATTAATTAATAAAGTGGAGGAAAAGAAAATATAAAAGAATATTTTAATTAAAAAGTTCTTTAAATGTGCATGAAAGAATTAAATTTTAAATATTTGATTAAAGTTATAATTTAGGTGTATTTATATTTATTTAGTTTAATAATAATTTATTTAGGAGTTTTATTTTTAATAAACTCTAAAATAATATTATTAGTTAAATTAATAAATATTATATTAAAAATGTCGCATGATTTAATAAGGGAGAGAAAGCTTTAATTTAATAAAGTCTATTTTAACTAAATTGCATAAAGTGTGTGCATGAAAATTAAAATATAGTAATTTAAGACAAAGGGTTTTCACATGATTGCATGATCAAAACCTTTATTTGGGGGAAAAACTCTTTACTAAGGAAATTAGAGCTCATTTCTAGATGCACAGGTTTGGAGGAGCCAATTTTCGAAAAGAGAGTTTTCAAAGGAAAAGGAAGATTCTTGCATATTTGTACATTCATTGTTTTAGAATCAGATCCAAGTAAGATCTTGTGGATTTGTGTAGCAGTTGCTCATTCTTTGAATTCCTATCTTCTTCGTATCTGTTGTGTTTCTATTTTCAGAAGTTCTTTGGGTTGAAACTCTTGTTTATAAAAATTGATTTCCATTATAGAATTGTCTGTGATTTAATTTGAAAACTTTTAGTAAATATTGAACTTTAGGGTTTTCAAAACCTAATAAATTATGAAATTCATTTTTTTATGCACTTTATGTGACGTGTGATTTACTAGTGTTGGGGTTTTTGAGTTTGACTTAGCTTTGACTAGTCTTAGGATGTTACTAGAGGCTTGGGATTTTGGTGTTTGTGATGTCATGATGATGATTTGAACTTGATCTTTTAAAACTTAACCATGGTAATGTGTTTGGTATGCTCTATGATGAGTTTGGTTTTTGCTTTTAGTGTCCTTGTGGGATAACGAGATGGATGTTATGACATATTTGACTTAACCATTTTGAGTCTTCGATCAATATTTTTGGGATGTTTTCTAGTTGCTTGTATAGAACTGATGGGTTATTGTGAATTATCTTTTGATGCTTTCCAGTCACTTGTATAGGACTGAGGTGATATACTATGATTCTTTGATTTGTGATTTCATAAGCTTAGGGTAGGTTATCTATATGTAATGTTGGGAAGTGGCTTGCAATGGAGGCCGAGGCCCAAAGTGGCTGCCAATGTAACCCATTGTAAGTTGTTTAATAAGTGAAAAACACTACATTATGGGAATAAAATGAACCTAATAAGAATCTTTTATGTTCTTGCCCATGCCTCGAGTGCTAGTACAGACTAGGATGGGAGTAGAGAGAATGCTTGGTTGTGACTATGAATCATTAGTATGCCTTGTTAGTATGAAAAGATACTAGTGCCGCATAGAGTCACTAGGGGGTCGAGGTCAAGTTAGACTGCCAAGGTAACTCTAGCATTGATTCATGCAATGACACTTGCCCACCTACATAGTAGATTTCCTACGTGTCTGTGTTTGCCTCTGGGTTCAGATGTCATTTTATCTTGGAATGTTTGAGTTATATTATTTTTTGTGTTTTCCTTGACTTAGATATTTATTTTTATTTTTGGGTTTGTTATCCTGTTTGGGACTTGAGACTATCTCCTCAACACAATGGAAGTGGGCCTTTTTGGGTTACCATACGGTTGGGTGGTAGTGCTTTTTACTCTTACCATTGAGATCTGTTTGTTGATGTCATGGCTAGAGTTCCTTATCTATGTTTCCTTTCATTCTATCTTGGTGTATTATAATGGATGGTTATATCTTTATGATGGATGATTTCACTTATTGTCTTGTACTTTGTTTCATGGATCTGAAAGGGATAAGGTAACCTATTTTTATAAATGTATATTCTTTCATCCTTTCATACCCTATGACATGTACAGTGGATGATTGTGCATTCTGAATTTTATTGCCAAGTGGCATTCAGAACAAATGTATAATATTTAAATGGACTTGAACTTGTAATTATTCTTTCATGTGGATGTGGTAATTGTTAGACTTAGTATTAATTAAACTTAAATGTGACTCAACATCTTGGGATCCTTAAGGAATGTAATTATTATGTTTGCTTATGTATGATTGTATGTTATTGCTTCCGATACTTTATGATTGTTGTTATATGTTATCTTTATAAAAAAATGTTTGGCAAACTTAGTAAAACTTTAGGTTAATTCTTTTGGATCCCTTGGCAGGCCGTTACAAACCATCAATCTGCCCTAATGCTAAATTGTGTGATCCAAAGGTATTTTAATGTGCAAGATCAAAGAAAAGGAAAATATTTTTCAAAAAAAATTTCTAGAGAAAAACTAGTAAATAAAGAATCTCTATCTACAAGTTGCTTGGTTCTTGGAGAGAAAGAAACATCCTAGTTTTTGGATGCGCCCATTTCGATGAACAAAAAGATTATTGAAGATAGTAATGAAATGGTAGGTAAAGTTGAAAAAGAAGATTTGTCCATGCTTTCTTTTTCTCTTATTGTTGAAAATTTTAGATTTGAAGAGAATAATGAAGATCATGTTTTGCATAATATTCCTTATGAAAGTCAACCTTTGGTTTACGTACATGTGAAATATGAAACTTATAAGTTTGAAGAAGATAATAGAAAGGATGATTTTCAATTTCCACAAGTTCATGAAGATCCTACATTAGAATTATTTTCTTTTGAAGAGAATGCCAAGTTGAGTATTCTTGATGAACTATGTATTGATGAAAATGTTGAATCATGTTTTGATGAATATCATATCAAATCTAAAAATGTAGCCGAAGAAGTGGTTACAAGAATATATTTTAAAAAAATATCTTTGATAGCTAATGAAGTGGTGCATCATCATGAAGAGGAAGAAGTGCTAGATTACATATTTCTTTGTCATGAAATGGAAATTAATCAATTCTTGATGCTTGTAAACAAAAGTCTTATTTTATAGCCATTCAGGTATCAAGAATGTAAATTCAGATAAAGACTTCTCATATTTGATAGCCATGAAAAATGATGAAGTTATTCCAAATTGGACTGATCCTATGAGTAATGAAAGTTCACACCTTTTCAGCTTTGGTTTGGATTTTGAATTTTTTGCTAAGTTTGATCATGGTGGATGTCAACATGGTGCCATAACTTTTCTAGAATCACTTGAATATTATAATTTTTCCAATCTTGATTTAGATGGTGAAATCTCTCTTAAAATAGATATCGTTGAAGGAGATGAATGTAGGTATGTTTCAATACCATTTAAAAAATCTTTTGAGTATTTTTCTTCATAGAAAATGGTTGATTGTGCAAGAAGTAATGTGCATGAATGTATAGAAGAATCAAAAGTTTATAACGAAGCATGGTTGTTTGGAAAAGATTTCCTGGTCACATACTTTCAGCATACTTTTGGATTCACTTTAAATTATGATGAAGTTGTCAAAGGCCAATGGTTTTAGTTCAACTTGTTGGAGTGCAATTTTCTTTTTCAAAAATGATCATACTTCTCCCTTCCAGTTAATGGTCATGAATAAGAGCAACATATGAAAGAAGAGCTTCTAGTAAGTAATGATGAATGTTTGCATAATTTAAATTTTTAGCTTGATTTTTTGAATGATGAATATTTCAGCTATATTGAAAACAAAGAAAGTTTCAGTTTTAAATTTGACCCAATGGTGGTAGAAAGTAGTATTCAGGAAATATCAGTTTCAACGATGCATCATGAGAAAACTCTACCACATGAAGGATTTGTGGTTCTAATTTTTCTTCTGAGTGTCAAAACAAATATATGGTTGAAGTTGCAGAAGTTAAAAGGTTGCAATAGTTGGTACCATTAATGATTTCAAAAAGCACATTGTTGTGTAAGGAGGAAGTCACATCTCAACCCTTACTAGTCATTGGAGAAAAGGATGCCTCTATAAAGATTTCAAGTATTGATTCATCTTATATCCCTATTTTGAAGGAAGAATTTCCATAATTAATGTGTGAGCAGAATGATGAAGTTATTTCATTTAAAGTTGACACATTTAAAAAATTATGTCTTTATTTTGGAGACATGTTGAGTGCTGGAAGTTGTTTTATTTATGATACTCCCAAGAGTGTAAATGATAAAGATGATAGAATCTTTCCTTTGGAGTAAGTCAATTTGAAGTTTTGAAAGTCCTCCAATCTTCCATGAAATAAGAAAAAAAAATGCTAGAAGTCTATGATGAAAAATGGCTCTATGAGTATACTATTTTGCTTGCAATATTTCTTCATTTTATTGAGTTGATTTTCAGAATTGAAGGGTCATCAAACTACAGCTGAGATGGATTACGTCATTGGGATATCATGCACTGTTATGGAATGGCTCCTTCTTCTCACAATCAGTTAATGGTCATGTATGAGTTTCTTCTAGCTCCCTTTCCTTTTGGTGAGGTATCCTCATCCATGTTTGTGAATAAGTTTGCTTTTCTAGTTTTGGTGTGCCTAGTTTAGCCTTTCTCTTTGTGTTGTTGTTTGTTGTTCGGTTTTGATTTTGGTCTTGCTCCCCTTTGCCCTCCTAGCAAGTAGCTATTTTTTGACCTTGTTTTTCCTAGCCTTTGTAGCCCAATGGATAAGGAAATTGTTTTTACCATAGATGTTGGATACTCTATACATTCTATAGTACACAGTCCCTAGGCAGAGCCAATTGTAGGCGTACTTTTGGTACACCATTTTCAAACTTTTAAAGTTGACCTCGTAAAGAGTTTCCCAAATGTTTATGGTTTTCTCTAACTATATTTCTATGAAGTTTTGATGTTATAAGGTATTTGATGTAGAGGTTCCATGGATTCAACTTTTGACTATTATAAAATTTAGTTTCACTATAACCACATGTTTTGTGAAGATCTATTGTCTATGAAGATTGAATAAAGGTTGAGAAACATAACAGATGAAAGTCTAGAATGTAGATCTAAAATTGGAATGGAAGCATGTAAAGAGGTGAATAGAAGAACAAATCTATGCCAATAAAAGAGAAAAATGTTTACTAAAATGGAGAAATCATTTTCAAATTTTCCATTAGAGAAGATTTTTTTTCATTTTTTACCAAAGGGAAAAGCGTAGCAGAAAGCTCATTTTGCACTATGCCTTTCGCAATCAAAGTTCAGTTTTCCATATGAGGAGAAAAAAGAAAAATCTCAATCCATAATGAAGATATATGGGATCTAGTATCAAGATCACTCCAGAAAAGTAATTTATGAATCAATCTACATCAAAATTATGCCCACTACATGGAAGTGGAAAATTGAAAATTGGGTGTGCTTTCCGCACTCAAAAATCAAATTTCCACCAAGTATCAAATCAACAATAGAGAGATGGAAAAGAGCTCTTAATTTATTAAACAAAGAATGATAATCTAATAATGATTTATCTCTTGAAGATTTGGACATCAACATGACATTAAATATGAAGTGGAAAGTTCATTTTCTATTACACCTTTCGCAGTCAAGTTGGAGTTTTCCGTAAAAGGAAGAAGACAAAAGTAAAATTTCTACCAAAAATGAATTGGAGTGTAGTTGTTACTAGAATGTGCAAATTTCACCTACAACAAAGAAGCAAAAAATTGAGAACTTGGTACTCTTTTCGAACTCCATTCGAGATTTTTTGCCTCAAGAATTCCAAAGAATCACTCCCAAAATTCAGCAGAGAATCAGAATGGTAAGAATGGAAGATAACATACTAGCAAATTGAAGACATCTGGGTTACAAGCATGTGAAAGAAGAGTGGCTGGAAACTTTATTTTATCAATTCTGATTTTGTAACAGTCATATAGACCAGCATTCAGTAGCTCATATCTTTTGTCTCAGTGATTATGTTTTCAATCACTTTAGTCAAAATGTAGAAAATTAGGTTTGGAAAAACATATCCAAAAATGAGATCTATCCAACAGTGGATGAAAAAGATATGCCCCACGAAACATGACCCATTTTTACTAGCAGCAATATTTATTTTTGTGTCTGCCCAACAAAGGAAAGATTTTGATATTGATTTAAAATATTTAAATGTTAATTGTTAAAATATAATTTAAATATGTTAAGATTTATCATTATTAACTTTGATTTTAATAAGAATATCAAATTTCAAAAGGAAAACAATGAGAAATCAAAGAGACAAGACTCAGTTATAGAACTAAAAAGTCATTGGAAGAAACCAAATGGTTGCTAGAGAATGTATTTATTGTAAAATATTTTTTTAGAAAGGGGGATGGGATATTTATTTTGGCATTTCAATTTATGTATTGGAGTTTTCTATTTTGATCTCTGTAATAGACTTGAAATGAGTTGCAGGGGAATAAAATCAGAGCATTGTATTAGTGTGTTGAAAATAAAGAAGGATTTCATTTTTGAATCTGAGTATTTGACTGTAATCTTTCTAATTATAATCAATTGGAGAATTGATGTATTTGAGTTTTGAGAACTTTCTTGCATCTTGAGTCAAAAGTTGAATTTGTTGTGAATCGAAGAATTAGCATCGATTTCCTATTACAGAAATTAGATATGATTTCTCTTCTTTCTACATTATGTTTGCATACATAGTATTCATATTGCATCACCAAAGCCAGGGAGTCATAGGTATTGTGAATTCTTGGAGTTGATTAGGTTCAAAATTGTATTTCACTGCCTGAGTTAGTTCTATCTAAGGTTGGCTTGGTTTTCCTCTTCCATTCTCAGGTTAAGAAAGTACCCAGTTAGTTTAGGAATTAAACAAATTCATTGTATATAATTCAGAGGAAATCTATCAACTTAATGATAGATTATCCAACTGTTGGTAGATGATCATTTCTTTCAGATTTGGGCATTTGGAAGTTTATTGAAAAAGAACAATCTATTTACCAACAAAATTCATTATAAATCATTATACACACACACAACTATGACTAAATGTGTTATTATATTAATTATCTAATTAACAAATAGACATTTCCCATGAAGGGACATGTCTCTTTATGACTTATTCTCGATATAAATAAGGAATTGCTACCGTTTGGAAAACACATACCAAAAACATGGTAGTGCTTAGTACATTTGTAATGATCTGAAAAAAACAACAAACCACCACCTTAATAACTAAAATTACCATTAATAATTATCAAATCATAAAATTACCATTAAAAATTATGTGCGCACACAAGAAGTAGAAATGTCTAGTCTAAGTCAATGATTATTAGAGCTCAACATTCTCAACCATGTCTAGAGTCAATTCACTCAAAAGTAGGGAATAGAGTTTATGATAAGACACATTGGAAGTGTGCAACACTAATGATAGCTATTAATTTATGAATATGATAAGTTGTATACATACTCTCACTATGCATCCTCATGTTTGACCTCCCAATTCAAATAATATTATTCCTACTTATTTGTAAGGTTTTCCTATATTTTTAGTTTCTCTTGATGCATGCTAGAATTTTCTTTCAAGATCAACATTTGGGGATGCCCATTTCCTTCCTTCCACTCTCATTGCCAGTAATGTTTTATAGGTTTCTGCTAATGGGTCTTCGTTGGTAGTTATTTGCTTGTTTATTATATCACTACTATAATAAGTAACGTTATATCCTCTTCTTATGTTGGTTATGTCCCTCCTAGGGAGCCTAATATGCATACTAGTGATGATTCTACCTTTATCTCTACTGGTGTTGGTTCTACTTATGTATCTATTGGTGTTGGTTCTGCTTCTTTGGGCATGTCTATCATTGTTGGTGTTGGCTTTGGTTCTCCAAATAAGTCTACCATAGTTAGGGCTAATAGTTCTATGCATTCGTTAGCTTGGCATGCTATTGCATTCAAGGTTGAAGAAGGATGCATTATGTAAAGTGAAATATTCCAAGAATCCCTCTCCTTCCTTTGACACGACCCTTAGATCCCACAAGCATGGATCTAAGGGGAATTCTTAAATTTTAGTGTTCATTTGTCTTTCTAAGGAGGTTTTTTCTATGAATGCTTATCTTTTTTTAAATTTCTAGTTGGTTTCTATGGGAGTTGGTCATTGTGTGGCTCTCCCTTCTTCTTCTTTTTCATGTTATGTCAGTGTTTTGTTTCACTTTGAGTTCAGGTATCTTTGCTAAAACTTGGCTTGTGTTGGGTTTCAAGGCCACTTTAAAGCTTGGTGTACCTTAGTAAACTAATGGTAGCAAATAATTTAATAGATGTGTTAGTGCTAGAGATTATCTAAAATTCAAAAGTAGTTTACAATTTTGAATTCTAAGTATTAGTATTTCAAATCTATTAAATAGGGCTTTTCAAATTAACAAAGATTTAAAAGAGTTAAAATGCATATAACACAACAATATTGCATTATACAAAAAATGTGACTATAAAACTGTTGAGTTAATTTATTCTCATATTTTCAATAACAAAAATTAACTTTCAAACATGGATACTAAAATCAAAATGATACTAACTTTTAACTCTAAATCTAATTGAACCCTTATACCAACCCCAACCCTAATCTAAGCTTGCTTTTAAAATAGAAACATTAACTAACTCAATGAACCTACTATAAGATTATCCCAAACTTTATATATATTGTAACCCTTACTTATTTTGTAACTTCTTTTCAACCCTAAATATTTTTTTGTCATCTAATCCAATTTATAATCAAAACTCTATTTCAAAACTAATTAACCCCCACCTTCTAATTCCTACATCTACCATATTCCAAGAGACTTTTAAATTCATACGTGAATACTTCCATTATAACCATACATTATCTAATGTTTATGCATTATTCAACATAAGATTCAAGATTTTATAAATCAATCTCCAATTCAATCCAATTGGAGATCATCAAAGTTCTTTTGATTCCCTATCTTCATTGTTTCATTTTCCATCAGAGACCCTTGACTCTACCATTCATAATACATATAGATTTTGTATTATCTTTGATGTCTATGGTAGTAATTTGTGATTTACCATTGTTCCCATATATTCTTGAGTTTTCTTCCTAAACATGAAATAATTGTGAATTCTAGATCACTTGATCTCTACAAAATTGCATGTACTAATTATCCACTAATTTTAAAAGCAATCTATGATAATGTTTTCACTAAGGGAATGCAATTTTAAAACTCTTAAACATTTAACACAATCATGAAATATTTTCCACTTTTCAAACCATGGAAACATGGCTAGAGAAATAAAATCACCACATGTGGATTAAAACAACCCTAGCATGATGAAGGAAGGGATTAAGGTAGGAATGAGTTTTCAAATTAGAACTAGTAATGGAGGTAGTTTTATAGGAAATTGAACAGGGGGAGGAAGAGGTGGAGATTTTGGTCCCCTGTCCACCTGGGGAAGACAACTCTGATGTCAACCATTCTTTGGGTATGGATTTTAATGGTGGTATAGCTATCAAAGATCCAAAAATATGGGTCATAGTGGGAAAAAATATGAGGTGGATGGAGAGATAGATCTGGAAAATTGGATGTCAAAGACATGCTCAAATCTAGGAGGTACTTACAGTAGGAGCTCTAAACTTGCATCCTAGAAATGATCATCCTTATTTTGGATTAAACCTTTAGGTAAATCCTCTTTCCCAAAATTTAATATCATTTCTGACCTAAATAAAGGGGAATATACCATTTTTGTTCCTGAATCTCTTATAGATCATTCAATTTTTTCTATGGGCCTATCCCTGGTTGGAAAGTTCATAGGGGCTAGACCTAATATTGATGTTTTTAGATCATTCATCAAGGTCTTTTCTCATTTGTTTATTTTTTCAAATGAAGAAGATATGGCCAATACTCTTTGTGATTTTTTGTGGATGATGGGAGAAACTACTTTGGTCCTTCAAAAATGGGCTCCTAATCTCAATATGAATGAACCTTTTTTGAATTTCCCCCTATTTGGGTTTTCCTTCCTCAGTTACCTATCAAATATTTGAATGAAGATATTTTTAGAGGTCTACATAACTCTTTTAGGGATCTCATTTCTATAGACCCTAGTTGCATCTAGATCTTATTTCATTTATGCTAGAATTTGTGTCAATATCATCATCCAAAATATGGAGATTCCTCATGATATTGTCATTCATTCTAAGCTTGGAAAATGGAAGCAAGTGTTTGAGTATGAATCATTTCCATTTTACTATGTACAAAAATATCATTGGGCTAAACAATGCCCCCATAAGATTCTTAAATATAAACAACATTTTATTGACTGGTTGAATTAGAGAGAGGTTAAAAAAGGTTATGACCTAAAGCAAAGAAGTTTAAAAAGGAGAAGAATAAATCTTGGAAAGAAGTTACCAAGGGTAACACGTCCAAAGGACCTATGATTATTCTTCCTAAATTGGTTTATACTCAGAAAGTAACTAGCCTTAATAGTAATCCTAAAGGTCCTCAAAAATTGGCCCAGGTTGTGTCCTCTTCTAAGGCTCAAATTAAGGATTTGGTCATCAATTCTCAACTTCAATCTAGTAAGGTTTCATGTTTCGTTTCAGTTGTTAATTCTAAAGAAACTCAAGGCTAGTCAGTAATATCTCCTATAGTCATTGATCCTATCATTGAAATTCAAATTATTTTTCATGGAAACCCAATTGGAGGATCATAGGAGGTAAATGTTTCTCTTGTTGAGAAGAATAGTTCCATATTGCTGCTTAGTTCGAATGAAGTAATAGAGAAAAATAAAGAGAGTAACTCTATTGGACCCTCATGAGATCTTATCAAAACTAGTGATTTTTAGTTTAATAAGCTTATTATCATTCCAAGTTTGCTTAGAAAGCAAATGGATTTAGGAAACATTGAATATCCTAAAATTTGGGGGGATGATGATTTGGATTATTCCTTCGAAGATGCTATGATATAAAATTGAATAAATACAGAGAATAAAAAGAAGAAAGGAAGGAACAAAAAATATAACAAAAATGGTGATCCCATTTTAATGGTTCATGCCTCTTAGATAGGAGTCACTACTAGTATGAGAGTAGATATTGGTACCATTAAAAATCTAGTGGGCATGAAGCCAAATAAAACCATATGAGAACTATAATGTTAAAAAAATATTGCAGATGAAAAACAATTGACCATCCTAAAAACTTGTTTTAGAGGGTAATAGATAAAGATAGTATCTTGGAACATAAGAGAACTCAATAGTCCTCACAAGTAGGATGTTCTTCGAAATATAGTTAGAGATCACAAACCTGGCATTATTATGATTCAAGAAACTAAAATGCTTAAAGAAAAAGTTTGGAAGATCAAAATTTTCAAAAAAAATGGTGTGATTGGTAGTGGCTCAGAGGGAATGACTAGAGGAACTGTTATCTTCTAGGATTTGAACTATATCAAATGTAATCCCATGTTCATTGATAATAATCTTGTGGATGCTAAGATTCTTCACATAAGGAATAACTTTGAATGGGCCTTGTCTAATATTTATGCTCCAAATTAAAAATTTGTTCATGCTAATTTTTGGAGAAAGTCATAAATGTATAGGAATCTCTTCCCTTATGACATGTTGGATGATTATGGGGCACTTAAACACTCCTCTTAAAGAGTCTGAAAAAGTTGGAGGTTCTATGTCTCTTCCAAAGAACAAAATTGATTATATGGACTTTATCAATAGACATGCTTTGTTGGATGTTGATCTAGAAGGTATTAATTTTACTTGGTCTAATAGAAGATTTGGTAGTAATCTTATTCAAGTTAGACTACATAGAGTTCTTCTTTCTCAAAAATTGATGTAAAAGTTCTCACTTTCTATCTTCTTTTGTTAGAATTGGTTCAGACCATTATCCTATTGTTTCTATAGTGGATCTCTTGTTGGGTAACATATCTAGACCTCCTTTTATATTTTAAAATATGTGGAAAATCCACCTTGATCTTGAAATGAGTATCATAAGATGGTGGGATATTAAAGTGGAAGGCACAACTATGTTCAAAGTAGCTAAGAAACTCAATAATGTTAAGGAAAATGTTAAAATCTAGAATAAGGAAGTCTTTGGATATATTTTTTATCATAAAGATTATATTCAAAAAGATTTGAAAATCATCCAAGATCATATTCATGTGTCTGGGTATTCTAGCCAACTAAAGAAGAATGAAAGTGTTAAGCTAGTTGAACTACATGACATAATCTCTAAAGAAGAGTTTTTGAGATAGAAGTCTAGAGCTCTTTGGCTTGAAGTTAGGAACAAAAACACCAAGCTCTTTCATATGAGGACAATTAAACACAAATCTGCAAATAAAATAAAATATATTCAAGCCCATAATGGTAAGCTAGAAAAGGAGGAATAAATTAAAGAGGAAATGGTGGGTTACTTCTCAAATATTTTGTATGTTGATTTGAATTTGAACCTGATCAATCAAAATGAGCTCCTCTCAGCTATCCCTTCTTCTATTGACCCTATTATGAATAAGTCTTTAATTGCTATCCCTAACGCCAAGGGAATTATGGCTGCTATTTCTTCCTTTGAAGGAGAAAAATCCCCTAGTTTCAATGGGTTTCTTACATTCTTCTTTTAGCGCTATTGGTATGTTTTTTTCCAAGGATGTGAGGATTTTGTTAAGGATTTTTTTGGTTCTCAATATTTTTTGAAAAAAATCAGTGCTACTTTTATTGCTTTCATTCCTAAGATGCTTGGTGTTAATACTCTAAATTTTTTTAGACCTACCAGTCTCTACAATTCTTTTAATAAGATTATTTTGAAGGTTCTAACTTCTAGATTGTTGATTCTTCTCCTTGGAGTCATATCCAATCAACATGATGGTTTTGTTCCAGGCAGACAAATATTGGACCCTATTATAGTAGTGTATGATAATGTTCACTCCCTAGAAGCCTCGACAAATCAAGGTTTCTTAATGAAGCTTGATCTTTATAAAGACTATGATAGGATGGATTGGAAATTTTTATGTAAAATGTTGAAGGCATTTGGCTTCAATTCCTAAGTTATCAAGCTTATCTCCACTTCTACAGTTATTGTTATGGTGAACAAACTTCTTTAAAAGTATTCAAACCTACTAGAGGACTCAAATAAGGAGATCTTGTTTATCCTATTCTCTTTGAAATTATGATAGAGTCTTTGTGAATATTCATTAATAAATTTGTGTTGGAAGTTAAAATTATTGGATAACAACCATCCTTTGATATTTTAATATCTTCTCATGAATAATTTGTTAACAATACTATTTTTTTAGGGTTGGCTATAGTGAAAGAAGCTAAGATTTTTTTATCTACTTATGCAGATGCTACGAGGAAAATTATAATCTAAGAGAAAAAAATTCTCTTCTTTATCAATACTCTAGAGGAAAAACAAATGAAAATAGCCAAGATTCTTGGTTGTTCTATTGCTTAGACTCCTTCAACCTACTTGAGCCTTCCCCTATGATTAAAACTGCCTGATTCATTTTGAAATTATATTGTTGATGGAATTAATAAGAAATTAGCTAGGTAGAAAGGTTTGATGCTTAGTCAAGCTGGTAAAATCCACCTTCTTAAAGCTACTCTTCAAAGTATGTCAATTTATGCTCTATTCTGTTAAGTTTGTGGATATCATAGATGGTATTTAGAAGAAATAGATGTGGTCTAGAGTTGAAGAGAAAATGAGACTTCCTTTGGTGTCTTGGGACAATGTCTATATGCCTAAAGAAAGAAGAGGGTTGGGGTTAAGGTCGATCAGAATGGTGAACAATTTTATTTTGGCTAAACAATGTTAGAGAATCTTTGAAGAGGAAAAAGAATGGAATATAATTCTTGAAAGAAAATACCTCTCTCATACTCCTACTAAATAAGAATTATTTTTTAATGATCAAATTTTTAGTGGCTCTCAAATCACAAATAACATCCAAAACGTAAAAAATATTATTGGTCTAGGTAAGAAATGGATCTTGGGTAATGGTAGGGGAATTAGCTTCTAGGAGGATTGTTTTTTAAAGGACAAAGATTTAAAAGATTACCCAAATATGGAAGAGCTAGCATAGCTATGTATAAGAATTAATGGCAAAGAAGTTTCTAATTATTGGAGAAACAATGATTGGATGTCTTTGAAAGACTTCAACACCATATTAGAACCTATTGATTCAACTTTGAAACTTTACTTTATTAGGCCTTTATAAGAAGATGTGTTAGTTTGGTCTCTAAATATCGATGGCAAGTTCTTGACTTCTTCTGTGTATTCTTTTTGGTTCAAAAATATTGAAATTCATCTCTGGGTGTATGCATGGTAAAAAAATAATTCCTAAGATTAATGTTTTTTTTTGGTCTTCTTACAAAAAAAAGTTCTTACTATTGATAATCTTTCTAAAAGTGGTTTTATGATTCCTAATTGTTGTTGTCTTTGTTGTAAAAGTTGAATTAGCTAACCATCTTGTTTTTCAATGCTCTTATTCTTCTGATGTTTGGGAGTTCATTCTCTAAAGATTGAATGTCAAGTGGGTGTTTCCCAATTTAGTGTAAGAATTATTTGAACAATGGTAATGTCTAGTCACTAATGAGGATGTTATTCAAATTTGAAAAATTCTAGCCCCTAATGTTGTTTGGAACATTTAGAATGAGATAAATGATAGAATATTTAGGGATAAGAAGAATCCTAATATTATCAGAGAAGATTTTCAGGAATACTACTAAAAACCTTATGGCTAATAGCAAATTATTTTTGAATGATAATGGAGATGATCTAAAGAACTATAATTTTGTTGAATTGAAAAAAGTAATGAAAAGGGGAAGAGAAAAATTCTTCTTGATAGCTACCCCTACAGGATGGATCAAGGTGAACTTTGATGGAGCGATAAAAGAAAATCCAGGTTTACCTCTCTCGAATGTGGGGGAATTCTAAGAAATGATGGAGGTGGTTGTATTGCAACTATTTTTATGCCTCTTAGCATTCAAACTAGTCATGTGGGTGAAGTGATGTTTCCTTTCCAACCGATTCCTTTAGCCAAAGAAAAAGGATGTAATAATTTTTGGTTACTCGGGGACTCACTAAACATTAATAATAATATTGAAGGTACTTATAAGGCCTCAGTTACCATCAACCATATAATTGAAGAAATTAAACTAATTTCCATTAGTTTGGATAAGTTTAAAATTTTGCATGAATTCTGTGAAGTAAATAAATTGGTGGATCTCCTTGCTAATTTTGGTACTAAATGAAATAATAAAGTGAAATGGGATGGTACTTTGGTGACAAATGACAAATTGATTGATGTTGTTAATTTTGATAAGTGCACCCTTAGAGTAGGGGACTTTTTGATTAATTATTGAAATGACTTACAATATCATCCTTCATCATTTCCCATCTTCTCTTATTTTAGGGTGTGGATTTCCTAATCTTTGTTATTAATAACACATGCTTTCTGAGTAGCCATATGGGTTCTTGTTTTTCAAAATTACCACTTTTATTATTGGTTTTTTGCATGTTGGGTTTCCTTAAGAAGTTATTTGTTTGATTTTAGTCATTTCTTGTTCTGCATTGTCTTTTTGAAAATAGGTGGCAAAAAAAACCATGTTGAACCCACTATATAAATGCAAATGGATGAGTGGCGAATTGGTTTGGAACAAGCTCAAGAAAAGTGGGGTAATGAATCATTTGGAGAAACTACATAGACTGGGCCTAGAAATCATTAACACCTCTATTGAAAACTGGAATAATGGTGTGGTTATTGTTAGTGGTAGGAGAGTTGAGATTATAGAAGACTTAATTGTTGAGGTAACGAGCCTTCCCATTTTTGGTATGAAGTTTTTCAAATATGTCAAAACTCCAAAATATGTTGTGATTAAATTTCTTGAAACTCAAAAGGAGAAAGACCTCTTGGTCAAGACTAGCTTGGATTTCTTTGAAATGTCTCAAATTAAGCCACTTTGGTTGACATTCTAAAAGTAGTCATGGGTTATTTTACTCTTGATGTAGGAATAGGGTTCACAACTTTCACTTCGTGTTCCTCGACCACTTTTTCTATAAAATTCTTATTAGTTTCTCTTACTATCTCTTTTTCTCTTTAAGGAAAAGTATTAAAAAGGAAAAGGAAGAATTCTATGAAGCACATATCTCATGAAGGTTTGTTCTTCTCATTGTCAAGCATTCTTAGGATAATAAGGTGGGTTCTTTTCTAGAACACAAAAAAGAGTAGGACAAGAGAAAAAGGGAGGAGTCCTAGGAAGGAAGCTCTAAGAAGAACAAAAAATATCCTCATGGTAAAAGAAAGAAAGAATATGAAATTGAAATTAAGGTGTTTAATAATGAAGACTATGTCACATAAGAAGAAGAGGATGATAAGTTTACAAGTGACTCGCACAAGGAGAAGACTGGTAGCTAGGAGAAGTCTCAAAAAAAGATAAGCAAAGTAGTGGGGAAGCTTCAAAATCTAAAGTTAATTATGATGATCTCATAACTGAGGATTTAGAGGATGAGAAAGTGATTAACCATGTGGAAAATACAAACATTGAGAGTCAGAGTGTGCATAATGTTATGATAGCTCCCAATATTCAAAGTCTTGGTGGAGACTCTAAAATGGTGAAGGATCTTGACTCCCCAATGAGTGTGAAAAATAAAGAGATCAAATAGAAGGATAGGGTTGTAATAGAGAATGTTATGGAGTTAGGTGTGGTAGAAAAGGCTAAAGCTAAGGAAGGAAGTGAAAAAGGAGATAATCCTCAGGATGAAGATTTGAATACTGACAATTTCATCCATAATGTTCAACCTGCTAAGTTTCTGGGTAAATTTGAGAAATTAGAAGTTTTGAATAAGCTCAACATAGTGAATCCCCAGTTGGTGGATTATACAATTTCAAAATCACCTAAGCATACTAATTATCATCCTATTCATCGTGAAACCCTTGTCAATAATGAAGCTGATAACCTAAAAGACCAATCCATTCAATTTGATTATGAGAATCTCACTAATGAAAGAGACATCACTATGGGAGTCCTTCAGACTACAAAGGCAAGGTACATTTACTCTTTGTGCATTGAAAAATGGATGGTAAAAGAAATCTCAGACCCACACGATAAAATCTCTAAGACTAAGACTGAAGAAAAATGGGTAAATCCATTAATTTTGATAAAGGTAATTAGAAGTCTATTGAGAAGGCTAGCATTAGATGTGTTATTGAGGATGAGAAGATAAAGGAAATTGTTGACAAGAAAGTTCATGATATCATGGAGGAAAAAATGTTGATTTTCAATGACATAATGGAGAAGAATGAGATGCTAGTAAGGTCTATTCTTCTCCATAACTATGAGGGTCTTAAAGCCTCCACCAACAACTTAAAGAGCCTCTATTATATGCTAGAGAATATATATATATATATATATATATATATATATATATATATATTGTTAAGGTGGATCTCAAGGAGGAGTCAATTACTTGTTAGAAAGAAGGAACATGGAAGAGAATTAGAGGAAACCTATGAAAGAAAGATGCTTCTACGGAGATGGAGAGCACACCCAATAGTTGAGGATCTAGAGATGTAGTCATTTGAGATCCTTAAAAAACTTATTTACTTTTCTTTTTCTCTATTTTAGTCTATTGTTGTCTATTCTATTTGATGATCTAGGTTGTTGTTCGTATCTAATGGAAGTATTAGTGAAGCAATTTTTTTGTTCTTTTTGTCAAGTTACTGCTAGGTTGCTAGAACTATTGGTCAAGAAGGATTTTGTTTCTCTTGTTATAATGGTCATGGTGTTGATCGACTCTAGTCTAACAAGACGAGGTTCATTTTTTTTTTCTTAATGTAAGGTTTTTAGGTCCCTTCAAAACCTATTTTTGAATTAATCAAAAAAATGGCTAAAGAACTATAATAAAAATAATCTCAATATATTTTAACATACCAACAAAAAACTAATAAAAAAACTTTCACAAGCCAAAAAAATATAACTGAAATAGTTGACATTCACAATTTAAAAAATAATTCTTCATTACATGTAGTAGTTCTCATTTCTATAGTGAGCATTAGGAACTCACCGATGGGTAGAATGTTATTAGCTCAATTTCTACAATCATAAAATTCAACTTTAGTTATATTATAAAATTTTTGTTTTTTGACTAGTAAGAGGCCAAAGCCAAGATTAAATTTTATGTGTTTCAATTGATTATTATCATTTATTTATTTAACTTGAGTATATTCGACCCCAGGACCTCCTAGATAAGACACTGCCAATTTACTATAGTGTTCTAGGCTCTTGCCTAAATATACATTTATTGTTATATAAATTTATACTTTTTAATTTTTTTTAAAAATATTTGCAAGAAAATTGTGTTTTCCAAATGAAATGTATTTAGTTTCTCCATAGAAATTTGGTTTGCACTCTTAGGACCCATTTGGTTAGTGGAATTAGCAAAACTGGGTTTTGATTTATATCCAAAATTTGTCAAAACCAAGTTTTATATTTTGAAATCAGGTTTTAAGAAAATAGTTTGTCCTATTTGGTTCACCTGGAAGACGAGTGGGAAGATACATATTTTGCATTTGGTTCCTGAAATTGGAATCAAAATTAAGCTTTATTTTAATTTTAATTTTTAATTTATTAAATTTGTATTTCTTTTTAAATTTTTTTTTTTTTTTTAAAATTTATAAAACTTGTATTTTTATAATTTGTATTTTTTGTTTAAATTGATATTTTTTAAGTTATTGAATATTAAATTTTTAATTTATCTATATATAAGGTTAATTTTTCCAAGTTACACAAACTAGTTAAAAATAACAAAATAGTCATGATGTTACTATAAATTTGGGATAAACATATGTATACACAATTGTAACTAAGCTTTTATTTATTGATATTTTATCATACAAAAATTGGTTATAAACAAAAAAAGGTTAATCTTAATAATTAATATTTATCATACAAACACACATTGCAAACTCCAAAATAGTCATGACATTACAAAAACATTGTCCAACATATGGTTACAAATCTGCAAATAAGTTACAACATAGAAGTCATATCTAAAAACTTATCTGTAAATGGTCCTATCATGGTCTGAACAAAGAAGTCAATCTCTATACAAAATCATAATTTTATGCACACTTTCACATATGGTCCCAATAGAGAAGTCCAAACATAATATAAAGAAGACATCATAGAAAGATAATTTATGCCTTTTCCATTGAAGTAGCCACAACCATATCCACCTCTCGAGCCTCACATTAACTTGCACTCAATTCCTTTGACATATTATACAATTCTAGATGGGGCATCATCAACCCAGGTAAAGTATCCACATCCATTATTCCCCTATAATACCAAATCTTCATTAGTTCTTACAATAATGTTTAATGTCATACAATATTTTTAAATAAAAATATATTACCTTTTTTCTATTTGGACAACACCAAAATTGACATCAAGGATTAGTCTACAGGTGCGATGTGTTTAACAAGCATGAACCAACATCACATCGACACATTGGTACATTCAACAAAGCCATCAACCTTTTATAAATATACAAAGTCAAATATTACATTAGTTAGATGAATATTATAATAAAGCGTATAGTCCAACTTAATTAACATAGTGCAAAATAATTGAATATATATACATCATTTTAACCCTCTATTTTATTGGGCATTTACCAATTGGTAGAGCAAAGACATTAATTATCATTTTAGACCTTATTCTCAATCTATGATATCATATGCATATTAACAATATATCAAACATACATTTACTCATCCATAGCCAAATCTAAAATAGTTTTCACATATGGTTTGATGGGATAATAGTCTCCATGGTGTACTAGTACTAGTCCCACATTTAACCATAGTTTTAACATCTCAATGAGGGCCCATGTTTTGAATCTTGTGACAAAATCTATGTTAGTTATTTTGGATTTATGTCATTCTTAGGCAAAATTTCTATGCATGACTTCTTCCACTTGTTACCACTACAAATGGTGTGTGTAGAAATACTTGGAAGGAGGTTATATGAGGAACATGGCAACTGATTCAACCCCTCCTTCTCCTCTGGGTGAGTGAGGGGCAAGATAAATAGGTAGTATCACTATTTACAACATACAACTATTAGTGGAGCACTAAGCACCCCTTGCATACAACCAAATCATTCATGGATGGGGAAATCTTGGTGAGAAAATATGTTCATTTTTTTCTGGAGCCCTATATTGGATGGGGGATTTTGGAGTGAATGATTATGCTTACATTGATGGCTTTTATATCAGTCACCAACATCAAGCCAAGATTAAAATAGGATAGAATTTTGGAATGTGTTTTTATTGTAGGATACTTACATTCATATACACAATGTTAAAGGTAGGATAGAGTAATTTAAATGGTAAATTTTTGAATGAAAACTGACAAAAACTAGAAGTGAAGATTAATGCCAAAGAGCACATTAAATACCAACCAAAATAGAGATGCTATAAATGAAAGCTGACTATCATCCAACCAAATATAAAATGAAAGAACATTCATAAAAAAAAGTGAACAATTATGCAAGAACTGAGATTTTTAAAAGAGGAATAGATAAAAAAGGAAAATAATATTTATAAATCATTAGTTTAATGAAATGCAATTGTTAAAATATAACCAAGAGTGGTGGAGTGTGATAATCAATGTAGAGATGTCATGTCAAAATATCCAAGGTATAATGGTAAAACTAAGTCTCAAGAGTTCTATTACATGTTCTTTCTATAGTCCTCCAAATTTTAGTCATATATATTTGGCTCTCTCCCCTTCACTCATTCTTAAGAAGCCTTTGGCTCTTGTGCTTTAGAGAAAAAAATTATCATATTCCTGTACCATGTTATCTTCACTAAGATCGAGAATGGCTTTGAAGGCATCATAGAATTATCATAAACTAAACCTAAATGCCCTTCATCCATTCTAATATTTTGAGTTTCCTTGGGACCATCATTTAACTTATTGATGGCTTCACATATGACATACATCTAACCAAATATGTTGTCCTTCTTCCTCTTTTCCTTCCTTGATGACGACAGTGACAAAAATAGTTTACTAATTACACTAATTTTTTTGGAAGGATTCATGTCATAATCCAAATCAACATTAGTATCCATTAGTATATTAAAACCCCCATCATCATCTAGATCAATTGTCTCATCCATGAGGTGGCCTTCTTCTGTGTCATGCATTGTTGCACCTATCATACCTTCAGCTATGTCATTCCCCACAATGAAGGCTAACTCATTGAAGTATTAGAACGACTACCTCTTATACACTTTATCATTTTTGAAATGTTTTATCTGCATTTGGCATAATGAGTGAAGTAGTTTATTGTCTTTTAGTAAATAATTTATATGATATATTAAAATTTAAATCATAAGAATTTTAATGAGAATATTACCTTGAAAAGCTCATCATGCATACACTCTCATCTACATCCATACATTGAGTGGCCTCATTCCATGCAAACCCACTTGTATTTTTCAATTCTTCGATAACTCTATAGCAAAGCTTCCATGTTTTGAGCTTATTTTTAAAATTATCCTTTAAGATATGTAGGTTCATGTTTGTATTTGACTTCCTTTCAATAGAAGTCCATGCCTCTTTTCAAAATCCCCCCTCTCCTTTTCTACCAAATTGGATTTTCTCATGGAGCAATTTGAGATAGTTGTTTTCTATTTCACAGGTCCATAGTACCTTCCTTGAACAAGGAGGTACATGGATTACTTGAATTTATTCATCCATGTTGTTGATTGAAATTGAAACTCATAATAATGAGTCAACAACTTCAAATGCATTCAACATATAAATCAAAATAACTAGTTCAAAACACAAAGTATATTAACATGTTGTTTATAAATACATGATTGTTTAAATAAAATGAAATCATGCCAATGTTCAACAATCAAGAGTAATCTAGTAAAACTGCAAACATAGTAGTGAAATCAATAGAGCTTATCTTATCATCACTTTTAGAAGCATAACTGAGAACTAATTTTGTCTTTTCCTTATAAATTCTAGAAGTATATTGGATCTTAACTTATTATCACAAGTTAAATTAGTTTCCAATAAGTGGAGGGTTGTAAAAACATAACATATACAATATTTTTATTCATAGTGTAACTTAAGCATTTGTACAAGCATAAAACTATATCTTACCTAAGGAATAGCACACTCTGTGCATATAACTTGCAATATATTTTTTCCATCTGATCTATACAACAATAATGCATTCTCGAAGTGCATAGTTTTATAATATTAAACTTTGTAGACAGCTAAATAAGCATGCAAATAGACATAAATTACAAAACTAAATGCCAATCTTGGATTCATAATGATAATGCTTCATGAAGTTACTTCTTGGTGCTTGTTTATATTATATTCTGGAATGGCAGAATTGCAATGATAGCAGATTTCCATGATCCATGTCAATATTAGTCATAAATTTCTAGATTTGATTGTGTATCATTTTTTTTCATGAAACTAAATCAAGAAGCAAATCAGTGGTAATTACATTTCAAATGCCAAGTACTAACACTATCATAAGGCTAGAAACAGGCAGGCATTCAAGAGTAATAAAAAAATTCTACCATTTGCTTGCTATAAGCAACTACCTTAATATGGCTCTTAATACAACAAAACTATCTTCAAATTTTTTTGTTATGGTTTTGTTCTTCACAAATTCATTATGTAGCATAGTCCTCCTGATTATAATTTGTTGGATTTTAAATTTCAATTTAGGTGCCTAAGTTGGTTGTGTATTTATTTTCTTTTGGAGGTTCTTGAAAGCAGGCTAGAATCTAAACAATGTTTCACCAAGTAGAAACCCTAGGTGTTGAGGTTGTTGGGAGGTGATTCCATAAGAAGGTCTAAAATAAATATCTGTCATCATCAAGGCCTTGTCACTAAATGGCATAGGAGACCTGTGTGGCTAGATTTGAAAGATAAAGTAGCCAAATTTTGATACATTTTGGGACTGTTCATTATTGCCTACTTGCAAAAGTATATGATAAGGTCAAGTAGTCTTTCTACATCCATGTGAGTGGTGAAATTATAAGTTAAATTTAAAGTTTATTGAGAAATAAAAGTAAAATCTTATGGATCATATCATAAATGTTATTGTTACAAAGTTAATTATTCTCTTTTTCACATGGAATTATAGATCTATAGCTGGTTATTTAGTTGAAAACCATATGGGTTCCCTAATAATATGGTCCATTTGACAAATTCAACCCATGAGCTAAATAGGGCTCATTCAAGATGTTCCAATTATTTTGCACCAAAATTGGTTACACCAATAGTGTGTCAGTGATGGACTAATTAATGAAACATTGGCATCTTAAATTTCATAGAAAAAGTGGATTATGAGTTGATAATGCAAATATTTATATCATTGTAGAAAAAAAATATTTCCAGGTAACCATAAACTAATAATAAAAAAGGAACTACTTGTAGAAAAAATAAATCTTATGCCACTGGATGATAGGAGAATGAGATATAGTTCAAAACATCACTATTTTCTTTTAAAATGATATGAATAAGGCATCCAACCACTCATTTGAAAAATAAAATATGAAATGAAGGTCCATTCTAGGATTTTCCATACAAGGAATGGATAGAATAAAGTTCAAATATATAGTTAATAAATCGATGATCTGACTTAATGTTCTCAAACAAGATCCTACAAGGAAATAAAAACAAGAAAAATATCTACTCTTGTAAGAATATAATTAGTTCCAAACTAATGCATCTCATTTACAAACATAAGCTAATCAATTCAATAAGAAAAATTGCAGCTACAAAAGTAAGAACTAACTTACAAGGACTACACACAAATACACATTTGAAACACCCTAGAACAATAAATAATGAAATGTACAACATACATAAAGTAGAAATATATATGCTATTTTTAAAAGATGATAGCTATATAATTTGGTTGGGCTTTTAGTTGAGTAGTTTAAAAGGCCTTGGTTTAAACCCTCTATTGGGATTTTAATGGAATTACTATCAAAGGAACACAAATAAGATTTTGAGAAATCATATTCACTAAGTATAAATGATCTATATGATAAAAGAAACATATAGTGAAAGAGTCCTAATATAAAAACATGTATTATTAACATGGATAGAATAGTGTATTGATATTATAGTGATACTATTACAATAAATACTTGAACTCAAGCCAAGCTTTATGCTCAAATGACTATGAATATTAGATACATTAAATGGATACAATATTATAGATACATTAAAAAATAGATGAAATCAAATTTAGTTATATAAGGAAATATCAATGTGACAATGATCATATCAGTACAAATATGAAAATGCAATGTTTATGTTTTTTTAACAACTAAAAATGGGATCTATATGTTAATCTCATTACAAGATATATTGTCAATCAATGTCAAAATACTTAGTCATAATGGATAGATAGTAGTAACCAAGTTACTAGTCTGCAACGTTAACTGAGCTCACTAAGGAATCATGCAAATAATGTTAACTAAGCAGGAAGTAAGTTGTGCCAACCAAGTTGTTGTGTCAACCGAGTTGATAGTTCACACTGAGTTGTAGTGTCAACAGAGTTAACAGTGTCTACCGAGCTCTAGTGTGAACTAAGTCTAAAAAGTAATTTTGTTCCAAGGTGATAATCAAGTTGGTAGAATAGTGAAAACCAAGTCAGTAGTGTCTATTGAGTGATCAACATGAACTGAGCATCTACTATCAGTCGAGTGCCAAAGTTAGCCAAGGTGTCAATGTTTCCCAAGTATCTTTAGCATCACCTGAGTAAGCCATTGGACCCATGTTTTAGCACGGAAGTGACTTGGTAATTGCTTTTGGAATTAGTTATGTTGTAGCCAACCAATGATGGAATTATTTGGATGGATATAAGTATAAGGCATTTTTTTTATCCAAAAGATATCATTTTCATTGTATTATCATTCAAGAATCAAGTGAATATGGAAGAGCCAAATATTTGAAGGCTACAAGCATTCCAAGGAAAGGAAGAGACTCATCTATCATAATCAAGTGATTAGTTTACTTCAAAGGATCTTCATTAGCAATCATAGTTGCATTTCAGAGATCAATCCGTTGATTTATCCTAACATGTGCATCAATCCCAAATCCTTTGACCAGGTGGAGTCCTTTGTATAAATTCCTAATAGAGTTCATACTTAATTGTATTGTATAAATCCTTTAACAAGGTGGACCTAATAGTCCTTATTGCTCTTAACTGAGTAAGATCATCAGAAGTGATCATTTGTAAGCCTTAACAAGACAATTTTATTACTACAGTAGTGAAGCATTGTGGGTGTCATCCCCACCCCAATTTTACGTTCTTCTTGGAGGGTTTCTAGATTACCAATATTGTGTTAAGCTTACATTATTATTTTATGTTTCATGCATGCAAATAGATTAGAAAAATTAATCAAGTGGTTTAGTTGAAAAAGTTTAAGTGGTTCTTAATTCATCCCCCACCCCCACCCCCACCCCCACTCCCTCTTAGTTACCTAGATAGCATTACATTTTCAAAAATTAGTATCAGAGAAAGATTCTCGTATCAAAAAGTTTAGTAACTTGAGAGAAAAGATCAGAGATAATGGAATTATGCAAGCTAGAGAAATCCATTGAGAATGAAAAATTGGATCTACATGTGGCCATGGAACAAATCAAGAAACTAAGGGATCAACTCTCTCAATCCCTAAAAAGAAGAAAAGAATTAGAAGAAAAGTTGAATGACAATCTTTACATAGAAGAAAGAATTGAAGATATTTGCAAAGATAGAAGTTTAGATGAAGCAAATGCAACTATAGAAGATCTACTTGGAAGGAACTTTATTCTATAAGAAGAGGTCAGAAAATTGAAAAGACAATAGGAGATTCATTCAATCAGGATATGTGAAATCATGGAACAAAAGAACTAAGCTAAAAATGACAAAAATATGGTAGAAGAAGATAGAAGACTACTCAATACCAGGATAGAAGAAAAGGACAATGAAATCCACCATCTTTCACTACATCAGGAAGATATGGAAAATTAGTTGAATGATACAAATCAAGAAATCATCAATTTAAGGATAGAAAATGAAAGATTCATGAATGATCTTAGAACAGAAAGAGAAACTAATAAAATAATAGTAAGATCACAAGAAAGCATGGATCAATTAGCCAAAATATCTTAGAAAAGACATAAATGGAAAGTAGGATTGGGCTAAACTAAACAAGGAGAGTCATCACAACAAGGAGCTCAAAACAATAAGAGGAATACATGCAATCATTGTGGAAAAACAAGTCATACTTCAAACAAATTTTGGATTAATGGAAAGTCAAAATTTAATGGAAAATGTTATAGTTGTAACAAACATGGACATAGGGAAAATGCATGCATAAAGAAAACCAAGTTTGTAGGAAAATGTTTTACATGGAACAAAAAAGGCCATAAATCTTTAGAGTGTGGAACCAAGAATTGGAATCCTACTGAACAACTTGTTAAAGAAAGGACTACAACACTTGGTACAAATGTTATTTATGTGGAGAATTTGGACATATAGGAGCTAATTGCATGAAGACTCACCTCAAAAAAATAGATCCTACCAAAAGATGTTATGTATGCAAAGAACTTGGTCATCTAGCAAAGAACTGTATGAATAGAGGTAAAACTAAAGATGAAAATAAATTAAAGAACAAAAAAAACAATCAATGAAAAAATAATGAGATCACAAGAAAGCGTGGATTAGTTAGCCAAAATATCTCAGAAAAGACATAAAGGGAAAGTGGGATTGGGCTATATTGAACAAGGAGAGTCATCATAGCAAGGAGCTCAAAACAATAAGAGGAATACATGCAATCATTGTGGAAAACATGTCATACTTCAAAAAAATATTGGATTAATGGAAAGTCAAAATTTAATGGAAAATATTATAGTTGTAACAAACATGGACATAGGGCAAGTGAATGCACAAAGAAAACCAAGTTTGTAGGAAAATGTTTTACATGTAACAATAAAGGCCATAAATCTTAAGAGTGTAGAACCAGGAATTGGAATCCTACTGAACAACTTGCTAAAGCAATTTTTGGCTAGGACTACAACACTTGGTACAAATTTTATTTATGTGGAGAACTTGGACATATAGGAGCTAATTGCATGAAGACTCACCTCAAAAAAAGAGATCCTACCAAAAGATATTATGTGTGCAAAGAACTTGGTCATCTAGAGAAGAACTGTATGAATAGAGGTAAAACTAAAGATGAAAATAAATTAAAGGATAACAATATTAGGACTCAAATAAAGCAACAATGGGTGAGGAAATATCTAGAGAATTCAAATGAAATAAGTGAGGCTATTGACACCCAAGACAAGGGATTGGGTGATTCAATTATCTCTGCTTGAATAGGCAAGGAGATCACTAGAACTATGACAAAACTCATATTATACATCAGTTCTAGTCATCCAAGCAAGATAGTCCAAATCAACATATCAAATGCACTTTGACAGAAGTAAAGACTTGAACTAGACTGAGTTGTTAGCTCTAATCAAGTCACTCCTTTGGCCTAAAAAATTTGTTAGACCAAACTGAGTCACTCCTTAGACCTAACTGAGATTTTTCTATGCACCCAGGTATGCAGCATTTAATGAAGACCTAAATCAAAAAATTGATAAAATTATGAAATCACGATTTCATTTTCACTACAAATTCAAATTTTTCTAAAGAGTTTAGTATCTCTTGAGCTTCCAAAGAAATTAAGCACAAGTGTGCTAAAGGAATTTCTTAGGTGAAGTTAGTAGCTTCAAATCTTTCATTAACCAAGCATCATGGTAGTCTCTTCTAGTTCAAAGGTCAAGAAGGGCTCATAAATGTTGGAAAAAAATTATGATTGTATTCCTCCAAAATTCTAGATTTATTTAGCAATTGTCGAGGAGAAGGATCCTCAAGGAGCTCACTTATAGATCCCTCTAAAGGTACTCCTAATTCACAACATCAGGTCATTTTATCATTTCTCTATTCAAGAATTAGGGAATCTTGAGCTAGGTTAGGAATATGGTGCCTTTTTTGGTAATGATGTGTTGAAGCCAAAGCACAAACATCTGGAGGTCAAGGGTCTGACTCACATTATCCACATGCCAAGAAACTTCCAAGTTGAATGGATCAAGCTTATACTAAGTTGAGTTCATGATATGTCATTCTGGCTAGAATAGACCTATCCCATCATGAAGAATATGATTTATAGGATAATAGAGTATCCAATGATAGAGAAAACTAAGGTGACCAAAAGCCTAGGTTAGGCAGAACTAACAAAGCTAGCCCTAGTTGAATGGGATGGAAGAGGCATGAAGCTAAACAATGTGATAGGCATGGAAATCAAGTTGGCATCCATATCATTGCACACACAATCTACAATTCAAGTCATGCAAACAACATTCCATGTGATGTAGTAGACTTGGCATACAAGGTTGTCAAGAAGAATCTATATTTTGACCTAGATGAGTTTCCATGCACCTAGCTAAGCAAGAACATGGAGAGCATTCGGGCCTCAAAGAACAACACATGTGAGTTCAGTTCACTCTTAGTTTGTTTGTTCTTTTATGTTCATAAATTCTTTCCTTCAAAAGGAAATGTTGTTTGGAAGAAAGACACCCCAATTCTGTATCAAATAAATGAATTCATAAATGAAATGGGTGAAAACTTTGAAAGCATCATGGATGCATAATTTGAAAATTTCAAAGAAAGGATGCAAAGTAGACTTAAGATCCCCAAGAAACTTATAGAGAATTATGAGAAAAATATAAGCTTCCTATTTGACTATGATAGAGTTCACATACATGCAGTCAAACCTAGGGTTGCTCAGGTAAAACCTCTAGCATATGAGGTAAACATTGATGATACAAAAGACATTGTTGAAGCACTCATAAATGATCCTATGGACCCAAAGGCTACCTATTTTGGAACATATTATGAAGGTAAGACTAGAATATCACTTGAGATTTAGATTCCTCAAATCTTGAAAAGAGGGAAGAAGAGGCTAGAAAACATTTGAAAGAAACTTGCCATATTAGATTCTCCCCTCGAGCTTATTGAAGGAAAGGGTGATGATGTAGAAGAAGAAGAGGAAAGTAAATAAGAATAACAAGAGGTAGAGTAACCTCCCAAGAAGAAGGTGAAGACTCCATCCAAGCCTCCACCTAGGAGATCCACAAGATCTACTCCTGTGATTACTAACCCCAAGCCAAGAATACCAAGCAAGAAATTAAAGCTTTAGGATGAGGATGAGGATGATGAAGATGAAGATGAAGATAATACCCCAATTATATCTTTGAAAAAGGAACCTCCTACCTTTTAGAAATAACTATAAAGTATAAGGGAAGGAAGGGGTATGGAAGGATTTAAATACTTCAAATATGACTCCAAGAGAAAAGAGGAACATAAAGAGATTGTGGAAGCATTAATTATGAAAATGGAAAAGTGGAAATATGACCATTCTGAGCTTAAAGGGGATGCTCCTAAAAATTTACTGAAGGCTATTTCACACCATTGGGACAATGCAACAAAAATAGAGAAGAACATTAGAGAGAAACCCTAAGAAGTCTCATGCCTAAATTCTTTCATAAGGAAATAGAGAAGGAAATGTCCAATAATGAAACAAAACAAACTCCAAGATTTAAAACATTTCAAGTTCTATAAAATAAAATAGAAGATTTTGTGTAGTCCACAAAAAAAGACATGGAAGAACATTTTTGACATCAAGGAAGAAGGAGCTCTTCCAGAGATTCAAAAAATTGATGATTCTAATGTTAAAAAGATTACAGTAGAAGTCATGGCATCACTTCCCTCCACTCCACCTAAGGAAAGATTTGAGCAACAATCTGTTGAGTTGAACATAATTCAACTAAGTGTTGAGATAATGCATGTTGCACACATTGAATAATATTGTTATATTGTATATTTTATTTTATTATGTAATGTTGTATCTAGGAGGACCTAGATGGACATGCAACATGGAAAGATTCCCATGTGATATACTTGATGACTTGTATTGTAACATTGTGATAATATTTCATATAAGTATTAAATATTGGAGAAAATAATTAAAATTTCAATATTAAATGTTGGGTCAATGGGTTAGGTAGCACATGATTTATGTAATACCACTTGGTGGTTTTGTGGGACTTGCTACTATATAAGAAGCCATAGGGGTAGTTGGTGTGTGAGAAGAAGAAGGAAATTTAAGGAAAAGATTCGAGTGGGACAAGGCTTGATAGGTTAGCCAAGGAAGCATTTGTGGAGGTTGGAAGCATGGCATGGGATGTGTGGATTCATGCTTTTTCACATGGATTGCTTGGTAGTGGCTATGGCTTTGAAGGCTTCCATGGTTGTATTGCAATGGTGTTTTTGTTGAATAATACATGGTTATGGATGCTTTTGGAGGCTAGGTTTTTCCCTCAATGAGGGCTTCTTAGGGTATATCTTGTGTCACATTTTGTGGGTATGGTGTCTATTCTCTTGCATGTGAATTTTAGTTGAATATATATTTCAAATCTATTATGGGTTATATGGAAGTAGTTATATTCTTTATTGCAAGTTTCTTTACAAGTGGTATCAAAGCTATGATTTTATTATTGTAACCTTAGATTGAATCCATGGGAATTCATGAGAGGATAAAAGAAAGGGAAAGATATATGATCAATTGTTTATTGTAGATCTAAGAGTTTTGGGTTTGCTGTTATGATGGAATGTTGGTAGATTTTGGGCATGTGAAGTTTTTTGACAAAAGGGTTTTCCAAATATTTCATTTAAATGAGGGCTTTAGGGGGAGCTTGCAAAAAAAACCTCCTAGGAAAAACAAACCTCACCATTGGATCCGAGAAGATGTTTCCATAAATTATGATATATAATATGCCCTAGTTTGGACATGTGAAGAGAAAATACAAAGAATTTTTAGATTCAGCCTGTGATGGCCATCAAATTTACCCGTCAAAATTTTTTTCACAAAAAAAAAATGCAATGAAAATGGTAAAAAGACTATCTTAGTAAACAACCATAACTTTCTCTTAGGATATCAGATTTTAAACTTCTTACAGGCATTGGAAAGCTAATTCAAAGCACTACAACTTGGTATAGGTTTAGTTCTATTATTTTGACATTTTTTTAGGCTTTAAGAACCCAAAGTTAGATGTAGTTTATTTTGTGCACAAATTAGGGCACAACTTGGGCATATGGAGTCAAATTTAAACTTCGAGTAGTTAGTGAAAGCTCTTGGAGAGCTCTACAAATTGGTTTAGATTTGGTGCAGGTTTGTCATGGTTTATTTGGTGATATACTAATTTAAATATTTTATGGTATATATTAACTATGGTAGCATTGTGAGTTTATGACATTGTATGTTTAGAGATTTAAGATTTGATGTCATTGTATACTCAGTTAATTTTAGATTGGTTTCATGATGATATGGTTATCAGTGTTTTGTTTAGATATGTATGATGACTTTTTGGGTCTACAAGTTGTGCAATGGTTTAAGTGGTCTATACTTATAGGCTTCATTTATAGCTTGGTTATGGGTTGTCTTTGCCCATTGATCTTTCATTATTGATGCATATTCAAATTAGTGGCTTGGATTTGGGTTGTCTATGCCCTAAATCACATCATTTTCTAATTTTTCTTTATGTAGAAGGGATGAGATGTTGTTACCAGGTATAGTCATGGTGGAGGATTGTGGTTGACTAGTTTATGCTGATAGGTTGGCCATATTCAGAGTTAGATGCTCAGTTCATGGATGTGATCATGGTGTCATAGATTTTTGGTATGAAATAATTGGATATATAGGTACATCCTTGATTTTCATTCGTTTGGATTCGTGATTTTGTTATGGTGGTATATCTTCTTGGTTGAGGATCATAGTTATTTGGTTTCTTTTGAGGAGCTCATGATGGGGACTTTGAATTCTTTGATGGTTTGATGCCTTGGTTGATTCTCATGGTTAGAGGATGATTTTTCAGCATGATTTCATGGATAGCTTGGATACACAATTTAGTGGGAGCTTCTAACAATGATGAGGTGATAGTGCAGGATTAGATCCTGGTTTGGTTTATATCTTCTTCATTTGAAGATCTTGGTTTCACTTGGTAATGACACTTTGGTTGTGTGAGTGTAGACCTAGAGGATCTTCATGTAGGAGATGGATTTTATAATGTCATGGGTGTCTTGATACCATGGTTGAGTGGGAGTTATTGGCATTGATATACTTATTGAGTGTTTGTAGATGTTGGCGGTTTATCTTAGATCCTATTGCTATAGAAGCATCTTTGACATTTGCATGGTGCACTTGTTATCTTCATGGTGTGTGAAGATGGTTAAATCTTGAGGACTCATGGAGTTCTTGGTTATCTTCATGGTGTGTGGATATAGTTATTCATGGTATGTGGAGATGTTTTTTTCTTCATGGTGTGTGGAGATGGTTACATCTCGATGACTCATAGGGTTCTTGGTAAAGGTGTGGTTTATACTTTCATTTAGCATGTTATCCTTGGTGTGAGGATGGTTTCATTTTTATGTCATGGTATACTCTTGATACACATTTAGAGTTTTGACATGTTATAGTATGTTCATATGGAGCATGTTATCTCTTTAGTTGAGATGGTTTAAATCATGTTTTCATGTTTATGTTCTTAAGGCCATGGTTGGAACTTTGACATTGATCTTAGTTTAGTTTCTTGGTATTGAGTACATTAGTCATAAGTTGGATACTTCATTATATTGCTATGTTGCATTTGGAGTTGGCATCAATTGATTAGTTACAAGTGCTCATGGATACTTAAAGATGGTGGTTATGCTGATTTCTCTTGGATTAGAGAAGTATTTGTTAAGACAATTGTTTGGTTTCAGAAAAATGTCTGAGGGGCATTCACCTAATATGGACTTAAGAGGAGATTGTTCTTAGATGACTCTTGGTTGAAGACTTGGATATCTTGATGAGCATTCACATTCCTCACTCTTGGTTTACTTGGTGGTTTTCTACTTGAGACATATAGGCCATTGTTTCTCTCAGGTGCATTATATTTATACTTGTCTTTCATGGATATGGATCTTGAGATATAGTACATGAGTTAGTTCTAGAGGGTTCATTTGAGAGATGGTTTAGCATTAGTTATCTCTATTTGCATATGTTTTTATGCTGGTTAAGTTTGGAAGATGGTTTTATATTGGGCATTTTTCTTGGACTAGGAATGGTTTATGAGTTTGTTCTTCTTGTGAGAGGCTTACATCCATGATTAGTTATATCGTATGGTTTGGGTGTTGTTGAGGCTTCTTGGTTGGTTTTTTATGGAGGAGATCATACTTACATAGTTTATACGTAGAGGTGCATGTAGAAGGACATGATACAGGTTATGATTTGCATGGTTTCTCTCTAGTCTTGGTTATCTTATGGGATGTTCAGTTTTGCTTACATTGGGTTTGAGATTGGTCAGAGATTGTGATCACTGGTTTGTGCTCATTCTGTTATCTCTTTCCTTTTTTGGTTGTGGAGAACTTGGGAGAGCATTGGTGACTTGTTATGAGATTTGTTCTTGCAGGTTATTGTTTTATGTACTATGGATGTCCTTGAGACTACATTGATACACTTCTTTGAGATGTTGTGAGTAGATTGGTTATAGATTTGACATTATCTTTTGCAATGGGAGCTTCTTGGTATATATGTGGAAGGTATTGTTCTTGAGACTTGTGATTGTAGGTTATAGATTGGATATGCCAATGATGTGAGATTCACTTGGTATACCTTTGGAGGTATGGATAGTTGGATTTGTTTGGAACTTGATGTGGGTACTATTTCAGCTATGGATATTTTGACAACTATGGATACATGTAATTATCATTGCATTAGGTTTTTTGTGCTTGGCATTTTAGTTGATACAGGATTTTATGATCTTCTAATCTAACAGGTTGGGTGGCTTTCTCTTTGGATGGCTTCTATATATGTCCAGTGGCAGTGGCATAATATGAGGTGAGATCATTCATGTTTGAGATTCTTGATACTTTGATTTTTTTGTGGGTACTAGGATGGAACACTTCATGTACTTTGATCCATGATGGTAGATGTGCTAGAAGGGATTGTTCCCTTGTTCATTTCTATGGCTACGGATTGACCCTATGAAATGTATACAACAAGTGGGAGATTTTTGAGATAATGGGTGTTGCACACATTGCATAATATTGTTATATTGTATTGTTTTATTTTAATATGTAATTTTGTATCTAGGAGCACCTAGATGGATGTGCAACATGGAAATATTCTCATGGGATATACTTGATGAGTTGTATTCTAAATAGTAACATTGTGATTATATTTATTGTAATTATTTAATATTGGAGAAAAGAATTAAAATTCCAATATTAAATATGGGGTCAATGGGTTAGGTAGCACATGGTTTATGTAATACCACTTGGTGGTTTTGTGGGAGTTGCTACTAAATAAGTAGCCACAAGGGTAGTTGTTGTGTGAGAAGAAAAAAGCAAAAAGGGAAAGAGTTGAGCAAGACAAGACTTGATAGGTTAGCCAAGGGAGCATTTATGGAGGTTGGAAGCATGGCATGGGATGTGTGGATTCATGCTTGTTCACATGAATTTCTTGGTAGTGGCTATGGTTTTGAAGGCTTCAATGGTTGTATTGCAATGGTATTTTTGTTGAATAATACATGGTGATGGATGCTTTTGGAGGCTAGATTTTTCCCTCAATGAGGGTTTCCCAAGGTATATCTTGTGTCGCATTTTTGTGGGTATGTTGTTTATTCTCTTACATGTGAATTTCAATTGCATATAAATTTCAGATCTATTATGGGTTATGTGGAAATAGTTATATTCTTTATTGAAAGTTTCCTTACACTAAGCTCTAAAGTGAAGTATGTCTTACCTTTACTGAGTTCTCTCATAAAGGAAACTGAGTAGTAGACTCCACAGTCTCGACCGAACTACAATAGGCTCCCATAGTCTCAACTGAGCAATAGTAGGACTCAATTGATAAAAGAAAAGCTATTATTCCTTCTTCAACAACCAAGAGCAAGGAAAAAGGGAACATATTTGATGGAATAGATCTTGATGAGGATATTGTAATTTGAAATTGGGACCAATCAAATATATTAGTTGAGGAAATGGATGTTTTGGGAAAACTATGGAAGAAAGGAGAAAAGCAACAAATGCTAAGAGTTGAAAGAGATACGAGAAAAGTCTTGGAAGACATCAAAGAAATATTTGTAGATGCTTTATCTAAAGATGTAAATGATAAAGTCCCTATTATTGATCAATTAATTGATATTGTGCATAAATTCAATGAGGAAACTAATGGGTGGGACAAACTTCTTATGAAAGTTGAAAGGAAGATTGAGATTAAAGTGCTAGAAAATGTAGCACAGAAGATAGCAATAGATCAAGTAGAACTATCTACTTTAATTTTTGCATTAGAAATTGTTGTAAATAATGTTGTATCTTTATTTTTAAAGCTAAGTGATTCCACTAACTTTACCAAGGAAATAAAAGAGAAACTGGTCAAAGTTGACATGGACTTAAAAGATAGTGCAAATCAATTGCCACTCAATCCTAACTCCAACACCTTTCATCTTGCAAAAACCAGATACTTGACAGATCTTCAAGTAGAACTTCTAAGGGAAGAGGCTAGAATAAGAACAACATTGATTGATATACAAGGTATGATACTGCCCCACATGGAAATTATGCAGAAGATAATGGATCATGGATTGGTCAAAGACACAAATCTGTCAGTTGCAGATCATAAATATGAGTTATCAGTAGAGGTTCAGATCAATCTGCACATCTTGAAGGTGCTACAAGATAATTGGGACATGACATTATCTATAATTTTGAAGGTACACATTGATTTTGTTTCTCATTTTGGTATAACCTTGTAATTTTTTTTGCATTTGTAAAAAAAACAAGGGGGAAAGAAGACGTACAAAGGGAAAAGAATGTGTACAAAGGGGGAAGGTACATAGAGAAAGTATAATGTACATATTAATACATGTAAAGGGAGACATGTATAGGAAGGGGAAAATATGTACAATGGGAAAGATATGTAAAAAGGAGAAAAATAAAAATATTTTTTAAAAACCAAAACAAAGTTTTTAGTTCAAACCAAGTTGCAGAGTTTTAAGCACAAACCAAGCTATAGAACAAAGCATACTCAAAGGGGGAGTTTGATTGAAGAAGTTTTTCAGATCTTGTGTATGATAATTTTGTTGTTAATAATGCTAAAGGGAGAGATTGTTAATCTCATTACAAGATATATTGTTAGTTAGTGTCAAAACACTTAGTCATAATGGATAGACAATAGTAACCGAGTTACTAGTCTACAGTGTTAACTGAGCTCACTAAGTAACCATGTAAACAATGTTCAATAAGAAGAAAGTGAGCAGTGTTAAATGAGTTGCTATGTCAACCAAGTTGATATTTTACACCAAGATGTAGTGTCAATTGAGTTAAAAATGTCTATCGAGCTCCAATGTGAATAGAGTCAGAAAAAGCAATTTTCTTCCAAGGTGATAATCAAGCTAGCAAGACAATGCAAACCAAGTCAGCAATGTCTACCAAGTGATCAACATGAACTGAGCATCCAGTATTAGCTGAGTGCCAGGGTTAGCCAAGGTGATAGTATTGCTTGAGTATCTTTAGCATCGACCGAGTAAGCCATTGAACCCATGTTTCAACACTGAGCCAACTTGGTAATTGTTTTTGGAATTAGATATGTCATAGCTAACCCATGATAGAATTATTTAGATGGATATAAGTATAAGGAATTTTTTATCCAAATGATATCATTTTCATTATATTATCATTCAAGCATTAAGTGAATATGGAATAGTAGAATATTTGAAGGCTATAAGCATTCCAAGGATAGGAAGAGACTCATCTATCACAGTCAGGTGACTAGTTTACTTCAAAGGATCTTTATTGGCAATCATAGTTGCATTTGAGAGATCAATCCACTGATTCATCCTAATAGGTGTATCAATCCCAAATCCTTTAATAGGGTGGACCTAACAGTCTTTTGCAAAAACTCCTAACACTAGTAAATTTAGCCCTAAATTTTGATGAGAAAAGGTCAAAACTATGACTAGAGTTGGTCAAATAGACGACTAAACCTATCGTCGATCTTTTTTAGTCATTTTTTCATCACAGCAATTATGTGTCAAAATTTCAACTCAAAAAAGGTCAACTTACTGACACAAGTTTCATTGATTTCCTTAGTCTAGCCTGAACTCTTATTTCCTCATTTGCATCCATCGTTGGTCAAAATTTTGACGTACACCCCTTGACTTTTTTGATGGTAAAGCCAAATATTTGATGACAAAAAAGACCAACCATGGTCCAAATTGCGACCAAGACCCCTTAATTTTCTACAATGGTACCATACATGCGATGGCAAAGGGAAGACATGTTGGTCAAAATTGAGACCAATGCTTGGTATAAATTTAGATGAGCTGTGCCAATTATTGGAAAAGCTTTTCTCTCATAGGAGCCTTCTAAACTATACAAAATTGGATTGCAAAGTATAATTTCTCAGTATGAGACTTAGAGTATCGTGCACATTTCTACCTCCACACCATTGTTTCATTCATATCACATGATTTATTTCATACAAAACAATCAGAAGGAGGAAGAAATGTTCATGATATCCTGAGTCTCCACCGAGAAATTATGCTTTAGAATCAAATTTTGTGTAGTTTAAAAGGATCCTATGAGAGCAAAGCCTTTGCAATAATTGGCACGACCCATCTAAATTTTGGTTCTTGAGACATCATTGCTTGTGAAGATTTCAGAGAAAAATAAAATTAGGAAAGAATTATTTAAATTAGGAATGAAAGCCAATAACACTAACTAATCTCTATTTTTCAAATAGATAAATGTGAGAAAAAAACTTACAGTCCCAATCACATCATTATAAGAGTGCATATATAACTATAACCCCTTATTTGGCTACTTGTTGATCAATTCCTTGGCAAGAGCATCTAGGACATAATATTAAAACACAATCAATCACTGAGCCTATTTCTACCAATTGAACTATACTTTAGAAACAAAAATTGCCTTAAACTTGACACCTCACCAGTTGTAGCTCATTTGCATCCGTAATGGCTTCTCAAAAGTTGAAAGCTTACCATTTCTCAAGAACACAAAAGGCACTTGTAGTTCAGCTACATCAATAAAAGTAAAGTTATTTGAATGTTCAAAAAATATGAAACTTCCACTTAATAGATAGAAAAGCCATAATTTCTCAATATACATCATCTTTGATGGAATGTTCATAAGTGAATGATTTTCTCTAAAAGCTCAAAATTATGCACAAACAAGCACCATGCTCTTGAAGATATATATACAGGTTACAAGACTAATATATCGAAAGGAGCATGGTGAGGGCAAGAGACTATCATTAATATCGATTGTGGAGTTGCATATAGGTAAGTGATAAACATAAAAAGGTAGTACAAGGCACCATTTGCCATGTTCTAATATGATGAACTACCTTGGAGTTGGTTCTGAACCTTGATTTCTTAATGTTGGATTTGATCCAACGGTACCATTATCTGGAGGAGGTCCCACACCCCACTTTCCTCCTAATTATGAAGGCTTAATGACATAAACTCCTCTGTCAATCATTCCAAGAGTGAACTGATTTGAGTCAAATGGATGTGATGTAATTACTAGAGGATAGACACTGCATGAATAATCAAAGGATACATTTTGAGTTAAATCATAAAATACAAGAAGGTTGTTGCATGAATATACCACACTTGAAATGGGAACAGATAGAGAATCATGAGGTGTCCACTATAGTACAAACAAATGTGATATCAGTTTACACTCATATAGAGAAGGTAGCTTATATCATTATCACTTACTAAATTTGAATTCTAAATTGCTGACAAAGACTTATAGAATGCAAATGGTCAAACTTAGAAGCATCATAAATAGCAAGTTGGCTCTCATGAACAACTAACAAGTGAACTTAATCATTATGGAACTGTAATCTTGTATCTCCAACTTGTAATGCTACCACTAAACATAAGAAATAAATTTGAAACAAAAAACAAGTAAAATGTACATAATTTTTTTTTATTATTAAACATAGTACAAGTACAAGAACAATGATTGAGCCAATCTCAATTCGTAAACCTCAAAATAAAAGAAGATATCATCAAAATAAATTTCCATTATAATGCTAATACATATTGAGTTCAATACAATAATGAAGTACGATATCATTCTTTAATGCCAATGTCCAACATATGGACCCTACAAGTAACAAATTCTATTTCTAGATGTAACTTCAACAGTCATCCTTAGTTACTTGTTAATCAACTTGAAGCACCTGAAAACACATGGAAATACAACACAACACAAGGAGGGCTCAGTACACACTGAGTTGAAAAGCGTAATCCATCTACATACATGTTAGAATAAACATATGCATAACCATAATGCAGATATCTGATCCACTTAACATAGTGCAATTCCAAAATTAATATGCAAGAAGTAAACATCTACTTAACAATGCAAAATTAATATGCAAGAAGTAAACATCTACTTAACAATGCAAAATTAAACTCGCACTAAGAATAACCAATAAATGAATCATATATATACTGACGTGTCATCACTATGGTGCTAAAATACTGCATCCATGTATGGTAAGCTCATAGACAACACATAGTGGGATTTTCTATTGTACTCATGAAATGATGTAATAGAGATTTGCCTTGTTCTTTGTACTTAACCTTATTGGTTTAAGTCATAGGTAAGGCCAATTATCTTTTATATGTAATTATCCCACCAAATTCATTTTAAAGTTATCACTAAATTAATTAACTAAATAGGATAAATCAAATTTAGCCACCTCGATATATGTTCATCACAACTATTCTTAAAATACACATCAAACATATTTACAAAAGAATGTACATGCAACAGATATAAAATCAGTATACAACATGATACTACATCCTTTCATCTATTTGTAACACATCTTATTCTGCCAATTTGAAAGGTAAATTTAGATAATTATAACAACAAAAACAAAACCTATAATATCAAGATCACACAAATACAATTAAACTATTATCTCAGCTTAACAGTACATACTTAATCTTAATACTATACAATCAATTTCTTGCTGACATAATTGACTACATTTAACTTCGAAATGACCAAGATAACAAATCAAAATGCATATGATATTCTTGTTCAATATAAAATTCTCATCAAACATATATCATTATTCCATCTTTTCCATTGAAAACAATTTCCATTTCAATAATGAACTGAATAATATCATTAGACTAATAGATTCTAATTCATAAAATCTTCATTTCAAAAAAATCATATAAATACCATCGAAATACTTCATAAAATAACCAAACAAATTAAATCATATCTAACAGACTCCACAATGTTCAAGCTCTATCAATGTTTTAAATAGAAGAACATTAACAATGATGTCGTGTGTTCAACTACTTATTCCCAAATTGCCAAATTTTAAGTTCTACCCATACTCAACATACAAGCTGTTTAGAATCTTGCAACATATCTAATTTCCATATTATCAACTACAATTTCTAATTCAAAATCAACACTTACTGTTTAAATTTGTGACACACACAGAACCCCAAATACCAGTTTACTCATCTACAAGAACTGTTTAACAAAATGCCTCTTCCCAGTTCCAGATGACAACATAAATAGAGTTACAAATATCGAATAAAAATTTATGTAGTTATATATGAATTCAAAACATCATGCACAATCAACAAGGTATCCACTATTTTACATGTAACCTCCACCATGTCGATAATCGTAATAAGAACTATGCTAACAAAATGAAAATCCAACCTTGTTTTAGGTTTCCTTCTAACTGTTTGACATAATGCCTGCACTTGGATTCATACAAGTGACCCGATGTGAAACCACTGATGAATTTCCTACTAACCCATATAAACTTTTTTTAAGACCATTATACCAAAACTATAACCATAGGCTCAACTCAACTTCACAACTATATGTATATATTTTTTTATAAGACAAGCTTGGATTTTACACATTGAAAACCTATCAAGAAACAAAGATAAATCTCTTTCTAATCATTATAAGGTTGGTTGTGCATTGCAAACTCAAAACCCCAAAATCTTGCTAAGAGTTCAACACAATATCTACGCCTTGATTTCAAGAAAACTATTTGATATAATGACCATGCTCTAGTTCATGATAACTGTTTAATGTATAATAACCGAACCCTAGTTCCATTCAAACTATTTTTAATATATAATGACTGAGCCTTAGTTTTCAAGTGCACCGTTTAATATAATGACTTAACCCTCGGTCCATGTTAAATGTTTAATAGAGTGGTTGTGCCCTTCATCACAGTCATGAGTCTGCAATATAATGTGAGCTTGTGACTGTGGCCGAGCCACGCATACCCATGAACTCTGTGATATAGGTTCTCTCAGAGCTCGGCTCTGAGGAAGCCAAATACCCATATGTTTTACACAATCACATGCATGCTTACTGTCACAAGCATGTGTTTTTGATCGGGTTCAACTTGTAGAAAAATGCATGTTTGGGGCAAAGCCCAAATATATATAGAAAAACCCAAAATGATATCTCCATACTTCACATTCAAGTGTGGATATATATAGGGCTAAGCATTGCACCCAATGCCATGCTCTGCATATATCCATTCTTGAGTGTCAATACACATCATATAAAATAGATAACCATTTACAAATATGCTTATTGAAATAACAATGCAATTATAAACAGAGAGAGAGTAGGGTAATAAATTGCCCCTATGTGAGATATAGTAGATGGAAAATGCTCATCACAATGCTCTGCAATAAAGCTCATTGCTAAAGCCCCAAATGCCAAGTCAAAACCACACTTCCCAACTATGAACACCGACCAACTAGCATGTAACTATGATAATGAAGATAGCAGAAGAAACTTAAAAGAAAAGCAATAGAAAATCTTGCTATGAGCAGCTTAACCATGCTCATCTTCATCTTCATAAGAAAGTATCTCCTTCCATCCAAAACCCTTCATGTTGTCGAAACTTCAGCAACATTTCATAGGTGTATAATAATATAGAGGAAAATGGCCAAATTTTTTGGCCATACTTAGCAAAATATCCCATTCACATCAAAACTGGCTGACCAAGGCCTTCAATATTATTAAGGCCACATTAAAATGTAATGAATGAATCTGCAACTCACATAGTGTCGTGCATACGGCTACCTCATAGCCACTACCATATTTTGGCCTAGTTTTAAAACAATGCAAAATCCCTTAAGCATATTGTATGCAAAACCCATTAGGGTTTTAGGATGATAAAACCTTTTTGCAAATATAATATATGCTTAACATAACAATCACATATATTATAACAACCACAGGTTTTTTTTAAACCCCATTTTAATAGCAATTGATTTAAGAAAATAAACTTAGGGTATATATAGACCCTTTTAAATAAACAACACGCATATATATATATATATATATATATATATATATATATATATATATGACATGCCAACGTAGGGTTAGAAAAATACCAAGTACATGAACTCATAACCTTAAGCAACATACCTAAATTAAATTCAACACAGGCCAATGGATTAATCGTAATTAAATCATACCAAAGCTCCACAAATGTCCAATATACATCGTATTAACATTAATACTATTACACTAAATATAAATCATGATAATCATAAACAATATGCTGACATGAAATAAAATATGAAAGCTACAACCATAAAACCTAAGCTTAATTTAAAAACTTTTCAATTCTTTTACCAGTCATATTTTACCTGAAGTCTATACACACTCAATATCATTAAACTAGAAACATCATACATTAATTCTAAATACATTAGAAAGTTTGTTAGATTCATAAGTGTCTCTACCAAAGCTCAAAATAAAGTATTTCTGAAACAGAAAATTTTGTCCAGCAATAATCACATGTCCAAAGGACATTAATAAAACCAAGTTCTACAGAAATAAAAACATAACATCTGAAAAGAACTTATAAAAACAAAGTCCTAATATGCAGAAAAACCAAAGTAGTGGTCAGGCATGACACAAATGGTGGTGATGATCTTCCTATCTGCACTTGTAAAAATTTTGACTTTCACTTCTCCCATCTATCAATGCTCCAAAAATAGAGCTGTCAGAACATTGGCCAAACATTTAGTAATTTGAATCTATAAACATGTGAATGTACAAAATGAGATGGCAATGGATATACAAAATGAAGACAAACCTAGGCATTGGCCTCGGAAGATACCAATACATTCAAAGTGTGTGAAAATGTCAAGCCTATCATTTTCTTTTGGTGGCCTTTAAGTTTCATTTTTACTTGGTTAGTTTAAACAAGTTTTGAAAAGACAAAAGTTAGAATGTCATCATATTGAAAAATGTCATCACCTTGAATGACCCCAAATACTCTTCCTATAAAATAAACACCAAAGCAAAATGAATAGAATGAGGACAGTTCACTTTCACCATGTATAACATTTTTGCATCGACTTTGCAATTCATATTTTAGAATCTATTATCTAGACAACGAATTAGTGAAAAAGAGAACTACCATGATGTATCATTTAGTATAGTGAGCTTGAAAAGAAACAAAAAGTCATGCTAGATTATAAATATAATTTTGGAGATACCTATAATCAAGTCTACAAGCTTTCGAATTTAAGATACAAATTAAGACTTTTTCATATGAGTGTGGTCAAGTTTATAATGGATCGGACAAGATAATGAGCTAGAAAAGAGAAAAGTTATGATGATAGATAAAGCTATGATTTGTAATGCCCCACTAAGGGATCCAAAGAATTAACCTAGAGTTTCACTAAGTTTGGTAACATTTTTATTTATTTTTTTATTTTTTTATTTTTTATTTTTTTATATGAAAGTAAATACCATACATAAATAACGGAAGCAATAGCAATGTCCATCTGAAAGTAAACATAACATACATAACAGATTACATTCTTTAAAGACCCCTTAACGTTGAATTACATACAAGAATCCATCTAGTACAACATCCACATGAAATAATAATGATAAGTCCAATGTTTAAACATTACATTTCCAAATGCTCAATCATCCTCTGTACATGTCATAGGGTATGACAAGCTCAAAGAATATACATATGTAGAATAAGGTACATCATCCTATTCCAATCCATGATACATCGAAGTAGAGATAATCATATGATAAATCATCATAGAAGACATATACATCCATCATAAAGATCAAACAAAATAAACTAAGTGCATGGTTCCTCCCAAGCGTTAATAGCATCATTAGACCATTGTGGGCCCTAGCCATCCCTCTGTGCGTAACATCCCAAATCACCGAAGAGATCATCGATTTTAACATAGTAGGAATGTCACTCCTATAACATCATATGTAGAAATAAATCTAACATGCAAATATAAGCATAAGATAACATCATCTAACATATGCTAATCATCAATCAAAGGATACATATCCACCATCATGAAGGATGCATCAGCCATGATGTCTCAATGAATCTCAAATGATAAGAGTGGAAAATACACTACCACCCGACCATGTGGTACCTAAGTGGTCCACTCCCACCGTGCTAAGGAGATAATCTCAAGTCCCAAACAGGCTATCCATAACACATAGCACAAACCTCTATAGTCCAAGAATCCTAAAACTTACTAACTCAAAGGTTCCAATCACAAAACTGACATCTACTTCCCAGAGGCACACAATGACATGTAGGAACCTACTATGCAAGCAGGAAAGTGTCATCGCATTTATCACGTACAAGTTATCCTGGCAGTTAGCTAAATTCCACGGGTCCATACTGATCTCATGCAGCCATGATGGGGACACAACCCAACAATAGAATGGACACAATAGAAAAGGGGAATTATATTAACTGAGAAAATCAGCTAGTACAACAGTGCAGAGAAAATAAACTTCAAAACATGCCCTACGGGCTTACAATAGCATAACTCTGGAGAATATTTCTCCTTTTAGCACCTCCTCTCAAGCTCCAATCCGAACTGCCTTTTACAATGCCAAAAATCTCCTTAAATAGACCCCGAAGGGTTAAAGACTAGGAGTACATTCTAGAAAGTGCTAGTAGGCATCCACTGACAAAATAGAAGGTTCCAAAAGCTGCGTTAGAAGTCGGTGCAAATCTAGAAGAATCCAGAAATGGTAGCCGAACTTTCGGGAGGCATAACTTTTGATCCGTGGCTCCGATTGACAAACCATTTACATTTTCGGAAAGCTCTCGAAGCGCTCTATAACCCTATGGACAAGCTTTGCTCGTCCCCCATTTTTTGACCCTTTTCGAGGTCATTTAATGCCCCAAACCTGACTTTGAAGCATTCTTAGGAGGTCTCCAAAACCCGAAAAATTGCCCTTATACCTCTGGATGCTCCTGCATCAGACACCCAGGGTAGATTGAAAAGTGACCCTGTCACTTTATGGATGGTAGAGGAAATCCCAAATGGGAAACCTTAGCTGCTGAAATCCAAGTTGAGTCCTTGATCAGCCGTCCTTTCCATTTTACCAAATACTCCTCATACTACCTATTTTTGGTACTCCTACCCACACGTTGATCTAGAATGTCTTCTATCTCCTCCTTCTTAGAAGCAGGAATTGGACATGGCTCTAAAACCAGCTCCTCATCAGCACCATCATCATGATACTCTGTCAAATCTGTAATGTTGAAAATGGGAGAAATGTGAATACCATCTGGCAGCTCCACCTCATATGCATTTCCTGAGTTATGTTTCTTCAAGATTTTGCATGGGCCAAATTTCTTCATTTTCAGCTTGTTGTAAGTACCAACTGGAAATCTTTCTTTTCGTAAGTGTACCATGACAAGAGCCCCTACTTGGAATTCCTTATGTCTTCTCCTTGCATCAGCCCTAGCTTTATACTCTTGATTCATCTTGATAATGTGTGCTTGAACCTCCTCATGTAGACGCTTGATGTGTTTAGCAAATTCCTTAGCTTCAGCACTTGTTCTCTCCTCTTGTTCTATCTTCCTCAATTCTGGTGCAGTCCTTGGGCTATTTCCATATACAATTTGAAATGGTGATTTTCCAGTACTCCTATTTACAGAGTTATTATAAGCAAACTCTTCCTATGGTAGAATCAAATCCCATCCCTTGGGCTTATCTCCAACTAAACATCTTAGCAAATTGCCCAGACTTCTATTTACCACTTCTGTTTGGCCATCAGTCTGTGGGTGATGCGTGGAACTGAATTTCAAGTCTGTTCTCAACTTCTTCCACAATGTCCTCCAGAAATACCCCACAAATTTAGTATCTCGGTCAGAAACTATACTCCTTGGAAGACCATGTAGTCTTACCACCTCTTTGAAAAATAAGTCTGCAATATGGACAGCATCATGAGTTTTGTGGCATGGAATGAAATGTTCCATTTTGGAGAACCTATCAACCACCACGAATACTGAGTCATTACCCCTTTGTGTCCTTGGCAATCCAAGAACAAAATCCATACTTATGTCCTCCCATGGCCTTGATGGAACAGGCAATGGCTGATATAAGCCAGTATTGTGACTAAACCCCTTGGCAACTTGACAAACCTGGCAACTCTGTACAAACTTCTTCACATCCTGTGTAATTTGAGGCCAAAAATAATGTTCTCTAAGAATGGCAATGGTCTTATCCTGACAAAAATGTCCTTCCATCCCTCCATTGTGTTTCTCCTTAATCAGATTTTCCCTCATGGAACTCCTTGGAATGCACAATTGACTACCTTTGAACAACATGCCATCCTGAATCAAATAGTCTAACCACTTGGTTCTATCTACAGCAACAGGTTCTTTACAAGCTTTCCATGCTTCAGCAAAATCAGGATCCTTAGGGTACAAATTCTTGAGTTCATCAAACCCAACTACTTCAACCTGCATTGTTGTAAGCAACAGCTGTCTCCTACTTAATGCATCTGCAACCCTGTTAGATTTTCCACTTCTATGCTTTAACACAAATGTATAACTCTGCAAGAATTCTACCCACTTCATATGCCTCTGATTCAATTTACCTTGGCTATTTAGGTACTGTAATGCCTCATGATCAGTATACAAAACAAATTCCTTTAGCAATAAATAATGCCTCCATTTCTTTAAGGCCTGAACTATTGCATAGAACTCTTGATCATAAACAGAATACTTCTTCTTTGCATCATTCAATTTTTCACTAAAATATGCAATAGGCTTACCTTCTTGGCTTAATACAGCCCCAAATTCCCCTAGTAAATCTGAAACTTCAAATGGTATTTCACTACTACCTTCTTTATCTTTCCTAGGAATCAAAGCATAGCACATACGCTGATGTTTCATGCCATCTAAAAACTTCCTTCCATCAACAAGACAAATCCTAGCACTGCTACATACCTTTTCACCTTCCTTTTTCATGGGCTTCAATTTGTGGCAAACTCCATCCTTTGTCAGAGAGTATGTGTTTGCATGTCCATCATGTATTGCATGTCTATCAAACTGCCATGGTCTACCCAACAATAGATGGCAAACATCCATCGAAATAACATCACAGAGAACTTCATCATGGTAACTCCCAATTTTGAATTTTACTAAACATTGTTCACTTACCAGGACCTTATGATCATCTTTTACCCAAGAAATCTGATAGGGTTGGGGATGTTTCTCCCTCTTGAGCTTTAGCTTAGAGACCATCTCTTCTAATACCAAGTTATCAGTGCTACCACCATCAATGATCACATCACAAAATTTATCCTCACACTTGCATCTGGTACTGAACAAACTCCTCTGTTGTCTTGGTTCATTCTCACCACTTAGTAGGACTCTTTCATTTACCAAGGTCTCTCCTCTTTCTGCATCCTCTGAATGTGATGATTGTGCATCCTCATCCACATGAGCAACCCTAGCTTGGCCCTCAGCTCTCCTATCTGTCCTTCCTTGTCGTTGAGGGCATTCAAAGGCACGATGACCTTCTTCATTGCAATGGAAACAGGTACCATGGAAGCCTCCTCTTCCTTGCCCATGTCCTCTACCTCTTCCTCTTTGATTTCCAAAGTCTTGATCACGGGAGCGGTTGAAACCCTCATTCCTCTGGTTCCTGCTAGTACCCTCATCTTCATTTTTCTTTTGAGTTTCATTGCGGCCTCCAGATGATCTACCGCTTCCCCTTCCTCCTTGACCACACCCTCTTTGTCTTCCTTCAAACCTTTTACTCAGCTTCTCTTCAACTCGTAGGGCAAACTGGTATGCTTCTTCAACGCTGGTCATTCTTACCAGACTTAATTCCTCTTGGATGCTAGGTCACAACCCACTAATATAACAAGCAACCTTCTCCTTGTTTGCTTCTGCATGCCCCACTCTAATCAGGAGTCGGTAAAAATCCTCTGTATATTCTTGGACTGATCTTCCTGCTTGCTTTAACCCATGCATCTTCTTAAATAGATCAAGCTCATAGTCCACAGGAATGAACTGCTTCTTCAATTTGTCCACCATGCGATCCCATCTTGTGATCTTCTCCTTTCCTCTTCTAAGTCTTTCCAGTTGAACCTCTTGCCACCAGATTTTTGCATGGCCTTTTAGTTTGGCCTTTGCAAACTTAACCCTATCTGGGTCCCTTATATCCTCATACTCAAAGTATTCTTCCAGTTCATTGATCCAATCGATCAACTCATCTGGTTTCAAATTTCTCAAAAATATACCCACTTCAATTGTAGGTCTTTTCCCAAACCTAGTAATGGCCCTAAAAAGCCTTTCCTCTACAGGATTCAGAACTTCCCCATCAACTTCCATTACTTCCTCTTCATTGTCATCCTCACTATTGTCATCTACGGCAATATTTGCTCCTCTACGAAGCTCCTCTTGCAATGCTTGTACCTATCTCTGGAGGGCTCTAACCTCCTCAAGATCAATAGCTTTGGCCCTTCCGCCACGCTCTCTTCATGGAGGCATCTTCTAACTCAAACCCACAACCACACAGTCCTGGTGCAAACTACCTCACAGTCGGCGCTCTGTCTACAAACTCAGGAAAACCCGCTCTGATACCACTTGATGGGGACACAACCCAACAATAGAATGGACACAATAGAAAAGGGGAATTATATTAACTGAGAAAATCAGCTAGTACAACAGTGTAGAGAAAATAAACTTCAAAACATGCCCTACGGGCTTACAATAGCATAACTCTGGAGAATATTTCTCCTTTTAGCACCTCCTCTCAAGCTCCAATCCGAACTGCCTTTTACAATGCCAAAAATCTCCTTAAATAGACCCCGAAGGGTTAAGGACTAGGAGTGCATTCTAAAAAGTGCTAGTAGGCATCCACTGACAAAATAGAAGGTTCCAGAAGCTGCGTTAGAAGTCGGTGCAACTCTAGAAGAATCCAGAAACGGTAGCCGAACTTCCGGGAGGCATAACTTTTGAACCGTAGCTCCGATTGACAAACCGTTTACATTTTCAGAAATCTCTCGAAGTGCTCTATAACCTTATGGAAAAGCTTTGCTCGTCCCCCATTTTTTGACTCTTTTCAAGGTCATTTAATGCCCCAAACCTGGCTTTGAAGCATTCTTAGGAGGTCTCCAAAACCCAAAAAACTGCAATAACTTTCAAATCGTGGGGCCTTTTGACCTGATTCTTTTTTTGGAATGCTCTAAATCTCAATTACATTCATCTAGCCAAGTCACACCTTCTAGGTCACCAAAAAGGTGGCCAAATTGCATGCTCCTATTTTTTCGGGATTTTCAAATGCACTGATAGTTGAACTATGAGAGTTGGAACCTTTATTTGAGCCAAATGGGTATCCAAAAATGTAAAGACATGAAATAGAAACTAAGTCTAAGTACATTTTTTTGGGTGACACAAGATTGCCCTTATACCTCTGGATGCTCCTGCATCAAGCCACTAGTATCCTCTCATACTGACAAGGCATACTATGGAATGCAAGGTCGCAACCATGTGTTCTCACTACTCCCATCCTAGCCTATACAAGCACTCAAGGCATGGGCGAGAACAAAACACTTATCTTTTTAGGTTCATTCAGTTAGTATTAGGTGTGAATGTTATCACTTATTAATCCAACTTACAATGAGTTACCCTGGCAGCCTCTTAGGGCCCCGACCCCCATTGCAAGCCACTTTCCGACACTACATGCAGATATCCTACCCTAATGCTCATGGACTCATAAATCTCAAAATTACAAAAGATAATCCATAAAATCATCAAATATGCATAAAAGCGTCAAATCTCCATGAGCAAGCATCCATAGAAAATCATGACCACCACAACTCTCTATTGGCAACTGAAGCATCACTGATAATCAAAAGTATCCAACGGTTCTCAATTACCAACAATATATCTCAAACACACTGATCGAAGACTCCAAAAATGGTTGAGTCAAACATGTCACAACATGACATCATCAAGAATAAATCCACATTTTAGTCCCATCATGGCGACTAGAAAATAACCAAGGATAACTGATCGATGACCAAAAATAATGGTTAAGTCAAGTGTCTCATCTATAAGAATCAGTATTACAACCAATACATAGAGCATTCCATCACATAACCATGGTTGGGTTCATAAAGATCAAGATTAAAACATCATCATGACATCACAATCACATAACTCCCAAGCCTCTGGTAGACGTCCTATAACTGGTCAACACTAGTCAACCCAAAACCCAAAACAATAGCATAAAGAATATACAATGTAAACACATGTTTTGGTTTTGCTAAGATTTTTGAACTTTAAAAGTCTCAGTTTACGTTTTTCCAAATTTTATCAAGTGGAGAAATTTCACGTTTTTCTTTACCCAAGTATTCGTTTGATAGATAAAAGTTTCTCCATCAGACTCAATTTTCTAATTGATTTATATGACATTGTTTGAAAATTGACATTCTCAATGAATCAAAAACTTTGATTATATATTCTAATAATTAATCTTAATTAAAAAAACTAAGTTTAATTAAATTAATTGTTCATATCTCTTCATAATTGACAAGCTTAATAGCAATATTTTAATCATTAAAAGAGTGATCCATTAATTGAGAACTTTATAATAATCATTTATAGTTAATAATATATATATACATATATACTTGTGTATATATATATATATATATATACTTGTATATATATATATATATACTTGTATATATATATATATATACTTGTATATATATATATATATATACTTGTATATATATATATATATACTTGTATATATATATATATATACTTGTATATATATATATATATACTTGTATATATATATATATATACTTGTATATATATATATATATATATATATATACATAAATATACATCTATACATATATAAAAAATAACATTTTATAAAACAAAATATAATAATCAAACCGCAAATCGCAAATCACAAAATTGCGTCACAACCTTGGAAGTTAATTCATATATATCTATATCACTGCACAGAGGAGGTACCGTGCGGGCCTGCTGTCGCAGGCTTGCGATAGTGTCGCAGAGCCTACGGCAGCAGTGCCACCGGCCTCTACCACATATACGTAGTAGGGTGGGGGTACGGGCTTGGCCCTCCCCGCCCGCCTCAATTTGCATTAAATCGCTTATGCGATTTCCATTCACGAGTATGTGATTCAATTTTTAAATAAAGTTCAACGTTTTCCAAAAAATATTTTCGATTAATGATATTCTTTTTTTTTTTTAACTAAATATATATATTATATATACATATGTATGTATATATATATGTATATATATATATATGTGTGTATATATATATGTATATATATGTGTGTCTATATATATATATATATATATATATATACTTGCAAAATTAAAAAAAAACATCACAGCATATAATCATGTATACATATTTATATATATAATTGCATATATATATGTATGTATGTATGTATGTATGTATGTATGTATGTATGTATGTATGTATGCAGATTAAAAAATATAAACATGTATATACATGATTTATTTAGAAATTCTAATTTTCAGAAATTTCCTATAAACTTTGATCTCAAATTTATCCAATAAATAATCTAATGGGTTTGGCTATGAATTAACCCTAGCCCCGTTTTCTCTTTTTTTTTAAAATCCATGCATATAAAATTCTCAAATAAATTTAATTGCACAAATCGAAAATGCATACAATAAAAATATGAAATTCCTTAGAAGACATATGGAAGACACGAAGAAGACAGGAATGCATGATGCGGAAATAGCATAAGAAAAATCACAAGAATCTACCTGGATTCTGATGCTAATTCACTTTTCCTCAGAAAACCCGCAAAGCAAGCTCCCTTTTTCAAAGTTCTTGAGTCTTCCAATGCTCCAATTGCTCTCCACCCTCTCTCTAAGCTTCTATGAATGCCTGAATATAAAGAGCTCTCAAGAAACCTTTGGAATGCTTTTTGAAACTGTTGAAAGGTGTCACCAACTAAGCATGGGTCTTTTCCAACCTTTTTGATGAGTCATAGAATTGTAGATACCTTGTGCTTAATTGGTGCACTAACCCCCGTGTTGTTGACACGTGTTAATTCCCATGCAAGTTTATAACTCCAATTTACTTTTTAAATAATTTCTATTTAAATTTTATAACTTTCATTTTAATTTTTTATAACTTTTATTATTATTATTTTTATTTATTACTTTATTATTATTTTATAATTATTATTAATTTTAATTTCTAGTTTTCTTTTATTTAATTCCTTTTCCCCAATAATTCACATTTAATTAATTACAATCAAAATATCAAAGATCATGATATTTTATTAATTTTATCAAATAAATAATTTATTAATTAAATCTATTTATTAAGACTTAATTAATGGAAAATTCACCATAGACCTCCAAGATAAAATATGAAAACCCATCATAGAACAAATCATACAAAATCAGTCTAAAGGGTTATAAATCATGAAATATGTCATCCGACACATTCGGTGGGTATTCAACTCTGATACTTGTCCTAACTCACTAGGACAAATGGTTTTAGGGTTTGGGATTTGGACTTGAGAATTTATCTCCCTTCTCTTATCATTGAGATAGTATAATAGGGTACGCTCATCCTGGCAATTCAGGGAAGTCGATACCCGGTACCTGCAACCTGCAAAAAAACCATGCATGTACATACAATATATAATGCTAAGCTAAAAAAACAATGGTAGGAAGTGGTGCATCGTGTAGATCTCAACTAAGTAGGTGACTACGACTCCCTTCCTTAACCACATCAAAAATGCCATACAATAAAAAAACACCCACACCATACACATGCAAGTATGGGGTAAGTATCCATAATAAAAACACATGAGATAATAAACCATCTAACTAATCATCATTAATAACTGAAAACAATATAATGATCATCATACATACATGAAATGTAAAGTCTAAATGATCTCATCATATATCAACTGAATCCATATCATAATATCTGATAGTGTCAAAATAACACCACTAAACCATCAACATAAAACTAGTCTACATAGTCTGATAATAATAGCAACAATAAGTCTAGAAAAGATGTGAACGAGGGTAGGCACTACATGATTTCTAATTTCGAGTTTACAAAAATACACAATCAACTCAAAAAATGAAAATTCAGAGTGAATAAAGATTCTATTTATAAGTAGTTTACTTAGTGTACACTATTTTTCTCAGAATTTAATGAATTTCAAATATTTTGATATGACTTCATAGAAAATGTTGACAGAGATAAAATATATGCAAACAATTTCAAGAGCATTCAAATTTGAAATAAATTTGGTTGTCATATTCTATAGATCTACATTAAAGACCTTAAATATTTGAATTATTATCTATATTGAAGATACTGACCTAGATAAGAAAAGTTTGATACATAGATCACAGAATTTTGACAACATACTATGTGATGCATCAAAATAATAAATCACAAAGGAAGAAAGCTATACTGATAGATTGCAAGAACAAAATCTAGAAACCTCCCAAAAAGAAATCAATAATGTACAACTTCATTCATCCAAAATTTGAATCAAATCACTATTTTGCAAAGGTGCAAATTGACTGGTTGTGAAATAGAGAAACTATTCTACTAGCTATGCCAAACTAGTTTTTTCAACTTATTTTCAAGTTATTCCAAACAAATCTCCAAACACATTAGGGTTTTAGATACCCTTTAAAAATTTAAACAACATATATCAAATTTAACAACATTTATTTTGAACCAGTACCTCAGACCAAACCTTACTACCCCTTTCAACAGTTCTAATCAGGCTACTTTTACAAAGAAAGTGTCCTTTCATCTTGCAACCAAGTTCTTAAATTTTTCACAATATCTCAATTTATTGTGAAACCACATATTCTTGCACTGGTTTACTTAGTCATACTCATTTTATGCATTAACTCCCAAACCCTCACTATTAAGCCTCAAACTAGGGCATCATCAAACTAAGCCTCCACTTACCTTCAAACCCACCTAAAGGACCCCTCACCATGTCCTTAACATTAAAAAAAATCTATCATAAAACAAAACCTCTGTGTGGACAACTTGACCAATCCAATAGTTGCTCACACATTCCATTTACCTTTCTTGAATATTTTCTCTTCTCCCTTGGTGATCATCACTCAACCCCTATTCTTTCTGAACCATGTGAGTATGGTTATATTACATTGATTTTAGGTCTATTCCGCAATGTATAGTGGTGACATATAGTGGGATGATCATTATTCCATTCAAAACTCAAAAATGAGGTTGCCCTTCCTATGGTTCTTTAAATCAATCAACACATTACATTGAAAAGAATTGAAAAATGAACTTAAATCAATGCAAAGGTACATAATAACATTGTTTAATTGCAAACAATAGAATCCTTAAGAATTTAGAAATAGTTAAACAGTACACCATGAATAATATATAAAAACATTCATTTTATTCAAAATCAGGATATAATCTGTTAAGGGAAATCTTGAAGTCATTAAATGGTTGCTTCCTCCCAATCCTCTACTATTTATTTTCTATATTTTATGAGACCTTTTAGAGTTTATAAAATTGACTATAACTACCCATCACATTAACAAATGATTAAAACTTCAATTAGGCCAACTAGACATTGATATTCAAATTCAAACTTGACAATTTCTCTCCAAACACAAACTTAATTTAATGACTTCCAAAGCAACAAAAAGCCTTGTTATTTACCAATTTGACTAAAGGTGCCCTATCAAGGACTCATAGACCCAAACAAACAAATTTTTATCATTTGGTCAAAATCGACCATTATTACATATTTTAGGACATTAGGTCCTCTAACTCAATTACAAAACTAATTACATCTTTAGGCCATTTAAGGCCTATTTACATCATTTTAGGTCCCTTGGACCTTGGAACACACATTCCTTTCCATTTTTCCTTCTTAGGTCTCTAAGGATCATTAGGTTCTTCTATACCATCCAAGAATACGGCTTGCCCTATGACTTCTCTTGCTGATGACGATTTAAGCAAGTGTGACAAAACTAATCAACCTGTTAACTAATAAAATCACAATCTTTGTTGTAAGCACCCACAACAATGACCTTTCATCTACAACTAATAAGCATGTTACTAGCAACCAATGAGAGAAATACACTTATTCCACATTAGGGACTAATAAGGAAATTGTGCTTGATTTTTTTGCATCTTGGAAGTCTATAATAGAAAACATAATCATTTCTTTAATCAAAGTGACCTAAGGTTTGTTGAGAAAAATGTGTCTTAACCTTGTGACTTTTCTAGATAATTCTAAAAATGTATCATCACATATTGGTCATTAATTGAGATTTAATGGTAGCTCTTTGAAGAACTATAAAATAATGGTGATTTATTGCACAGAATCCCGGGTTAAAGTTGGTAACAATATCTATGGACTTCTATTGTATTTTAGCTACCAAGAATAGCTCACACTTAGAAGCCACAGCCAGGTTATGAAGAATACTACATGACAGAAACATTCCCTATCCCTAGTATCTCTATACTCAAAAGATGAAGCCCAAAATGCCACTGAAAATAAATGAGGTACCTAAGTGCCATGTTGAATCATTCACATTATTAGTTTGGCTTTAACATTCCATGGTCAATGTTGAATTTTTTGTTCCTTTTATGAGATGAAGTACCCATCAATGTCTTTCTAACTCTAAAATTTATAAATATTGAAAAACATAGTTAACATGTGTATATCCATATCTTCTCATGAAAGAAGGCATAGTGAATTAAACGACCTAGTTTTCTTTGAAACAATCTTGGCTAGTTTTTGATACAAACTTATATATTGCATTGTTTAATATACGGTTTAGAGCCATTCTCTAAATGACTATCTTCAATATAATTTTGAAAAAGTACATTTTTACCTAACAAAAGAAATTTTCTATTCCAAGGCACTATTGAGATCTCTCCTTCTGTAGTGAGGGGTCTGTAACAACTTGTGGTCTAAATTCTGGCTTAAGGTAATTTGTGAGTAGCTCTACATACATTTCATAATAGGTTGTCATTTGAAATCCCCATTTATCCTTCATTTATCTATAAAGGTTAAGATCCATGTCTGGAATAAGAAATCCATCTTCATAGCGGGAATTACATGGAGTACAAGAAGCATCTAGTGCTGAAAACACATCTAACATGTCTCCATTCAAGCACTCTTACAACTAATGAGAGATGATATCAAAATAGGAAAAATTGGGTGAATTATTTCATTGATCTAATCTGTTGGACTCCAAGACAAGAGAGAATTAAAAGTAACTGTAACAAGCCAACCACCAAACCAAGCAACAAAAGACAGCAAGCTACCAGCATTTCCCTTCATATTTATAGGAAATATCTGCATCAAACCAAATATAGATAAATCTACAAATAATGAAATTCATATAAATTTATTATCAATATAAATAAACCATTGATTATTGATATAATTTCTTTTAATATTTGGAAGGTTGGGTTCAATTTTGACTAATGTGACCTAAAGACTAAAGTTGAATTACTAGAATTTAATTGCAAAATTGTCTTTTTAGTCTATATTAGTGGTGTAAAAATTTTGGAGAACACTTGCAAGCTCCAAAACTAATTGGTTTACTAAATTGCTTTATCTATTTCATAATTAAGGATTTTTTTAAAATTAATGTGGCCTAGGGATTAAGTTATAACCCATTTTTCAAAGCTCAGGTATTGATAGAGAGATTCTATAGTGGTGGGGTACATGCATCTGTAGCTAGGGGCAAGCATTCCGTATGATCCAAGGATTACACCAGGATGTTGAGAATGACTGAAGTGGGATACAAACATTAAATGCCTTAGAGAATGAAGAGTCTGAATGAAAGAATGATTTAGAAGAAAAGCTCTCTAGATATTTTCAAGATGGGTGAGGATGAGGGTGTACAAAGGAACTAATCCGTAAGATATTGGGTCTTCTCATTAAAGAAAAGTCTCTTTATAATGATCATGAGGTTCATTCTTCTCAAGAATAATGTCTAGCCTTTGGTAATCAAAAGAGTTGGGTACTAAACTTAGAAGAAATGATAAGGTAGGAAGTTTTGATTCATTAGTGTTTACTGATAGATTGACTTCATCTCTGCATTTTCTTCTTAACCTAGTCAATTCACTTTTCTAATGAGAACTAACCTCAGACATTATAACCCATGGAATTCTACCAACCCTTAATGAAAATGTTGCAATATAGGCCTGTACAACATAAATACAAGAAGATGTTATAAACAATAATTTTTATCAGAAATGGATACTAAATTATTGAGATTTGAATAAAATATTGCCTAGTTAATGATGTAATACTCACCAATAGACCAATCAGAGCTAGCCTACTCCCAATCAACTATAAAACAGATTATGTAGAGTGTTACTGTAGAACAAGGTAGACTGAAATAATGCAAAATAAACATCATAATTTTTATGTTCTATCTAATTGTCATTTTTTGTAATTTATGTACTTGGTAATTATGTTGAAAAATCAGCTGCCAACTTGTGGACTAAAGTAACATTAGAACTCAATTATCAAATAGAAAATATATGCTTGTCAATAATAGTTCCATTTTAAAACACATTGACACAACAATGGAATTCACTTTATAGTCTTAGATGATTTAACAAGAGAAATGGCTACTTTATTTTGCATGAGCATTAGGTAAATGAAATTAAATCCCATTAAATTGAGTTAGTGGACATAAAGTGTTATAATGACAAGAAAGTGTAATTACCAGTATGTAGAATGACAATCCAATAATAAGGCAACTGATACTCATTCCTCCTGTAGCAATTTGAAGAAAGTTTTTTTTATTATTGTCCAAATTAATACACAGTAAATGTCCTTATAATAGTCTATATTTAGGACCTAACTCATACCATTAGAAGTAGTCTCCTACCAGATTTGTCCATCAACAATGCACCTACTGCTATCTCTAGCACCTGCCAAGCACCACTTTCTAATTAATAAGTAAGAAAAACATGTTTGATCATTGAGAGGAACTAAATAAGATATTTTTATCTGGAATTGACCATTATTGGCACTTGAACTATAGAAATTGTAATTAATGCTATCTAACATGAAGAATAGCCTACAACGAAGTCCAAATTAATTATTTTACATTAAAGTCCAAAATTCTTTTGACCTCTTATGAATTCTTTCTACCTATAGTTTTGACTTGATATTACTTTTTATGATCTTGTTGTTTCTTTATTGTATGGGTTTGAACCCTATCCCACTTTATCTAATCAGAACAATTATATTACATCTAAAACAGAAAAGAACATATTTATATCAACAGAACTGAAAGAGAAATATCTAATAGCCTAATGTAGCTTCTCACCAGTAGCCTCAAAGATTGCACTAGCATAAAATATAACACCATTAATTCCACCAATTTTTTGGCATACCGCTAGGCCAACACCAACTTGATATAGAAAATACAATTGTTAAGTTGTAAAGGATGACTGGATAAATAATTAAGATTCAACAAACAAAATTTCATCAAGTATAGTGCATAGTATGCAGTTGTAAATGATGAATGGATTATTGGAAGGAACTGTGGATGAGTACATAAATTATGGAGAAAAAACAAATCGTTGAGTATATTGCTTACAATGATAACAGGAGCATAGTTTCTGTGAAACAAATCAAGTATTTTGGTCTTGGGTAGATTTTCTGACTCCTTTATATATTCCTGTATAATATATTCAATAGATTGATAACCTAATATCAGCAGCAATCAGCTATTTTTTTTAACATCTTCATTGGAACTAATTAGCTCCAAAGTTTTGCTCAAATTTTAGCTTAAATTGAAATTGGAAGCTAACCTAGTTGATACCGGTGAATGAAATATATATATATATATATATATATATATATATATATTTCTAGAATAGAAAAGATACACACCAAGATTTAACTTGCTTCATATGACACATCATATTAGCTTCCCCTAAGATCTTGTAATGCTTCTTTAAAATCTTTATCATGACCAGGCTTTCCCTAGAATGCATTAACATCAAATGTATTAGAAAGAGCACCACATTTCAAACATGTAGGGTTTTTTAAATCAAATATTGTACAGTTCTTAGATGGTCATTTAAAAACATCTCACATTAATATGAAAATTGAGCATGGAAAATAAGACAATTTTGACTATTTAATACTTTTAGTTTAGAAAACAAGTCATAAATTATGTTCTTATAGTAAAAGAATACTTTGACTTAAGAAAAAAACTACAAAATATTAAAACATGGCATTGTGCTTTAAAAACTAAAAAGGTACTTGTAATGAAGAACTTCATTTGGACTTATTAACTGGTTGTCACTATTAACTATAACCTTATCTTTAAAGTTTGAGCTTCACTTGGTTTCAAGAATAGTTTAATATTCTCTACTAAACAAGGCCAACCACATGAAGGTGGAAGCTCATTTGCCCCCTGCCCAACATCACTCTAAATTCCCCATTGACGTTTAATAGCATTCATTCATTCATCCATTTTTGAAATATAACATTCAATCATTATAATCACATGCTAATATTCATTAACACATAAAATTCATTAACACACAACATTCATGAATAATTCATTAACACGCAACATTCAAGAGTAAGTCATTCATGAATAATTCATTAACACCCAACAATCATGAATAAGTCATTAACACATAAAATTCATTAACACACAACAATCATTTCTTTTTGGCTTTCTTGCTAAAAATTTTTTCATGAAATTTCTAAGAGGAATATCAATGTCCTCGTCATCCCCCTCCTCTACTGGTTCTAACACATGTCTCCTCCTCATCCATTCAGGAACATCATGAGGTCACTGCACCAAAGGGGGGTCCACTACAATAACAAGTACTTCATGAGTTTAATTCACACCATTTTATATTAGTGAATCACGAGTTTTTATTTAAGTAAACAACTATAAATCAAAAAATTAATTTAAAAGAAAAAAAATAGATTTTCTTTACATGAATGTGCGACATGAGCTACCTATCGATTAGTTTGAACATCCTTCGACACTTGTTCAACACGACATGATTCTATATCCTCTAAAATATACACAAAAAGGTTACAAAAAGTTTAATTAAAGATGATAAATTGTATTAATAATTACATAATTAGTTTTAAATATCAAATGAGCACCTCCATGGATAGTACAATGCACATCAGGGGCTTCATGATGCGGCATATGATCTGTGTCATGATTAATAGGCTGCATTGCAATGTCATGCACATTTTTATCAAATAGATTGTTGCTTAAGTATTCAATTTCTAATATATTTTTTGGCATATTTACCTATGCACATAATGCAGGAGACTATTTGATCAGTTGGCCAATCGAAGCTTGCCGTAGGCATTCAACCACAGCTGCATAGCCTTGCTTGAAGGCAATTCTTTTGTGTTTTTCTATGGCCTCCAAATTAAAATTAGTGCCTTGAATTTTTTTATTAACTAAAAAAAATATTTGCATTTTATAAATACTTTTTCTCTTCAATTCATTTATTGCTACTTACAACTCATGCTTTGATTTTAGAATATCCCCTAGAGCCAAGTTTGTGCTAACCAACCTTTTCCAACCTGGCCTTTGTTGCCTTTGATGTGTTCTACAACCTATGAAAAGTTTGAAATATGTTAGATGATATAGATATAAAGATCAATACTAATTAGTGCATTATTACATTAATGTATTAGTAGTTAATACTATTGCATACCTTCTCACACTTGTTGGTGTAGTTTCTCTTCGATCATCTACCCCTTTCTCCTTTACATCCAAAATGGACTCATTCAATTCCCTCATTGCAATAAAGGGAGGACGCTCGTACTTCAAATTTAGGACAAGACCCTTTCTATATGAGTCCCTCACAACCTTAACATGTTTGCAAGCTTTTTGTAACATTTTCTTATGATCAAAAATATTTTTACCAAACTCATGCTCTAAATATTTGATGAGCTGATCTTTTAATTTTTTATCTTGAAAGTTCCACTTTTTAAGAAAAAACAGAAAATTGTTAGATATAGCCAATAAAAGAAAAGACCCAAATGAAAGGAAAAATGTTGCACCAATTAATGATATGAAAAAAAATAGTGGGATAAAATTAGTTCACTTATGATGTTCCACCTTGTACGTATGGTGGGCCCGAATATTTGTAGTGTGAGGTCATAAAGCTTCCTATAAAATGTATTATTTCTTGCAAAAAATGTCATGGGATAATCAATCCAAAGCTTCTCATAAATAGGTAAATGCATATTACAATATAAAAAATAATTATTTAAAGTGCCTAGAATATTAGGACATTTTAAAGGCATTGATTCATCATTTTCAATCAACAATGACGTCTGCATAACTCATGTGCTAGAAACAAGAGTAGCTCCAGGAAATGATGGTGAATTATCACCAATACTTGCACTATAATATGTATTTGGCATAGCAGACGGTACATCTCCTACCACAAAAAAAATAATCCACTATGTGATGCACCCAACATAAAAGTACAAATTATCAACTCATAATTAACACAAAACCAAATATAGAAAAATAAGGATTTACTAGTTGGACGTCCCCTTATTGTCGACATTGCAGTCAACAATCTTGTATGGATGTCTGTCAACCTCCTAGGAGTCTCCTACACTTGATGACTCAAACAATACATTGTTAGCAAAGACATTCTGAAATAATAAAAGTAAGAGTTAACTTAAGTTTTTGAATGTTCAAAATAAAAAATTCCTTGTAATTTGTCCACTAAAAGATTATTTTACCAGTGGCAGTTGGAGCTCTGCTACTACCGGCCTCACTGCATTGTCCTTCACTAGGTTCTAGATCAATTGCCAAAAAATATTGTAACAAGAACACATATTACATATTTTACTTCAAAATATAAAAGATTATAAAATATAAATCTTTATTAAACTTTTGCTATAACTAAAGATTCATTACTGCTTACTTCATAACGACAAGCTTGCACTCTCAAATCAGATAGTCTCTTCATCATCTCCTCAAATGGAATATTTGCATCATCCAAAGTTCTCATTATTTCTAAATTTTTATTTTTTATTTTTTTCTTCAAAATTATTGTTACATTGGGAGTTTATGCAATATCATCATCAGAAGGGGTAGCTAGTGGCTGTGTACTTACTGCAAGTGTTTTTTCCTTATCCTAAACATCAAATTGTGAGAGGAATATCAGTAAAACTATTATAAAAATTCAAAAACCATAAATAAAATAACATAATAATATAAAAAATTTCAACTATGTAATTTGTACAATTTCAATAAGGTTTACCTTTGCTGAAGAATGGGTGGGAGCAGCATCCTCATGGCCTCTATTATTAGTCAGATCCATATCATCCTATCACAAAGATTAAACATAAAAACTTCAATTAACTAAAAGCAATAGATAGTAAAAAAAAAACTTATTAACAAAATGGTATATAGTACTTACAACCCTCATGATAGTAACATTTTTTATATCTATGCAATTTAAATGGTAATCTATTAGCAATTCTTCTCCTACACTTATTGATTTTATTACACAAACAAAAACTTCATTCCCCTCACGCGCCTCAAATATGAAATTGGGTTGCTTAGTAGTTAAGGAAGGTCACGTACTATTTATAAAACTTGCAATATTACCTATTTCTTTTGGTCTCCCATCAATGTACATAGCAAATCTTTTACTTTGACCATTTTCTTTCCATTGTATATAATTAGCTGATAGTGCATACCTACGCATACTTTTTTTATATCAAACAATCTACATCCAATCACTGTAATTGAAACATGGACCGACATACTTGAACAATTTGAAAACTTTGTTGTAACATACCTTTATCCCATCCATGGAAAATAAGCCCAAACCATGTAATGAGGACGGAGTAATGTGATATATCCTCTCATTAACACAAAAATCTGTGTTAATTGGAGGTAGCTCATTGGGTACCCATTCTTTCTCAATATGTGTGTATCGAAAGGGCACCTTGATGTCACCTTTGGTCTCATCATCATAAGAACATGGCCCCCCATTACTAAGGAAAAATTGCATGTGTTTATCAATTTTTTTCCTAATCTCTTGACCTCTAGTTGATTTCCCTATTTTAGTCGTACTACATGTAGAGCTTTCATCTACCATTTCCTCATTTTCCACATGTGATGTAGATAGATCTGAAAAGTACCTATTTGGTGGCACCTACAATCCATCAAATAGAAATTTGATAATATTTAAATAATATATATAGAATAATCAAGTCATGACTCATACGTGCAGTTCTTCCTTGTCCATATGTGAGAGATATAAAATGTAGTAAGTTGAAAGTGATTATAGAATTATATTTCTATACGGACCTTCTTTGTCTATATATAAATTATATGATTATATAATATGTCTATTTATAACATACGTGGTCAATGATAAACAAGAAGAATATAATAAAATTATCTCTATTTATTGACTTATACCTGCTGATCCATGTCACTATGCACAATCTAGGCCAAAGGGGTCAAATTTCTAGCATATGTTAATCATTTATCTTAAGTTAACTAAAAATTACATGATACGTGTATGCTACAAATAACTTAGAAGACAACATGAACAATATGCAACATCATAAACATGAACAATTTTACCTTATATATGGAATGCAAGATCGTCAACAGAAGGGGTGATGATGTCTGTAGTCAATTGAGTATTTGCAAAAAGGGTGATAATTAGACACAATATAAACAATGATAATTGTAAATAATATATGTTGTAATCATTAGAATTGAACACAATAAATATGTAATCATATTTCTTGCATATGTTAATCATTTATCTTAAGTTAGCTAAAAATTACATGATACGTGTATGCTACAAATAACTTTAAAAACAACATGAACAATATGTAACATCATAAAAATGAACAAATCTACCTTATATATGGAATGCAAGATCATCAATAGAAGGGGTGATGATGTCTGTAGTCAATTGACTATTTGCAAAAAGGGTGATAATCAGACACAATATAAACAATGGTAATTATAAATAACATATGTTGTAATCATTATAATTGAACACAATAAATATGTTATCATATTTCCTACGTATGTCAATCATTTATCTTAAGTTAGTACAAAATTACATGATACGCATATACTAAAAATAACTTAGAAGACAACATGAACAATATGCAACATCATAAACATGAACAAATTTACCTTATATATGGAATGCAAGATCGTCAACAAAAGGCGTGACGATGTCTGTAGTCAATTGACTATTTGCAAAAAGGGTGATAATCAGACACAATATAAACAATGGTAATTATAAATAACATATGTTGTAATCATTAGAATTGAATGTAATAGATATGTAATCATATTTCCTACATATGTTAATCATTTATCTTAAGTTAGATAAAAATTACATGATACGTGTATGCTACAAATAACTTAGAAGACAACATGAACAATATGCAACATCATAAACATGAACAAATTTACCTTATATATGGAATGCAAGATCGTCAATAGAAGGGTTGACAATGTCTGTAGTCATTGATTATCTTCTTCATCATCCTCATCATCATCATCATTATCAGCATTGCCATCATCACCATCATCATCACCATCATCACCACCATTATCATCGCCATCATCACCATCATCATTGCCATCATCACCATCACCATCAACATCATCATCACCATCATCACCATCATCATCATCACCATCATCTTGATCTTCATCTACTTCTTCATCATCTTCAATATCTTCTTCTTCCATAACATTATACTTTATTGGCCTTCCTCTTGGATCATGTCTAACAACAAATGACCAACCCTATTTATGTGGAACCTCTGAGTAAAAGACTTGCTCACATTGGCTTGGAAGAGCATAGAGCTCATCTCCAACTAGCTCAAATGACCTTGTATTAATAATTGTAAATCTATTATCATGTTGAATAATCATTCTATCTAGATCATTTTGATTTAGTCGTGACTTGTACCATTTGATGACGAGTAGAACTACTTTGAAGGAGTTAAAGTCACACTCAATTATATCATCCAAGATGCCATAGTATTGATTTTGAGATTGTTGAGAATGTATGTCATTTCTAGATGATATATTGGTGACCTCAAAAATTGAAGTTATCCCAAAATCACAAGTTTTCTTTGTGTCATCCAACTTTTTTATGTGAAATTTGTGGCCATGATAGTACATAGTTTTGTGGTGCTTGACCTAAAATTTTTGAAGAGTGTGTAAATTATTTGCATCGTGAGTTGATACAAAACATACATCAAGTTATGATCATTAATAAATTTCTACCTACCTCTCCATCTCTTAAACCCTTTACTAGATCAACTACTATCGGCATAACATTGGAATCTCCATTATGATGAGCTTCTGTAACCAATGAAGCAACACCTTCCCATGCTAATGAGCAAGCATTTTTTTGACATCATTCAATCCATACCATCATCCAATCAAGATTGTTCACAAAATACAAATGTATTGCATCCCACTCTCGACCACCGGTATAAAAAAAATACACCAATTATAAATAACTTATATTGAAGATTTATAAGAATTAATTAACTACAATAACATCTTAGATTTACCTCTCACTTTCCTCAATCTACCTTTTCCCATCAAGTACTCCCCTTCAAATTTGTTAATTAAGTTGGGATCCCAAATATGATCTACATGGATCTTTGCTGCAAACTTAGGAATATATTCACTAATGTACACCATGGTCTGGTATACCATATATCCCTCCACCATAGAACCCTTAGGATGTGTTTTCTGTCGAATCAAGCCTTTTAAAAATTTCAAGTGCCTCTCAACCATCCACATTGACCTAGTTGGTATAGGTCCACACAATTCAATCTCCTCAACTTGATGTATGAGGTAGTGTTCTTGTGCATTGAAAAAACTTGGAGGTAGACACTTTTGCATTTCAGACATAAGAAGAGGAATTTTTCTCTTCCAATATTTTATATCTTCTTTATTGATTTCTTTAGATGACAACCACCTCATGTATTTTCCAAGATCATATATAACCTGTTTGACATTGTTGGCAAAGTGGTGTGAGAGAGATAGAGGTAGAACATACTGCAATATTTGTAAAATGATCTTGTCAATATTTTATAAAAGAATGCAATTAAAACTACATGCAGTATACAAATATATAGTGAATACAAAACAACATGAATTACCTTAATAAATGTATGCCAATTGTGTGTTTTCAACCTTGGTCCAAATTCACTTTTCTTTGATATGAGATTGTTTATGTTCACAACAAATCTTGTGGGAAATCATACTTTTTTTTATGACTTTTTTTATAGCATTGCTCTACTACTTTGACAATAACTAACAAAGGGCACTTGTATCAATCTAGTCTCCATTTTTATTTGATCCAATGCCATTTTTCATTGCATGGTTGGATTCTTCAATGTCACTACAAGTTTTGACAATTTGGTCTTTGTCACACCTTCCATCTAAGATTTTCCATAATGTCTCTGTAACATTCTTTCCAATATGCATAGGATCAAACAAATGCACAATTGGGAGTTGCTCGTAGTACAACAACCTAGTAAATTGTGCAAGATAAATTTTCAATCCTTTTGGAAGTTGGTCATTGATGCCTTAATGACCTTCACAAGCATCAATTACATCATCAGTAAATAAAAAATAATATCAAAATATAAATTTGAAACAAAAACCATCAGATGGAATGACATTACCTCGATGATTTATTTTATTGTATGCCAACTTCCATAGGTGAGGTGTCATTCTCTGTGGCTTTGACATAGTCTCTTCTTTCCCATTGAAAAGATACTTTTTGGTAATTTTGTACTTCTGATTTCTATACAAAAAGTGTCTATTCTCGTCGAACACATGCTTTCTTGAACTTTTTGAATGATGATCGTCTTTGGACCACAAACTAGACATGCAAATTTTTCCTTTGTCTGAAGACCTACAACATTGTGTATAATTGGATTAAATGTGTTAACTTTGTGTTGTCATTATAAGATATCAAAAAATAGGTGTTAAGAGGAGAACATACCACAAAAATGTGATAGCCCAGGGGCATCATGTATTATCCATACAAGCATTGCATAAAATTGAAATTGTCTTTATCTTATTGGTCTACTGATATCATACATAGTAACCCCATTCCATAACACCATCAACTAGTCAATAAGGGATTCAATATAGACATTGATATCTTTAACTTGGTACTTACCTAGTTGAATGAACAAAAACATTACATAATTATTATGACCATTTTGATGGATTAGTAATAATAAATTAATTTAGATGACCATTAAATCAAAAAATACTTGGAACAATTAGTGTCAATATTATGTGCTCTCTCTTTATGGACAACCAAGGAGGTATGTTATTGTTGATAACAAAAATAGGCCACACCGAGTAAGTAGATCTCATCTCTCCAAAAGGATTGACACCATCTACTACCAATGAAAGCTTGAGATTACGAGGTTCTTCTTTAAAGTGTGGCCATTTTTCCTCTATTTCCTTAAATGTCAAACCATCTGTAGGCATTCACATAATGTCATCTTGACTTCTATTGTGTGCATGGTAATCCATAAAACAATTGACACCGTCTACTGCCAATGAAAGCTTGAGATTATGAGGTTCTTCTTTAAAGTATGGCCATTTTTCTTCTATTTCCTTAAATGTTGAACCATCTATAGGCATTCGCATAATGTCATCTTGACTTCTATTGTGTGCATGGTAATCCATAAATTGTGCCAAGCTATTGCACCTGAATAATCATTGCAGACATGGAATAATGGGAATATGCCAAAGAACCTTGCAAGGCACCTTTTTTGTTAATCAATCTGATTGATATCCACTAGTATGACAAATAGGGCATTGTGTTGCAAATTCATGTTTTTTATGATATATAATATGATCATTCAAACATGCATGTATTTTTTGATACTCCATTCCAATATATTTCATGATGGTAGATAATTCTCGGTACGAGCAAGGTAGAATGTTTGATGGTGGTAACAAACTCTCAGCTATCAACCTATGACCAAAAATATAATTTGTTAATTTCAAGAATATTAATTGCTACACGAATCCAATGTTTATTGTAAGGGAACTACGAGTAAAATAATGAAAGAAGATGACATAGCTTAACATACTTGTCACTGCTATGTTGGATAAACCATTCATAACCTTCAAGTTCACCAACAATAATACAGTGGCAAGATTTGTTTTAGAGTCTTCATATAGGGACTCATGTGCCTTCTCAAGTATAGGTACATCAAGCTCTGTGTCAACATCATCATCATCATCTTGATCATTTTGATTATCTTGATCATCGTGATCTTCATCATCATGGTCTTCTTCCATGGTATCATTACCTTCTACTTCAATATTCACACCTCCATGTTCCCTCATTTGGAAATCATCACTCTCTGAATTGTCATGGTCCATAACATGAAACTCAAGGATGTTGACCTGTATGAAAATGACAACCTTATATTAGCCATGACCATCATGTCATCATCAAATCATGTCTTATGTAATTTATAAATTATTCAAATACATACCAATGGATGATATTTGTTTCCCCCTTCAATGTGACCATGTTTCCTACAATGTTCCTCAGCTATTTGATTAGATATCTTTGAGTCTTTAAGTCCTTACAACTTTTGCAAGGACAATAACATTTTCCATCACCTTTTCTTTTTAAGTTAGACCACAATCTAGCAATTGTCTCCCTTTTTTGTGCATTGATATCGTCAGACATGGTCTTTCTTGAATGGAATGAATCATTGGTGGAAGAAGGATGATTTGTTTGCAACCTGTAAATGGAGTAGTAAGAGGAAGACACATATAGAAATGAATACTAAAGCGAGAAAAATAGAGAGAGGTATAGATAGAGAGATAGATTGATAAAGAGATAAAGAAATATAAAAAATGAAAAGAAACAAATACTTAGTTGATCTTCCATAACTCTACCTCTACATATTGCACTTGCTACATACAACTACTTCCTAAGAAAATGGGCAGCAGTAGCCAAGAAGGGAATATGAGAGTCCATTTGGATCAAGAGGAGAATGCACAAAGTGACCAAGGGGCAAGAGGAAATGTTGATCCAGAGAGAGGAGAGTCTCTAATGTTCAATAGAACCCTACTGAAGACTGTCACAGAGCAAGAACCTCCCCAAAGAAAGACATTATTTAGAACTCTCTGGAAGGTAAGAGGTAAGGTCTACAAAGTTATTGTAGATTCTGGTTCAACTGATAATATAGCCTCAGTAGAAATGGTAGAGAAGCTTGGATTGAAGATTTTGCCTCATCCTAAACCTTATAAGGTTTCATGGCTAAATAAGGAGTAGTAGGTCATAGTAAATGAACAAGTTCATGTTCAATTTCAAATAGGGGAGTACAAAGACAAGATTGTCTATGATGTTGCAGAAATGGATGCATGTCACCTATTGTTAGGCAAGCCTTGGCAATTTGATGTCAATTATAAGCATGATGGAAGGAGCAATGTTTACATCATCTCCAAAAATGGGAAGGAATAGACCATGAGACCACTACCAAAAGATAGGAAGGATATCCAACATGCATCTAGTGTGATGATGGTTGGAGAGAAGGAGTTTTTGAAGACCCTCAAGGTGAAAAACACCCCTTTCTTTGCCATAGTAGTAAAGACAAAACTTGGAGAAAAAGGAAAGGAGTTAGGTCTATGAACCAAGTAGGAGTTAGGACATGCTAGAGTGGGGTCAGCCCAAGGTATTTTGGAATCTTCAAGAACCTAGTAAAGGGTATCTGAAAAGGTGAAAATAAACAAGTATTTTTACAGCTACAAAGGAGGAATCGAGAGCATTATAAATAATGAAGAAGAAACTTAAATCCATAGGGCTTCACCTCTATTTACAATTTGACCTTTCTGCATGTGAAATATGACAATATACAAAATTTCCAATCACATTTTCACTTTAAAAAGAACACCAAATATACCTTTGGTACAATATCTTCTTCAGATTCTTCAGAACTGCAAGCTCCTGTGCAGAAAAAAGATGAGATGCACTAAGTAATTTTTGATGAGAAATATTTTTAAAAAATCAACTATCAAAAAAAAAATTTATGAAATTTAGTTTCTTTATTATGTACTAAAGACTTGGCTTAACCATGGAGTACCTCATCAGAAGACTCGTCCTCACTTGATTCTTCTTTACCATTTTTTAAAGCTACAACTAACCCATCCTTCACTACAACTAAGTTATTCTTTCCCAAAGCACTTGATTTTTTATGTGTTTCCTATAATGCACTTTGAATAATATTAAACACAAATTTCTTATCTCTCTTTCAAAAAGCACAAAAAAAAATTATAAAATAAAAAATGTCATGATAGTATAGCAATATTTAAAGATAAAAAACAAATATCTATTAATGTTATGCTAGAAACGTACAATGAATGTCTTCATCATTTAGAAAGCACCAATTTTTTTGTTTGATTTTCAATTTGAAATAAGGCATTTCAATTAACCATTTGTTCACTATTGAACAACAAAATTCCATAAGCTTGTGATTCCACTAAAACATGATTATGTTCTATAGATAATTATCCACAACAAAATGACTAACCTCCTCAGAAGAAGAATCCTCATACTAGAATCTTTTGTTGGTAGCTTCTTTGCAATGGCAAGATTTTAACCTATAGGATGATTCACCTTTATCTATAGATAATTAACACAAAATTGAGTACCATAAAGTCAAAACATATGTTATATTATCAATATGATCCCAAAAAGCAACAAAATAATTGGCATTCTTCAGATCTAGATTTTTTTCAACATAAATTTTCTAGTTTGCTCATTTAAAATCTCAGTAGGAGGGGTCTCAAAATAGTTAGATATGTTATTGAAACCAAACTCGATGCTTTAGGAGTGATCATGACTTTCCAAGTCATCAAAGTGAAAAAATTACAAAAATTGTCAATGACAACTTTGATAGCAATATTAGAAAGTCACCAAGAAATGGTTGGGGATCGATGAAGAAAGTTGGTACTTGGAAAATAGAGTTATATAAGCTCATTTGAAATCATTTTGAGTGGTTGGAGTTCCTAGTGCATGAAATATTGACTAATAAAGAAAATTGTTTGATGAATCATTCCAAGTAATTTCTTAGTGCATTAATTAAGTTCCCATTTTATGTTTTGGTAGTTGTAAATAATTTTTTTCTTCTTGGCTAGCTCACTGGCCTAGGTAGAGTAGTTGGTATAGGAGCCCCACACACAACCAAGCCAATGGGGCAACTTATGAAGACCACAAAGATAGCTAGAGGAAATCAGGGAATTAATTGGCAAGTTATAAGAATTAGACTTATATGATGATTCAAATATCTATAATGTCCCTAATAGGACTAAATGAAATTCTAATGGACTATCATTGTCCAAGCACAAATAACATTGGAGTGTTTAGAGTCTAAGAATCTTAGTGATAATAAAAGATCAAATTTTGGTTAATGGTCTTTTTGTTTAAAGGGATTCCATAAAGTATATGTCGACATTAGTTTGAGTTTGTTCTATTTTAAAACCAAACCATTCAACTAACTGATGACAGTTGTATTGGTTTTGAGTTATTTTTAGGCATTTCTATATTTTTGTTTTGAGTCTCTATTATAAGAGAGACAATCGGGTGTACGAACAGAGGAGAAAGAAAGCAATAAGAAAACTATGTTCTTTGCAGTTGATTTCCATTACTTTGGATCTCCAATCAATTGGTTTGTATTCGAAAGACTTTGACAAGGTTTTATGAATGAACTACTATGTTTTATTGATACGTTTCATAACATTACAGGCTTGTTGTCATACTAGTCTTGACTTAAAATAGTTACTCTTGATTTCAATTTTTTGTTGCAGTAACACCTTGGGTAGAATGATGATCATCCCATGAACGTAGAGGCCTAACCTTCATCGGATGAAATTGTTAACATGTATTATAAATCACTAACAGTGCATATGTAGTTTTGTGGGGTGCAGAAGTGATCATAGGTTGAAGATATATTGGAATTGAAATCCATATATAGCTGGGACTATTTTGCCGAACGTGGAGTGAATCTTATGTTGGAAAAACATATAAACATATACAACAGGGAATATTTTGTTTCTTTATGTGAACTCTACTTTTCAGATTCTCAAATATGATAATAAAAGCATTCAAATTCAATATGTGCTTCAATATTTTAGTGAAGCTTTCAATACTTACCTCATAGTTGTTGGAGGCTTTGGAGGTCTTTGAGCTCCCATTTCTATATTTTGCTATTTTAAACCTTACAAAGACAATGCAAATGTATACACTTCAGATAAGTTGATGGAGGTCATCTGAATTATCAAATTCCTTTTAAAATGGAGTTTAATTTTTTATGCTATAAGGTAGTTGATTTCATGTGAAAAATGCATCTATGATGACAATAAAATACCTAAGAAGAATTCATTACAAGCAATAATATAAGAAAGACAATAAACTTATAAAGTATAAGTCTCATATCAACTACAAATTATACTTATTAAATAGTGTAGAGACAATTCTTCTATAAATTGGGTAGAGCAAGCTTTTGAATAAACTATACTTTGAAACAAGGAATCACCATTTGGCCTACAATATATAGAAAACATCATGCACTCCTTGAATTTAACACAAGGTTTAGTAGAGGAGAAGTACTACAAAGGAAAAAAATAATTCCATATTAATTGCATAATACTTACTACCTAGCATAGAGGAAGCTTTTCTAGAAAAGTTCCACAAACCTCAATTAAAACTTTGTGAATGGCCCATTTCCTACTACATAGACTCCTTCAAGTTAAAAGGTAATCAACCAAGTTGATTTGATAAAATGCACCATCAATTATGTAAAAATAAATATAAGCCTGAGATTTAATATAGAATATATACAAAAGCCAATATAACTCCTATTGCTTTAATAAATATACTTACCCAATAGTGATCTACTTGTAAAGGGAAATTCCATATAAATCTTGGATCTGTTGGTCAAAAGAATAGTCTTGACAATTGAGTGTCAACACACTTAACCATTTTCACTATATATGTCAAGCACACAATGAATGTTGCGCCAAAATTTCAATAGGTGTCAAGCCACAGTTGGTGCTAAGCAAGTTAGAACATAGTATGTGCTAAGTGATCCAGGAAATGTTCATGTGTCGAGTGATCCAAGAAATATTTAGATGCCAAGCAATATAGAAAGTAACAGGTGCCCAGCAAAAAAAGAAAGTAATAGATGCTAAGAAAACTAGGAAAGTAATAGATGCCAAGCAATCCAAGAATCAGTTCAGGCTGAGCATCAGTAATGTAACGAGTATCAAGTAACACAGGATCAACATAAGAGTTTGTGCTTTCACAACTAAGATGTAAATTATTTTTGGAGCCAACCTAGAGAAATTTTGAACGAGAAAAAAGGATAAGGATGAATCATTTACATTTCCTATGCAATCTGCATGCAACCAATTAGAAAAATGGAGAAGGCATGCAACCAATGAGAAAAATGCAAGGTATGAGAGAGAATTTGAGATTCAATATGGATCATAGATCCATACCTAACCCTAAGTCTTCACATTCTTTATAAGGAGGTCGAATGCACCATTGCATGTGTGGAAGAGAACAGTGTATGGGAAGATTATAGCAAAATTTTAGTGTGAAGAAGGAAAGACTTAGAGGAATAGAGCAACAATTTCATATCCAGTTGGTCAGACCAGCACAAGGGACAAGGAACACATACAGAGATCAGATCAAGCAAGGATCAAAACAAAAATAGCAAATCTAGTACCAAAAGCCAGCAATTTGAGATTGCATTCAATTAGGTCAAATTTTCTAATATTCTCTCACAATTGTATTAGAGTTTGAAATCCTATGTTGATAGGTTAGCTTAACAGCTAGGTAGAAGAACCTTTGTAGAACCCACCTATTGTAAATTCTTTAATAGGGTGACACTTCATGTAAGTGTTTGTAAATCCTCTAACCAGGTCACTATTGACATAGTGTAAAGCCTTTAATAGGGTAGGCCTTTCACAGGGCAGACCATTAGAAGTGGTTGAACATTGATTGTTGCAGTGATTTTTGTGGGTGTCATCCCCACCCTAGTTTTATCATCTTATTCTTGGAGGGTTTCTAGGTTACCAAATCTTTGTGTTATGTGTTGATGCATGCTTTCATTTCATGTTTGTTTATATGTTTACATGCATGTACATTTCTTTTAGTTATGTGTTAATAAGGGTTTGAAAGGATAAAAATTGGTTACTTTTGATTCACCCCCCCTCTCAAATGTACTCTTCCCATTTTGAACATTCCAACAATTGGTATCAGAGCTCTCGTTCTCACAAGGAGAAGCCTAATAGCTTGGAGAAAAAGGTCAGAAGATGGAAGTCTTCAAACTTGGGAAGATCATTGGCAATCAGGGGATTGATGTGCAAATAGCTCTACACAAAGTAGAGGAAGCCAGGGAGGAACTGAGAAAATCCTTGAAAAGAAGGAAGGAGATAGTCGTAGCTAAAAATGGCATACACTACAAGGAGATTGACACCTGACAAGTGTTTTCCAATGGAGATTCAAAGGAATTTGATGCAGCAATAGAAAAATTAATGGATAAAAATAGGGCTCAAGTAGAAGAGATAAGATCTCTTAAGATGGAACAAGAATCACAATCCATGGTGCTATGTGAGATTACTGAACAAAAGAAAAGAGCTATTGAAGACAAGGCCATGATAGAAGATGACAAGAGAAATCTCATCAATAGGCTAGAAGAGAAGACAATTGAATTTGAAAAGATCCCAAACATGCAGTTGGACACCTTAAGCTAGATGATGAATATTCATCATGAGCTAAACATGAAGGACATGGAGATCTCCACCTTGAAGATGCAGAATGAACAATTGTAGAATGAATTGAAGAGAGAAAAGGAAATAGTAGAAAGTTACAACAAACCTAATGAGGCCATCAAGTACTTTGAGAAATTATAAACCAAACTACATGTTTTAGTTGCTTGAAGACTGATCATATCAGCAGAAACTGTCCTACAAACTCAAAAGCACCAAAAATTGAAGTCAACAAAGGAAAAGAGAAGATTGATCTTGAAAAAATAAGAGGAAAAATGAACAAGACATGGAAGAAGAAAGGTGAATACAACATACCAAATGGAGAGATCACTTCACCCAAGAGGTCAAGTGATCACACCTCATCCAATTAAGCACAAGACAAATACATGAGGCTAATACATATAAAGATGTATCATACATCATCCCAAGAAAACATAGAAGTACTAAAAAGAAGAAATATGGATGAGGAAAGATGCCAGGTTGAAAGTTAGAAGATGATGCCAAGCTATCTTTGGTTGCCGAGTAAAATTCTAGTATATGCCGAGTAAAACATGCTAGTAACTGTCAAGTAGATGAACTTCAGTGGAAGCTGAGTTGATAAAAAAAATCTTTGGAAGCTGAGTGTACATCTGTAATCACAAATGCGATAAATGCTAGGTTTTTGAACCTAATAAAGTTGAAAATCATTCATTTTTGAATCATTCAAACACAAAGAAAAGTTGAGTAGAGGCAAAAGGTGATTCTACAGCGATCAAACATCGATTTGCAGCGATTTCAACAGTGATTCAACTTGATTTCATCAATTCTCATGTATTTCATTCAAGTGCCAAGCTACGTAGAGTTTGAAATCTTACTTAATTTTAAACCCTAGTTTGGTAAACAATGGCATCTCGGTCAAAAATCACTAATGAGGAGAGTCATGAAATTCAACTAGTCAATAATGAAGTCAAATAGCCAAAGTTTAGACCCATCTTTGAAGTCACTTATAAAAATGATCCTATTGGTGCCCTATCCATAATTCTTAATAAAATTTTCATGGTTCAAGATTTTTGAAAATTTTATAATTGTAAAGTTGGAGCCATAGGAGATTTGGAGATTTTGAATGCATTTGATAAACTGTGTGAAAATGGAAAACTTAAAGATCAATTCTCCATAGTTGAGAAGAAGGGTCTGACCAAAGCCCTAGTTTTCCCTATTATTTTCAAAACAAAATGGATATGCATAGTGTTGAGCAGAATCCATGATGGAGCCTTTTGTTAGAGACAGGGCCAGTAAAGTTTACACAGAAAACTGTCCATAAGGTTACTGGTATTCCAACCCTAGATTGGCTAAAGACCCTGAGAAGTTACAAAAAGGAAGCTATAGAGAAGAACACTGGTGCAAAATAGAATAATAGGGGAATGATAATAGACACCATCACATAAACCCCTACTAGATTTTTTTGTGAGAGTCATATCCCACAAATTCTACTAGTCAAGTAGACTAAACAGTGTACCATGTATAGTAGTGGATGTTGCATATAAATTGGTGAAGAAAGATCATACATATGATCTTGCAGAGCTCATGTTATAGTAGATCAATGAGAATCCAGGATCTATAAGGAGGTCTAAGGGAGTTCAATGCAAATTTGGATCAATTTTGGTCTATATATTTTTCTATATCATGAAAGAATTCCCTTCAGTAGGCAAGGTGGAATGGGATTAGGACAAACCATTATTGAGAATATCAATGGATTCATTGAGCAGATGGGTGAGAATTTTGATGCCCAAATGACTAGCTACTTTGAGGACTTCAATAATTCCATGAAACAAAGAATGAGGATACTAGTAGCTACTTTGAGGACATTGAATAAACTTATATACAAGCAGTCATACCTAGAGTGAGATGGCTTAGGCCACTAGGTTATGAACAGCTCTACTTGTAGAGGAAATTGACAAGACTGTAAAACATTTTGGAATCTATGACATTTTCAAATCAAGGGTGGTGATAGATCTCAAGATAGCCACAATTGTGAGGACAAATTGACCAAGAAGATCAAGAAGAAATTTGGAGTTGAAGAAGCAGGCATAGCAGAGGAAGAGGAAGCAGATGAAGAAGAGGATGACAATGAAAATGAAGAAGATGAGCCTCTACAACTGACACAAGGTCTAGGTGAGGACAAGGAGGAAGGTGCCAAGGAAGAAGAAACTGAGGAAGCGCCTATCAAAACTAAGGTCACCAAGGGGAAGGCTAAAACTCCACCTACTCCTAAACCCAAATCAAAGAAAATGGTAAAACCTACACCAAAGAAGCCTACTACTAGAGCCACCACCAAAGCTACAACACAAAAGGCTAAAGAAGAGGCAAAAAAGAAGCAAACCACCAAGACAACTAAGGAGGAGCCAAGAAAGAGAAGAAAATATGTAGCTCAACCTAGCTCAAATGAAGGAAAGATAGAAACTGATGATAATAGTTAGTTCAAAGTGGTAAGTCACCCACCAAAGTCCTCAATTGATAAATTGTGTACAAAGATTAGAAATGATGACTTAAAAGATTTGAAGAATTTAGATTTTAATAAGCTCACTAAGGAAGAGAAAAATAAAATAGAGGAGTCTGTGTATGCTATGATGGTCGAATACAAGCACACACCTCTAGAGTTAGATGGCTCAATGCCCAAGGAATTGTATAAAATAGTAGAAGATAAATGGTATTTTTGTCTACAAATGGAAAAGGAAATAAGGGAATCTACTTTAGCCATATTGTTACCTGATTTGACTAAGGGTCAAATAACTAATGCAGTCAAGAGGTACAATAGTAGATTTACTCCTAAGTATAGATCATTTGGTATTTTGCAAACTAAAATTGAAGATGTAATTAGAAAATCCACAAGATTGTGGAAAATAATATACAAGAAAATTGATGATGTGTTTGATGAAGAATAGAAGGTAGAAGCAAGTGCTAAGAAAAAGGAAATGAAAGAAATAAGGAAGAAGGAGGAAGATAAGAAGGAAGAAGAGAAGAAAGTAGAAGAAGAGAAGAAGGATAAAGAGGAGAATAACAAGGAGAAAGAAGAAGAAAAGGGTACAAATGAGTAGCAAGAGAAAAGTGTGCAAGACACACAACTATCACCATCCTAGCCCTCCTCATGCCACCATCACACCTGTAGAGATTATCAAGATTAAGGATGTTATTGACACTTCTGGTGAAAACATCAATCCATTAACTGTAGAGGATCTAGCAAAAATCCTTGACCAATGAACACAAGCAACTAGATTATGTTCAAGCCCAATATTGCTCAATGTTGATGAGTTGCAAAAGGCAGTAGTAAAATCAAAGGAAGTCAAGGTGCAAACACAAGAACTACCTTTGACCACTCAAACTACTAGAATAATATTCCTTTCTCCACCATCTCCACCAAGAACAATAGCAGATGCACTTCAAGTACTAAGTGTAGTAGTAGGGGAAGACAAAGAGAAAAAAGAATAGCCAGCAAGCACACCCCCAGCCATTGATAGTAAAAAGGAGAAATAAGCTGAAGAGAAGGAAGAGACAAGAGCTGAGGAGCAATCCACAATACAAACTTTGGTTGAATTACCAAAAATAGGTACTCCCACTCAAACTCTTCAGAAGCTGAGCACTGAAATGCTAGCATTGCAAGTTAGAACACTAGGCTCGAGATCAACAAAAGTAGCTAGGAAAATTCAGCATGGAATTCCTGAGCTTGTTGAGGAAATCACAATACCCTACTATGAATCCAGAACTCTCACTGAAGAAAAAATTAATGAAATACAAAATGCATTGGATAGAAGAAGAAGACAAGAGGTATTGAGAAAAGAATATAAATATAGGAAATCACTGAATGAGATAAAGGGCATCTTTATGGATGTCTTTAGCTTGCAGACACCTAATGAGTCAAGGCCAATAATAAAGCAACTATCTGATATAGTTGACCAGGTGACTAATAAAGACCAAGATACAAATGCAAAATTAATGGAATGGTCAGAAAGGAAGTTCCAAGGAAAGGTAAATGAGAAAATATCTAGTGATATAACATTATCACAAGTTGAGCTAGCTAAGAAATTAGATAAAGTCAAAATTGTACTTGGGAATATATTCTCCCTATACAACAAGTTGTGTGATTTTTCCAACTTCACACAGGAGACTAGCCAAAAAATAATGAGCTTGGAGAGAAATCTAAAGATTTCTAGTATGCAACTCCCAACCAATCCAGCTCAAAGTGAGAAGAATTTTACTCAAACACTTCACACTCAAAGAGAATCAGTTGTATTAATAGCAGAGGAGGCAAATATAAAAGCTAAGTTGATGCAAATTCAGTCCTCTATAACCCCTCACTTGGAGGGACTTCATAAGGAGAAAATGTATGTAGAAATAGTCCTCAAGAAAGATTCAAAGCTTTCTACCTCAGATGGACTTGTACATCTAGTAGCAAAGGTTGACATCCAACATAAGTCATTAGACATTGCACTAGCAAATTGGGATGTAGCACTGAAGATACTCCTAGAGGTAAATAGCACATTTTTGGCTAAGCTTGGTATTACTCCATAGTACCCTTTGACATCAGTGTCAAAAAGGGGGAGATAAAGTAAAGGGGGGGATATGTATAAGTAGAGAAGATGTGTATAAGTAGAGATATGTATAAGAAAATTTTGAATCATTTTTGTAAATAGCCAAAAAGGGAGATGACAAGTAATAAAGCTAAAAGGGGGAGATGCAAAATTTTGAACTTCAGACATATCTGATATAACACACAGGCTCAGAATGCAGAAATAGGACAAAGGATAGAGAGGATCAGGCACATTAGCACAGAATTTTGGCCTCAAGAATGGACAAGGCATAATCAATTTAAGGGGAGTCATAAGGTATATTGTTACTTACAATATTTTTGTAATTTTGCATGAATTCCAAGTGAATAAAGGGTGTACTAAATAAGGTTAAGCTCATAAAAGGTTAATTAAGTGTTTTTGACACTCATGTCAAAGGGGGAGATTGTTGGTCAAAAGAATAGTCTTGATAATTGAGTGTCAACACACTTAACCATTTTCACTATATATGTCGAGCACCCAATGAATGTCGTTCCAAAATTTCAATAGGTGTCGATCCATAGTTGGTGTCGAGAAAGTTAGAATGTAGTATGTGCCGAGTGATCTAGGAAATGTTCATGTGCCAAGTGATCTAGAAAATGTTCAGATGTTGAGCAATATAGAAATTAACAGATGTCAAGCAAACCAGGAAAGTACTAGATGCCAAGAAAACCAGGAAAGTAATAGATGTCGAGAAAACTAGAATAGTAATAGATGTCGAGCAATCCAAGAATTAGTTCATGTCAAGTATTAGTAATGTAACAAGTGTCGAGTAACACAGGATCAGAATAAGAGTTTGTGCTTTCACAAACTAAGATGTAAACCATTTATGGAGCCAACCTAGAGAAATTTTGAAGGAGAAAATAGTATAAGGATGAATCATTTACATTCCCTATGCAATCTGCATGCAACCAATTAGAAAAATGGAGAAGGCATGCAACCAATGAGAAAAATGCAAGGTATGAGTGAGAATTTGAGATTCAATATGGATCGTAGATCCATACTTAACCCTAAGTCTTCGCATTCTTTATAAGGAGGTTGAATGCACCATTGCATGTGTGGAAGAGAACAGTGTATGGGAAGATTATATAAAAAAATTAGTGTGAAGAAGGAAAGACTTAGAGGAACAGAGCAACAATTTCATATAGAAAAAGGGACAAGGAACACATACAGAGATCAGATCAAGCAAGGATTAGAATAAAAAGAGCAGATCTAGTACCTGAAGCCAACAATTTGAGATTGCATTCAATCAGGTCAAATGTTCTAATACTCTCTCACAATTGTATTAGAGGTTGAAATCCTATGTTGATAAGTTAGCTTAACAACTAGGTAGAAGAACCTTTGGAGAAGGTGATTAAAAATCTTATTTATTAGGTGGTTTTTACAACCTATTTTAAATCCTTTAATAGGGTGACACTTCATGTAAGTGTTTTTAAATGCTCTAACTAGGTCACTATTGACACAATGTAAAGCCTTTAACAAGGTAGACCTTTCATAGGGTAGACCATCAAAAGTGGTTGCACATTGATTGTTCTAGTGATTTTTGTGGGTGTCATCCCCACCCCATTTTTACCTTCTTATTCCTAAAGGGTTTCTAGGTTAACAAATCTTTGTGTTATGTGTTGATGCATGCTTTTATTTCATGTTTTTTAATATGTTTACATGCATGTACATTGCTTTTAGTTATGTGTTAATAAGGGGAAAGGATAAAAATTGGTTACTTCTGATTCACCCCCCCACCCCCCATCTTAGAAGTACTCTTCCCATTTTGAACATTCCAATAGGATCAACCTTCTTTGTAGGGCATTTGTCAAGTTTTATGCCAGTACATTACTATGCACCAATTTGTCAACTAGTTTCTCCTCTCTCAAATTCTTCATGTAATTGCACAAGGATTCATAGTTCATGCATGTTTTACCATATCTATGCAAATCTCCCTGATAGAACTAGGATCTTCTCTATGTAGACTAAAACACTCAATACAAGCTTAGGGGAGAGGACCAGAATCCCCAATGTGACATTTAGCTATGGGATTAAAATTTGAGGACCTAGTTTTATAGGTTAAGCATTTGTTGGAATATATTATGTAATGAGGTTGGGGAAGGGGCCTATTTTATTCACCTCACAACTTGGTAAACTTGTTGGAATAAAATTTCCTACTACTTGGTGGACTACACTATTTCTCCCCTCACACAAGTTAATTTATATTGGGGTAGACACCATTGAGGTAGTCATTGAAGAAATAGATGAGCTACTCTCCTTTTTTAAGGAACATATTTATAGAGACCTTTTACTACATTGGGATAAAGAAAGTTTTTTGTTGATGAGGTTCTTCTTCCCATCCATCCCAAGGTTTGGAGTATTGATGTTCAGGGAAATGGGAGAACTATAATTGATTTTGGCACCACCTTGACCTATATTATAGAGCCTACATACCAAATAATCCTTGCAACATTCAGAATGACTGTTGTATCTGAGAATAAGACTTGTACAGAGCTAATTTGATCTATGATTTAATGTCTCAGGTATTGCCAGACTCTAATTACCAAAGCTTACGATTATTTTCAAGGGTGGCACAAAATTTAATTCTCCTCCTTTAAACTATTTCATCAATGTTGTTAATGACAAGTTCCTGACATTATAGCATGTCTCTTATCTTACTGTTTTCTCTATTCTTGGTAAGATTTTGTAGCAGAACTTTTTTATCATGTATGACAGGGAATTTTCTAGACTTGACTTTGCTCATATTGATTGTCTCACGTCTTAGGATGTACATTTTTCTTGAGATTATTTTCATTTGAAGTGCTATCATTATATATAAAAATTCATTTTCCTTTGATTCTGACTATGTTCCTTAATATACATTTGCTAGCCATAGCATCTGTCAAACAAGAAGCTTGTCAGTTACACTTTATTTTCTAAGTGATTATATATATATATATATATATATATATATCAAGTTTGATGAAAAAAAACTAAGAATAATTTGGATTATTGGAAAGAAAACCTTCATAGTGACTCAAGGATGATGACAAATTGCAGCACAAGGTTCTTAAAAATAAGAGGACAAGTTTCAGAAGGCATTGTTTTATTTTGCTTCAATGAAAAATAGCCCCACATACACATTTTCTCAACTTAATTTTACCAATTCCAACAAAAGAATTATATATTACCTCTATTCAAATTTCAAAGGACCAATAAATTTTAACATATTTCTTAGTTGAACATTACAAACTCTTTCTTTATTCTGAGGTTGAAACTAGATATATATTTATTTTATCCTTCTTAGTTTATTAATAGAATCAAACTTGTTGTACAATGGAGGTGAGCCTACTTAGAAATTTTGTGAAAATTAATTTTTTAATCATCTGGGTAGGAATTAATGCTTTAACACTCATCTTGGGTGCTTTAATAGCTAATTCAACATATCTTGGAAGATATTGGACCATTGTCTGCTCCTATTTAAAAACTTATATGAATGTCTGCTCCTTCACCTTTGTAGTAGCTATGCATATTAGTTTATCCCTTTCAAGCATTAATTATTTAATAAGCATATTTATTTATATACTTATCTATATCCAAATCAGATAGTGATTCCTATTAATATAAACCTTAAATATAATGTACAATAGATATATATTTATATATATTAATATAATTATTTTTTATCAAACAATTATATTAATATGAATGATAGAAACAATCATGTCTACAATGATCAAGAAGGGAAATCATCAACAAACTAGTCAAAATGCAATAATAACCATAAAAAATTTAGGAATGTAGAGAACAACAAACTTTAGCAGTTTTAATATTACTAATGACATCAGTAATGGGAGGGATATTTATTGAAGATACAACTTATTTATACAATTAATTCAAAACTTTTGTCAAAAAATATCATATTACACAAGATATTAATCAATATAGTAAGCATTTACATCTAGAGAAAGACATGAATCAGACAATTGTATAAAGAAAAACAACCGGTATATTCCAAAAGTTGCTACCACTTACTTGTAAAGGATACATTATGAGATTTGATCTCACATATAGAAGGGTATAATTGAATATTGTTTTTTCTTATTTATCCATACTTGGATTGCGCAAAGTGAGTAGAGGCTCCCTTAAGGAAATCAGTTGAACATATTAAAACATCGAGAATGACAGCAAAAGACATCACCATTTGAATTATTATATCAGACAAGTGATTACCCTAAAGTAAGTGGTTTGATCAAACCAAAATTGTAGAAATCATTACACATTTCTAAAAGAATATTAGGAATGATAATTATTGTTATGCCATCATGAGTGATAAGGAAGGGATCAGTTGCTTAATTTACATAGTAATGTCTGAGACAGCCAAATAAAGTCCTTTCCTTATATATATATATATATATATATATATATATATATATATATATATATATATATATATATATATATATCAACATGATATCCTCAACCCTAACATTCTAAATTATTATTTATATAAAACTATAGCAAATCAAACCATCGGCTATGCAGTACCCAAATGTACCTGAAATTGGCACAGAGAAAATAAAATACTTGGATAAAGCACTGTTGCCATTCATATATCAACCCAAAAATGAAATGTTCAGAGACATCTCTTTACAGTCTCCATTTGAAAATGATAATCATAGCTCCATATGACCAAATTAAAGAAAAATGTGGCAAAATCCACAAATCTTAAGATAAAAAAGACCAAGACTCAAGCCATTATCTATTTGAGTTAAGCACAAAACAAGTTCACGCAGAATCATTAATCATCCAAGCCTCCATATTTGTTTCAAAATAACTACCAAAATTCAGAGACAAATTCTTAAATAAAGGGCTAATACACCATAAAATCCCTTACCATGGATCTTTTATGTCTCAACTTACAAACCCTCCTATTTAGGGCCTCATAACTAGGGCTTCCTCGAACTATGCCTTCCCCTAATTAATCCCCAATTAATGATCATTTAAACAAGAAGGTATCAACTCACCTATTCACTGGTTGTGACATGAAGCCAGGCAAGTTCATGTATGCTCGAATGACGACTGGAAGTTCCAGTTTAGGGTTGCAGTAGATGGGTTTCCAAATGCTCCAAGGATGAAGAATGTTGGAAATCCTTAAATTATCCGTGAATGATGCTTGAATGGTATGCAACTCAAATGAAATGCTCAACTAACTTGCCACTCAAGTGAAATGCTCCAATGAAATGTCATTTTTTTTTGTCTTTATGTTGCCGTGTTGGTTACAATTGAGACCAACACAAAATAGTAAGCATTGGTTGCAATTGCGACCAAAACAGGCATGTATTAAAAAAAAACAAAAGTTCCTTTATAATGACAACCAACCAAGCCATTTAAATTTGTTGATCAAAATTTTGGGTCAAAATTTAGGGTTAAATGTACTAGTGTAATAGAGTAAATACTTAACTGTATTGTATAAATCCTTTCACAAGGTGGACCTAATAGTCCTTATTGCTCTTAATCATGTAAGATCATCAAACACCATCATTTATAAGCCTCAATAGGCCAACTTTATTACTACAATAGTGAAGCATTGTGGGTGACATCCCCACCCTAGTTTTACCTTTTACTTGGAGGGTTTCTGGGTTACCAATACTGTGTTATGGTTACTTTATTATTTAATGTTTCATGCATGCAAGTATATTAGACAACTTAATAAAGTGGTTGAGTTAAAAAAAAGTTTTAAGTGGTTCTCGATTCTTCCCCCTTCCCCCCTCTTAGTTACCTAGCTTGCATTACATCTCCAACACTGTACACTTCCTACATCCTTGATGTTATCTCAACTCAAAATTTTCCCTAATAATCTCTATATTGTTGATTCATCCTATGCATCTCAAGTATTCATACATTTATTGCATTGTGATCATCATCTTCTTCAATTTCTATTTTAGATGGAACATTGTCCTCTATCTTAATGAAGTTGTGTAGAATGCAACATGCTAAAACAATCTTAGTTTTTTTCATGATTTGATAAGATAATACATGCCTTAAGATAGGAAAATATTGCTTCAAAATACCAAATGTATGCTTTATTATATTTTTAAGCAAGGAGTGTCAGTGGTTATAGAACTTTAGTAGGGTGTTTATTGGGTTTGCTCTTAAAAAATCCTTTAGATGATAATTTATAGATCAAAAAAGGGTGAGGAATCATAGTACATTTGTATATCCAACATCCACTAAATAAAAATTTCCTACAAAAATGCACAAATTTTTTATTGTCATAACATTGTCTCATTTCTCATAAATGTCACTATATAACTATTTACCAAATGATTTGACATAGTAGGGGGAACTACTAGTAGATCTGATCTCGAGAGAGTTGAAGAAAGAATACAACTATCTACAACAAACCCTTCCCAACCAACAATAATATATTCAAACTTATAATCAAACGAACACACACATAACATTCAAGTGGCCTTTTCTCTCTCAATATTTAGCTTTTATATCCATATTAACAATAACATGTATATGGGATCCATCAACTACTCCAATAAAATCCTACAATAACAATTGGGATGTACAAATGTGCAGTAATATGATTAAATGTCAAGCAAAAAAAATTGTACCACTAGGCGATTTGTAATGCCCACCCACAATTTATTTTTCTGTTATATTTACCAAACTCTTTTATGCCTATTTCATGTTAGAATTCTTTAGAATAACTAAGAGGGGATTGAATCAATTATCCAATGTCCATATGTACAAATAAAACTTTTCACAACTTAGTGAACCCATATCGATAAAACTTATTCATCATGCTTGCATCCATTAGATCATATAATCACTTAAACTTTGTAGGTTACTGTCAAATCAAATTTTCAAAAATGTAAAAATGAAACATAATAGATTCAATAATACATTTGACACAATGATTTTACATGGAAACCCAATTTGGGAAAAAGCACCAGTAACATGCTGCTTATTCTCACTTTTTTGAAGTGATGCCCTGTGAAAGACCAACCCTATTAAAGGTTGCAATGCATATTGATAAATGTGACCTAGCTAGAGGATTTCAATCACACTGTTAGGAGTGAACCTTATTAGAGGACTTTAGATCATTCAATTGTAATGTCACTCGGTTAAAGGATTTACAAATGACTGTTAGGTCAACCTTTATCCAAAGGATTTACCCTAGACTGATACAATGATTAGAAAGTAACAATAAGGCTTGATCTAATAACAACCTACAACTCACTTTGTAGATTACAAATCTTTATTTTAGTCCTAAATTCTACTTGCTTTCACACATTTCAGCTCTGATAGCTTATCCACCCTTCAAGCATCCATACCCTTAAACCTTCTTGCTTTGCTTGTCAATAGTAGTCTCTTCTCTTTGGTCATTGAATGAAGCAATACCTTAGACTCCTTATCTTCCTTAGATTCTCACACATGGCAACCTTCGCTTCTGACCAACCATCTCTATAAATAGAAAATCCACATCTTTTTTCATTCATCCTCTATCGTCCATTTTAGGGTTAGGTAGGATTAGGTAGGATTCAATGAATCTACCCATATTTTCATTCTATTCCCTTCTATAAATTTATCCTTCAATCCTCTTTGAGTTCACCTCAAAATGGTTCAACTTGAATTATGTGCCACCAACTCATCAAGCTTATCTTCCACATGATTCACACAATCTAAGAAATCAAATATGCCAGCTTAGATTCATTGAATTCACAATCTTTCTCATAATGTTTTCACTCGACATTGACTTGCTTCTTATGTGATGGCCCCTTTTTCCACTGATGATAAATTTCTAAATTTTGTGATGAAAATCTCGAATTATTTTACTAGGCTTATGATTATATTCTTCTTATTTACAGTTTAACCCTAACAAAATTTTCTTAATCTCCATTATTTTTTCCTAACCCTAGGCCATATAAATAAGCAGGTTTCATTTTCTCAAAATACATGGTGTTCTCTGATGTTACAATGGAGGGTTAGCAAAATATCACAAGTAAGCATGACGATCCTTCCCAATCTCATGATTCATGTTGTGTCATGTGGTCATAGGTAAGATTTTGAGCTTCCTTGATCATACGATGTCCCTTGTGTCGTATGATCATATAAAATTTTATGATCATTTTATGGTCTTCTCTAATGTTGCGATAAAAGTTTCTTCGTAACATTGGGAGTGGTGAATTGGGGCTGTCATGATCCTATGATAAAGTTTTTATCGTATAATTGTATAAGGGATACAGGTGATGTTGCAATGGTACAAAATTCTATCATTGTAAGATTTTATGGATTATAATGACAAACAAGTGGAGGGTTGTCAGGACAAGTGTCCATTTTTTGATTGGGTATAGCTAGTGTATGAGCACCAAATGTGTTTTTTGTCAGCATTTGTGGGACCAAAAAAAATTCAAGAAAATGTAACTTTGGTTTTTGATCTTACAATGAATCCTTCATCGTAAGATCTCAAGGTTGTAAGAAGAGACTCTCTAATGTTACGATTAGGGCTCAACCATAAGATTGCACTAGGAAAGTTATAAGCCACTAATGCTATGAGATAATGGTTTAAAGGTTGTCATAACATCATAAAAGAAAAAGGGATTCCCCACGATGTTACAAAGAGATAAAATTAACCTCGATCATATAATCATAGGGTAAAGGAAAATTATTTACGATGGGGTGAAACCATTTTTTGAGTGATCATAGAGTGAAATGGATTTTCCACCGATGCTATGACAATAGAGGGTATCATAGGATCGTAAAGATTTTTGCTATCATATCTGATTGGCCGATATGAAATTTAAAGGGGTGTTGTAAGATCAGAGGGTCATCAATACAATGGTGTGATGTTAGGAAAGGTCTTTTCAGCCACCTTGTCATAATAGCATAGAATCTAATCTTGGGAGAAAACATAATGATAAGAAATGAACTATGGGCTTCTCAACCAATCAGGTTTGAATGTAGTATGAAAAGTGCATAGTTGGAGATTAATGGTGACATTCTATGAAGTTGACAGAAGGGATTGAGATCATTTTTAAAGCATGATGAAATCAATGAAACATAGGTGTTAATCTATGCATATCAACTTATAAGATCTTCCTTTCATGATTACAGTCTTCCATTTGCAAACAAAGAGAATTTGAGTTTTTCCTATGTTTTTTGTGCATTCAGAATTATTGTTTCCAAAGCTTGTGAGAGATAGAGTATTTTTAATTTTGAGTAATTCAGTTACATATTTTCAAAATGTTAGACCAGGATGTGGAAGAAATTCAAGCTTGAAATATGGCAGTTTCAGAGACCTCAACTTCAAAGGAAGCTAAATCTAGATAGAAGAAGCCTAGCAGATTTCCAGAAGAATGGATAAAGGTTTTCTTGGGTTCAAATAATGAAAACTCTATTGATGACCATGTTTTCTTTGATCCATATGCTATGCGCAAAGATGATAGGTGCCCTGATGCCACTGGTTGTGAGATCTTCTACTTTTTCTTCTACAACAGAGAGAAGAAGCCCCCTGTTTGTAATCCATGGAAGAAGACCCTTGCCAAATTGATTTTCCCAAAGGTTTTTGTAGATGTGGATTTGATGAAGGCCTTGTTCCAATGTTACAACCCTACCACCAAGTCTTTTTATAGAAAGGATGGAACTATTTTGTGTACCCTAGACCGAAAATCTTTCATTGAGGCTTTTGGATTAATTGGAGCAATAGGTCAGCCTATAGATTTGAAGGATCTACAGAAGAGATTTGAGGCAAATAATAATGCCTTCACTGGAGCTTCATTGCTGCAACATATTCCTAGTGATTTGAAGAAGGTGGGTGATTACCAAAAGAAGATATAGAAGAAAATTCCCATGGAAAAATTCAAAAGTTATTTTGTCAAGACCATATATGGTGTCCACAAGGTTGTAGGAAAGGATGGGTCTGATGAGTTTTGGGGGGTAGAATACATAATTGCTAGGGATGTACAAGATACCTACCATGCCTATGAATATGATTATGTTAGTCATATATTAGATATAATGAGGGATAACATTGCTAGGGCAAGGTTTGGAGATATGAGAGAATTCACTTTCCCTTACTACTCTCTGCTCATGCACTTGATTCTCTACAAGAATGTGGGATACATCAGCCCTAATTTTATTGATCAAACTTCTTATTTAAATGGAGACTTTCCAGTGTAGCTATGGACACGAATATGGGATAGCACTTATCATTTTTCTAATTCTGTTTCCTTTTAAAATAATTTTAGTGTTGTTATAATGAAAATGTTAAACCCAAGGTACTTTAGGGCCCCTAAAATTTTGAAAGGTCTTCTGAGACCAGCCTTGATGCTTGAAAGAAAAAGATTGGATCATAATTGGGGGGATATTTTCTTGTTTCCTACCTTTTCTTTGATGAGAGTCTATGGTTCTCCCCAGCCACCCCATATTTTACCAAATTTTACCCCTCCTAGGTTAGGAATAATTAAATTTATTTGGCAATTATTCAGGGTTAATAGAGAATATCTAGGCCCTAAGGTGCATAGGGGAACCTTTTTGTGTAGGTGTTTTAAAATTGGTATTTTTCCATTGGCAAAGAAGCCTTAGATTATGTTCATTCCTTCCTACACCACTACAATTTGTGCATAGGCCCATATAGAATGTATGACTCTGAGGGATGGATGAGGGCAACATTGAAAGAGATGAGAAATTATGTATTTCCCAATCCCAAGGAGCTGCCCCATGAAGACATCATCCAAAACATAGTAGCAGAAGGGGAGGCAACTAACAAGCTTGCAAAGCTTGATGATGTTCTGAGGGTAGAAAGGAAACTGAAGAGAATTAATCCCCAATTCCCTATTTTTTATATGGATATCCCTTACCCCCAAAGAATCAAAAAGATGATCATGGACCATGCAAAGATAATGGCTAAAATGTTAGAGGGACCATTGGGGGAGGAAGAAAGAGTGTGCCCCAATAGCTCAGAACCTGATGTGGCCCTTGAGGTTGAGCAAGAAGATGCACCTCAGGCATCTTGGATGGCCAAAGGAAATAAGGGGCAAAATATTGTGTAGGTCCCTCCCCAAGTTAGACAAAGGACCTTGTAGATTTTACTAGGAAATAGTCAGTATTTTGCTAACATGAGACAAAATTATTTACAAACAAGAGCTAATGCAACTGAGAATACCCTCACTAATATGGAGTTGGCAATAACAATATTAGATGATAGGATCATCTAGGCTCAACAATTCCTAGAAGATGATGAATTCATCAAGTCTAGTAAATTCAAAAGTTTCTTATATAAGATTAAAGAGAGTGAGCTTGTTCTGAAGATGAAACCAGATGAATTTGATGAACAAAGAATAGAATTGATTGAGAAGCTATAGACCTATGACCCTAAAAGTGAAGTAATGACTTTAGAAGAGGCTAAAGATCTAGTGCAAAGGAGTGGTATGTTGTTGGTACCTGGATGGGACTTGGAGCAAGCATTTATGCTTGATTAGATCAGGAGGTAGGAAAGTGTCATTTCCTATGAGGCAATTGGTATAGATGGATTGAAGAGAGGGACTGGTTTCAACATTGATACCAAATCCCTAGCAGTCTAGAGCATGGCTCCTACTTCCAACAAGCCAAAATTGATGGATGTATAGAGTACAGAATAGGGTAATATGATTATATGGACTTTACAGGGCACCTCTGGCATAGAAATATCCAAGGCACTAAAACATTTTTCATGAATGAATGAAGCCAAGGTGGAGGAAATTGAAACAAGACTGGCCCATTCCATACATGATTACATTGATGTTAGGAAGCTCTATGAGAATGAGCTTAGGTGCAGCAATGTATATAAAGAAAAAACTGTTGAGCTTGAGGCCAAAATCCAAGGACTTGAAGATGAAATCATATCTCTCAAAGAACTACTAGCACAAGCAGAATAGAGGATGGCTCTAGCTCAAAGAGAAGAGGGACAAGGAACATCAATGCTAGTCAAAGACACTGCTGAGGCCTTGGTTCAAATAGAAGAGATAGAGGAGGATGAGTCATCATAGCCAACAAGTATGAGTATTGATACTCAATCAACTCAGCAAGGAGGAGATATGAGGATAGAAATCCTTAGGAATATGGTGAGCCACAAGGTTGATGTTTTGAAAAACATATCACAATAGGCTCATAATTCATTTGTTACTTTACAAAGTGCTAAGAAGTTTTGCAATGAGGCATTCTCATGGTTAACACCTACTTTTGGCCTATGGGGGCCCTACATTCAATTTTTAGATAGATTAATTGTATTGATGACTAAAAAGCTAGATTTTCCAGATAAAATTTTCACTGTAAAAGAAATCCTAGAGATGGTAAAGGAATTAAGTGGCTTCTTTACTGGTAAGCTACAAGTCATACAAGGAAAATTGAAGATTTTATCTGAGGGAGTAGAGCCTTGTATACCATTAGTACTAGATGCTACCAATCTAGTAAGAGATTGGCAGGAGTGGTTATCCTCTTTTGATAACATTTTGACCAAAGAGACTGCAATGGAAATTTTTGATGATGTGTTTGATTCCCCATTCCATGCTTTAGTTGATTCTCTTTTCAAGGCAACAATAAATTTATTTTTGAGTCAAAGGCAATCATAGATTCCATGTGGACGAAAACTACTCAAGATTTACAAGAAGTAAAGAATACTAACTGGCCCACTAAAAGGGAGATTTATGTTTGGGAAGTAGCAGGTGAGATAAAAGCTTTGCCAATGAGAGGTAGCTAAGATTTTTGCTTACAAGGTAGATAAGGTACAAGGAAAAGAAAAGATCAAGGATTCAACATTAATGTTTTTCTGCTTCCTCAGCTACTTATCTTTTTTGATCGATATTTTAGGAGACTAATTTTTGTATTTATTATGTACATCTTCCAAAAGTTTTTCTTTCCACTAGAATTTTGACATGTATCCTCCTCTCATTTGTATCTTGTTGCAATCCTATTTATGGATTCCCAAGATGAGAAGTAGAGGTCAATTGTCTGTGGAATTTATATATGTGTCATGTATTATTTTGCAATTCGTCCACTTTTTGTTCTGTAATGATCTAAATGAGTTTACATGTATGTATACTTGAATATAGAAGGAATATTTGGGACCAATGGCTTTATCTCTATGTCATACAATGAGTTCTATTGGGAGTATTAACGTTTAAATTGAAGGGTTTTATCCTTAAACATCATTATCTTTGTAGTTTTGTCTCTTTACCATATATATGTAGCTTTGGCACTAAATAGACAAGTTTCTCTTCAGTTTAATGCAATCCAAAAGGTTGTATGTCTTTTATTGATTCCTGCTAATTCAAGAATTAGGTAAATTCCTTTCCATAATTGACAAGGTTTAGGTTTATGGAATCGATGAAAATCAGAATGAAACTAAAAGTTTAATGTTGACACTTTCAATCACAAGTTGATTTAAAAGGTCTAAAACTACTAATATTTGACTCTATATCCCATTGGATAAGACATTGGTCCATTCTAAAGTTCAAGAGTACATTGATGGTTCACCTTTATATAACAATCACAACAACAAATCAACTTATTTTCATGCATTGAAGAGATAGAAATGTCGGTCATGGCTTGTTTGTTGTGCTTTCTTTAAGTTGTAATTGGCTATTGTAGTTGGAAGTTTGTCAGAAATTGCAGAAGAGTATTGACCATTTCTACTATATAGGGTAGTCTTGCAGAGAAAAGTAACAAATTAATGAGATAAAACCCTTAGGTTTTCCCGCCTTGCCTTAGCAGAGCCTAAAGTGAAGTGAGTCCTGATGACTCTGTTAATTGGTCTAGAACTAAGATTTAACCTTGCTGAACATAGGATTTAGCTCATCCTTTTGCTTGTCCCTGTCTTTTTTTCCTGGTATCAAGTTTAAATCTACCTAATATGTTCTTTACTAGAAAGAACTTCAACATGATGCTCGGCACATACTACATTACTTGACATCCACTATCAAATCACTTGGCATGAAATAGATTTTACTGGTGCTCGACATCAACTAAACTTTACTCAGCTAACACTATATCACTTGGCATTCACTAAAATTTGACTTTTCTCAGCTCTAACTAATTTTCTACTCAGCTTACACTAACTTTTCTTGACACCTATTGTGTAGATTGTTAAGCTTGGAAAACACAATTTGTTTTACTTGTTCGTCTGAACTTAATCAGTGTATCCATCCTTTGCAACATTAAGTAGATAATCAATGCACTATAATATTATTGTCTTAACTAATCTTTGTACTCCTTTTCCATATCATAACTCAACCTTTCCTCTAGGTGATATTGTTACCCTATTTGATCAAGTCCTCTTCATCAATCAAACAAATGATAGTAGTCAAATCATCTACGCAATTATCTTGCCAGCAAGTAGCAAGTTTTACATCAGTAAAAAAATAATGATTGAACCAAATTCTCATACTTATATCAATCTATTTATCAACAATCTCCATCTTTGGCATCGATGCAAAACCAAACTTAATCAGTACAACGAACAATAATACCAAAAAGAATATAATTTCTTGTATTGAAGTCTCTCCCTCTATCAACAACTTTCATCTTCTGTATAGGGTACAATTTTTTTCTGATCAACAGAAAATTGATCACCTCATCCTCATGACTCCCTCTTGATTACTTCTTATATCTCCCTTAGCACTATCTCCCTCTAAGTAGATATTCCATGTTTCTCTCCCTTTATTTCTCTCTTTACTTTTTCTTTCTCCTGCTTTGATAATAATGTCAAAGACTTGTCATCTTAATATGCAAATATGAACATTTTTAGTTTCTCCCTCTATCACCTAGGTTGTGATTGATTTGTAGCTCCAACTCTTTGATTACTGTAGGCAACTCCTAAAGTAAGATCCACTACATCAATGTGTAACATATGTCAATCATTTTGTTTGATGCAAGACACTTCTCATACTTCTTAAATAGCCTTGGATAGGGGTATCACACCTAGTTTACCTCTTAGATACTCATGAGCATCCTTAGGTAATACTTTTGTGAAGATATCAACTATTTTCTCTTTTGTGTTAACATATTTCATCTTTACCTCTTTATCTTGAACTAACTCTCTCAAGTAATGATACTTGATTGTAATGTGCTTAGTCTTTGTATGCATCATGAGATTCTTTGATATATTTATAGCACTTGTAATATCACAATACATTATTATAGGTTCAATGATTTCCTCCTTCATACCTTTGACTAGTTGTTTGATCCATACAATGTTTGTACAATTTGTTGGTTTTTTCACATTATTGAGAAATAAAATACTTAATTCCAAGATAAAAAGATCACAACAACCTAAGGATTGGCTAATTCCTATAAACAATCATGTATACTTCAAATCTAGACCCAACTTTAACAAAATCAACAAGATTTTCTACTCTTTAGGCTCTACAAAACCAAGGAGGGTGCACCTGAGGGATGAAATATTTACAACATGATATTACATATACACTTCATTAATTCTATGACATTCAATAACAATACACATCCCTTATAATAGATTGGTCAGAATTCTTCTTAGATTTACAAGTAATTCTGGTCAATAGCAGCTAACTAGGACTCAGAATTTAAATGTAAACAAGTGTTGACCAGCTTTGATATTCTTCAAATATTAAAGTAAAATTGGTTTTTAATTTAATCTTGATGCTTATTCATGGTTTCTTCATGTGTGGATTGCACTCATAGATTAGTGCCTCATACATTAGGAATCAGAGTCTATCCAATTTCCAGACCTAATTGACTGCATTACAATCAATTTTATCGGCAATTCTCATAGAAACTCATTCTTATACACATCCTTCCTTCTACCATGGAAATCCTATCAACTTCACTAAAGAATTTACCTAATTCATTGAATCAAAAGAAATAGTGAAAATGATATACAACTTTAACATAATTGCATTCAATTGAACAAGCCTTATTTATACAATTTCAAGATATCTAGGTAATAACAATTGGAGACAAGATTCAAGAAGAAAATATATGGGGACAACTCATCTTTATATTAATTACCTTTGAAAATTGTATAATAACTATAATAAAACTCAAAATGACTCAAGATAAGACATATAGATCCTGTAACAATAATGTATTCTTAGATACTTGCAAAGAAAATACATCACAAGGTGTTGAATGAGTACCTTTTTTGACTTTCACATAGTTCAAGGTGTATACAACAGTACTTACAACTTCTCTCCAGTATTCAGAGCAACATTTTTCTCCATCATGAGTGTCCTGGTATAGTCCATTATAGACCTATTTCTTCTTTTAGTAATTCCATTTTGTGGAGGGTTCTAGGTGCAGTTTTCTATCTTTTGATTCCATTATCATTACAAAACATCTCAAACTCATTTGAAGCGAATTCTCCTCCTCTATCTAATCTCATCTAATTTTTGTTTTAGAAACATGAATATCATCATCCTAGAGTAATCATCAACAAAAAACATTATATACTGATCTCCTTTGTAGCTTTGCACTTTAATAGGTCCACACAAGTCAATATGAACAATTTCAAGTATTTTCTTAGAGGTATAAGCTTTACTTTTAAAGCTTGACTTTTTCATTTTGCCTAGCTAACATTCTTTGTACATTATTTTTCTAGTTTCTTCAACTTAGGAAAACCTCTAACTCTTTTCATGTTACTAATACTAATCATATTATCAAAGTTAACATGACATAATCTCTTGTGCCAAAGCCATACATCATCAAATTTTGCAATAAGACAAGTAGCATCTTCTATATCCAAATAAAATAGATTACTGCTAGATTGATCACCTTTTCCAATCAAGTTTCTATTTGTATCATATATCTTGGCTGATTTATTTTCAAACTCAACTTTGCACCCCAAATTATTCAATTATGACACACTTAATAGGTTATAATTCAATCCTTCAACATAATAAGTATTGTCACATGAAATCTTGTCTGTGAGTTTGATAGACCCTTTTTTTTTATTAAACATGGTGCTTCATTACCAAATCTTACACTATTTCCATCATAACAGGTTAAGATAATGAACTTACTTTTGTCTCTGTAATGCCCCACCAAGGGATCCAAAGAATTAACCTAGAATTTCACTAAGTTTGGTAGCATTTTTTATTTTTTTTTAAAACATGAAAGTAAATATCACATATAACTTATGCACCATAATGGAAGCAATAGCAATGTCCATCTAAAATATACATAACATACATAACAAATTACATTCTTTAAGGATCCCTTAACGTTGAATTACATCTAAATCAACTAACATTATTGAATCCATCTAATACAACAACCACATGAAATAATAATGATAAGTCCAATGTTTATACATTACATTTCTAATTGCTCAATCATCCACTGTACAAGTCACCGGGTATGAAAAGCTTAAAAGAATATACATATGTGAAATAAAGTACATTATCCTATTCTAATCCATGATACATCAAAGTAAAGATAATCACATGATACACATGATACACCATCATAGAAGACATATACATCCATCATAAAGATAAAACATAATAAACTAAGTGCACAGTTCCTCCCAACCATTAATAGCATCATTAGACCATTGTGGGCCCTAGCCATCCCTCTGTGCGTAACATTCCAAATCACCAAAGAGATCATCAGTATTAACATAGTAGGAATGTCACCCCTAAATCATACTACATCATATACAAAAAATAATCCAACATGCAAATAAAAGCATAAGATAACATCATCTAACATATGCTAATCATCAATGAAAGGATACATATCCACCATCACGAAGGACGCATCAGCCATGATGTCTCAATGGATCTCAAATGATAAGAGTGAAAAAACACTACCACCTGACCGTGTGGTACCTAAGTGGTCCACTCCCACCGTGTTGAGGAGATAATCTCAAGTCCCAAATAGGCTATCCAAAATCACAAGCATAAATCGCTATAAGTCCAAGAATCCTAAAAGTATACTACTCAAAGGTTCCAAACACAAAACTGACATCTAATTCCTAGAGGCGCACAAAGACATGTAGGAAACTACTATGTAAGCGAGAAAGTGTCATCGCATATATCATGTAGAAGTTACCCTGGCAGTTAGCTAAACTCCATGGGTCCCTATTGATCCTCATGCGGCCACTAGTATCCTCTCATACTGACAAGGCATACTATCAAATGTAAGGTCGCAACCATGCGTTCTCTCTACTCCCATCCTAGTCTACACAAGCACTCAAGGCATGGGTGAGAACAAAACAATTATCTTTTTAGGTTCATTTAGTTAGTATTAGGTGTGAATGTTTTCACTTATTAACCAACTTACAATGAGTTACCCTGGCAGCCTCTTAGGGCCCTGGCCCCCATTGCAAGCCACTTCCCGACACTACAAGTAGATAACCTACCCTAAGCTCATGGAATCATAAATCTCAAAACCATAAAATATAATCCATAATAAGAACATCAAATATGCATAAAAGCATCAAATCTCCATGAGCAAGCATCCATAGAAAATCATGACCACAACAGCTCTCTATTGGCAACTGAAGCATCACTGATTATCAAAATTATCCATTGGTTCCCAATAACCAAAATATATCTCAAATCATACTAATCAAAGACTCCAAAATGGTTGAGTCAAAACATGTCACAACATGACATCATAAATCAACATTTCAGTCCCATCATGGGGACTGGGAAATAACCAAAGATAACTAATCGATGACTCAAAATTGGTTAAGTCAAGTGTCTCATGCATATGAATCTCAACTATAACAATTAGTAATTACAAACATTACATAGAGCATTCCATCACATAACCATGGTTGGGTTGATAAATATCAGAAATAAGACATCATCACGACATCACAATCATAACCCCCAAGCCTTTGGTAGACGTCCTATAACTGGTCAACACTAGTCAACCCAAAACCCAAAACAAATAGCATATAGAAAATACAATGCAAGCACATGTTTTGGTTTTACTAAAAATTACATCATTGAATTAAATGTAGAGATCTCAGTTTACGTTTCCAAATTTTAGATAATAAATGGAGGAATGTTTTCACATATTTCCTAATCCCATGTATTTATTCTAAAGTTTCTCTCCCAAAACTATTAGACTAAATTTTCTAATTGTTCTAATTATTTTGTTTATTTAAACGTTTCTTTTTTTTTTTAAAAACCCCTTTCAAATTTAAATAGTAAATTTACCATAAGAAATTACCAAATTCTTTTCATAATCATCCTTTCTTCATAATTCAAATCAATTAATTGAATTAAATCTATATTGTCATACCATTACAAAATAATTTATTATTAAGAAAAGATCTCTTAATAAAATTATTATTATTTTATTATTTATTATTTTTTTAATATAATAATTATTTAATATATATACATATATATATACATAAATATATACATATATATAATTATAACATTAGATAATAACATTTTTATAACATTATAAAAATCATAAAAATTGATTTCCATAACTTATACCATAATATATAACATTTAGCCAAAGGAAAATTTTAATAAGTCGTCGCCAATCTGACGCGTGACCATGATACACTAACCCATCGCGGGTACTTTGCATACATAGGTACCTTGCGACCACTGCCATAAGAGCAATACTTTGTTGCAGGTACACTGCGCATGCAGGTACCCTGCGACCCTTTTAAATAAAGAATAGTGGGGGAAAAGGGGGGTACAGGGTATAACCCGCCCCTCCACACTTTATTACATACATTTTTTTAAATCGCATAAAACGATTTCAATATCATCTTTTTATAAAACGTTTTCATGCAATGTGGAAGTTTATTAATATAGATCTCTATTGCGATTTAATATCTGAATATTCAATATATATATATACATATATATATACATATATATATATACACATATATATATACATATATATATATATGTATATATACTCGCAAAGTTTTATCAAGTATCACAGCATATATATATAATATATATAAATGTATATATATATATATATATATATATATATATATGTATGCGGATTCGAAAATATAAACATGTATATTTTACAATGAGCATATACACAATTATTTAAAGGTTTCAATTTTCAAAATTTTCCAATAACCCATTTGTCTCAAAATTTATCCAATAATTCATCTAATGGATTTGGCTATAAATTTAAACCCTAGCCTTGTAATCTCTTCAAATCTATGCATATAAGGTTTCTCAAATAAATTTTAACTACCCAAATTGAGAATGCATACAACCAAAAATAGGAAAAATCCTCAGAAAACATATGAAAGACATGAAGAAGATAGGAGTGCAAGATGCGAAAATAGCATAAGTAAAATCACAAGAGTCTACCTAGATTCTGATGCTAATTCGCTTCTCCTCAAAAAACTTGCAGAGGAAGCTCCTCCCTTCTCCAAAGTTCTCGAGTCCTCCAATGCTCCAAAATGCTCTCCAAACGCTATTTCTAAGCTTCTAGGAATGCCTGAATATAAAGAGTTCTCAGGAAGCACCTAGAATGTCTCTAGAAACAACTAGAAGGTGTCACCAACTAAGCATGTGTCTTTTCCCACCTTCTAGATGAGTCATAAGGTTGTAGACACCATGTGCTTAATTGGTGCACTAACCCCTGTGTTGTTGACATATGAGAAATAAAAAGGGTGCATTAACTCCTAGGAAAGCTTATAACTCTAAGTTAATTTTTATATAACTTCTATTTAAATTTTTATAACTTTCATTTTAATTTTTTATAACTTTTATTATTATTATTTATTTATTACTTTATTATTATTTTATAATTATTATTAATTTTTAATTTCTAATTTTCTTTTATTTAATTCTTTTTCCTCAATTAATTCTCATTTAATTAATTATAATCAAAATATCAAAGATCATGATATTTTATATTAAATTTCTCTCAAATAATTAATTTATTAATTAAATCTATTTATTAAAACTTAATTAATAGAAAATTCACCATAGACCTCCAAGATAAAATATGAAAACCCATCATAGAACAATTCACACAAAATCAGTCTAAAGGGTTAAAAAATCACGAAATATGTTATCTGACACATTCGATGGGTAAGATATCTAGATACTTGCCATACCTCACTAGGACAAATGTTTAAGGGTTTGGGATTTGGACTTGAGAATTTATCTCCCTTCTCTTATCATTGAGATAGTGTAATAGGGTACGCTCATCCTGGCAATTCAGGGAAGTCAATGCCCGATATCTACAACCTGCATAAAAACCATGCATGTACATACAATATATATATTATACTAAGCTAAACAGGCAATGGCAGGAAGTGGTGCATTGTGTAGATCCCGACTAGTAGGTGACTATGACTCCCTTCCTTAAACATATCAAAAATGCCATACAATAAGAACAAACATGCACACCATACACATGCAAGTATGGGGTAAGTATCCATAATAAACACATGAGATAATAAACCATCTAACTAATCATCATCATAACTGAAAGCAATGTAATGATCATCATGCATACATGAAATGTAAAGTCTAAATGATCCCATCATATATCCACTGAATCCATAAAATAATGTCTGATAGTCTCAAAACAATACTACTAATCCATTAACATAAAACTAGTCTAACATAGTCTTATAATAATAACAACAATGTCCAGAAAAGATGTGAATGAGGGCAAGCACTACAGTCTCCAGTCATGTGATGTAAGCATCCACTGTCAATGATCCATTTGTCATTCTTGTTCACACAAGTCATAAGTGTAGTTGTCTCATCCTCATCAGATTCATCCTTCATTACAACATATACCACTTCATCATCATTTTCATCAAAGTCATGTTCATAAAAAATGTAGCATGACTTCTTGCCTTTATCTATGTAGTCTCTTCCATCATCTTCTCTTCTATTTTTGTGCTTGTTCCCTTCTTTGAAGTTCTTTTTTTTTGTACATCTTGCTACAATATGACCAACTTCATTGCAATTGAAACAAATGATAGGCAACTTACCTTTGAATTTACCTTTTCCTCTATGAAATCTTCTTGCCGGCAATGCTTCCAATTGTTCATTGTCTTCCTCATCTATACTACTGTCACTAGATGCATACTTTATCTTTCTTTTCTTCTTCTTCTGCTTTACCTCCTCGAAATCCTTCAGTAATATTTTTTCTTTGAAAGATGATTCAGTACTCTCTGGTCTATAGTTGTCAAAATTAGGTAGCTCAAAAGTAGCGAGTCTTCCTACCAGACCTTCAAGGGTTAGATCATTTCCTGGTATGCATCTTAACTCTTGAATTGCAGATACTCTAATAGCATACATAGGAAACAATTTTTTCAAGACTTTACCTAGCATAGTATCATCATCTATTTTACCAGTAATACCTTTTATTGCACTAACAACTTCTTTTATTCTAGAAAAATATTGAGCAATATTCTCACCTTCTTTCAATTCTCATGTCATCAAACTTACCTCTGAGGCTCTCTGACTTGGCTCTTTAAACATTTGTGTCTCCTCCATAGATGGTTTCTAGGGAATCCCACATCTTCTTTGCATTCTTAAGGCTTTTGATATCATCAAATTCATCATAGCTTAGGGTAGAGGCAATCTACAACATCACTTGATTGTGTTCTTTCTTTTTCTTCAAATCTTTAGTAGTTAGGGCTCCTATTGGATCAACATGTTCTACTAAAATGCAAGATTGTTCATAAGCTCCAAGTCCTCCAAGATGTAGCTTCATCAAAAAATTTCATGCAGGAAAGTTATCTCTATTAAGCTTGGGTACCTCTCTTTTCGACATCTTGATCTTTGTGCTTCTAGTACCGTAAAACTAATCCTCTTAAGCAGATGGCTTTGATACCAATTGTTGGAATTATTCTAGAATAACTGGGGGGGTGAATCAATTATTCAAGGTCTAGATATACAAATAAAACTTTTCACAATTTAGTGAACCCATAAAACATTCTCAACCATGCATGTATTCATTGTGTGTTAACCAAAACTAATATGTTACTGTCAAATCAACTTGCAGAAATGTAAAGCATAAAACACAATATATCCATCAGTACATTTGACACAATGATTTAATGTGGAAAACCAATTTGCAAAAAACCACCAGTAACATGCTACTCCTTTTTCACTCTTCTAAAGTGATTCCCTATTAAAGGCCAACGCTATTAAATGTTACAATACAAACTATTAAATGGACCTGGTTAAGGGATTTCAAAGTGAGCCTTATTAGAGGAATTTAGGCCATTCACTTGGAATGCTACCCTATTAAAGGATTTTCCAATGAATTTTAAGTCAACCTTACTCCAAAGGATTTACCCTAGGCTGATACAATTATTAGAAAGTAACAGTAGCGCTTTGATCTGATACAACTTACAACCTTACTTGCAGATTGCAAATCACTATTCAGTTCTCAACTCTACTTGGCTTCCAATCCTTGCAGCTCTAACACCTTGTTCACCTTCAAGCATTCATCCTCTTTAAGCCTTCTTTCTTAGTATGCCATTGCAAATTTCTTCTCTTGGGTCACTTGATGAAGCAAACCCCCTTCCTTCTCCTTGTCAAATTTTCACATCAAAACTCTTCAACTTCTTTGCTTCATGACTAGACATCCCTACATATAGGAAATTAGAACACTTTTCCCACTCATTCCATCACCAAAATTAGAGTTTTTAATGGATTAGGTAGGATAAAATGTATCTACCCCATATCTTATCTTTTTTAGAAACTTCTTCTAGAATCCATTCGAATTCATCTCCAAAATAGTTTATATAAGATTCTCTGCCACCAGCTCATCAATCTTATCTTCCTCCTAATTTTCAAGTTCCAAGAAAATAAACTTGTTGGCTTTTAATTGGCAAATCTTTGATCTTTTTCATAATGTAGTAGCTTGGCATTATCAATTTACTAATGCTTAGTACATACTGTGTTACTGAGTATCTATTGTAAAATCACTCACCATCAACTGAATTTTATTGGTACTCAACATCAACAAAAAATTACTCAGCATCAACTGTCTTGCTCAACACCTACTAATTTACTTGGCATCCACTAGAATTTTCTTTCACTCAGCTCCAACAAACTTTTTTCTCAGCTTGTACTAACTTTTCTCGGTACCTTCTATCAACTTGGTCAAGCTTGGCAAATGAATTTTTTTCAACCTTATTCTTCTAAATTTTCTAAGTGTAGCCAATCATTTTGTAACCTTAAGTAGATCATCAATACATTATGTTATCACTATCTTAACTTATTCTTGCACTTCAATACATATCCATAACTCAACCTTTCCTCTAGGTACTTTGGTTACATCTTATTGATCAAATCCTCCTCATCAATCAACTAAGTGATAGTGCTAGAAACATATAAGCTATTGTATTACTAGCATGTAGCAAGTTTGACATCAGTGACAAAACAATGATTGAAATGCACAGTTTTTGTCAATAGTCTTTCCGCTCAAATGATCTTTTCAATCATATATCAACAAGAATAAATGAACTTTTACAATTTCTTCAGTAGTAGCTGGCTAACATGCATTTCCTTTTCCATTTATGACTCCATTCATCCTTAGAAAAAATAGGTAATATAATTCTTAGCCCCATTCCTCCTTATTTTTCAATTTATTCTTTATATCTAAAGCATGTGAGAAAAAATCAAATTTAACACTCTTGTACTTGTCCAGATAACTGACAATTCTCCTTTGTAGCTCAACTCTTTAATCATCAAATTTTGAAAGATCATTGGCAATATCATAATTCTTTTCTATATGTTAATGTGATAAATTAGTGCTAGAAAAAGATATAAAGGTGACCTCTTTACTCCTTTTACTCTACCTATTGACAATTGGCTTCAAAGCTTCATCATTTGCCTTTATTTCATCCCATACATTTTCTGTCTTTGCTAGTTTCTCACAAAATGAGGGAAAATAAATTTTATCAACTAAATACATGAGGGATTTTCTTAGCTTATCCTCATATTCTACATTCAGTTCCACATGTAATGCCCACAATTTTCTCTTTTCGTCTTCAAAATCTTCTGTAGTATAATATTGTGGCCTTTTTGGTGTATCTAGAATCTCAATGAGGGGAGTGGATTTAAAAGGCTCCACTAGTGGGCAAGGGTAGGTGTTTCTTAGCCTAGTGGATAGTCCCATCACTGTATTTTCAAGTTCAATTCTTTTTTGAACTTCTTTATTGTATGCAGCTAGAACTTTCTCATATTTGTCTTGTAATTCCAACCTTTCTCTTTCATCTCTTTGAGTTGTGGCTAGGGTAAAGTGGGTTGATCCAACACCCAAATGTGTAGCTTCTACACTAGTAATTTCTTCAACTCTTTTCACAATTAGGTTTCCTATCAACCCGATATCATTAGGCTAGGAAGAGCCAGTCCTAGATCCTTTCCACACTAACCAAATGACCAATGAAGCCTAGTTCTTACTAAATTTGGCACTTTCATTTCTTTCTTCCCTTAATCCTCTATACTCATTTTATCTATAACAGAATTAAAAACCAAAGCATCTGCAATATCCCAATTGGGTAATAGAAAAACACCAGATGCTTTTATCATTTGTATCCCTTCTTTAGGAGTCAAGCTCTTGAATTCTTACATCATCTCTTCCTTTATTTGATTTTTCACATCTACCTCCTCCATTTTTGGATGCTCTATTTTTAGCTTATTGCATCTTTCTTCAAACATTCCCATTTTTTTCCAAGAAAATTGGTAGAAGGCTCCAGATTTGACAAAATTATCATTAGAGATGAATTCATGGCTAGCTTGTTCCATTACAGGGTCCAACTCTCTTCCTATGTAGTCTCCCACTATTAATTCAAGGCTTGGCATTGGAGGTTCCTAAGGATTTCCCTCTTCTAACTTTGCTTGAGTAATGAACACTCCCCCTTGGGATCCCAATTGTTCCACCTACTCTATAGTGATTTGTTTGTCTCCTATTTTTAATGGGGACTAAGTAGGTGAATATTCCTCAATTCGAGGTGTTTGTTCCTTTTCTATTTTATTCCTCTTGGGTAAGGGCTCATCAGATCTTTCCTCAAGAACAACACTAGTTGATCCCATTATCTATTTTCCTTTATCTACAGTGGCCTTTTTATTTTGAATTATACTATAGCCAAGTCTCCTTTGAACAACTAACTACCTTGACCCTACTATAGGAGTAAAAGATAACCTCCTCATGACATCTTTGGATTTTTCTAGAAAAGAATTGATAAAGAATAGTTTCTTCTCATTCATGACTTCCATGATTTCAAAAAAAGTAGTCATGAGTTTATTCAATCTGTCTACCTCTATTTTTGCATCAACTAGAGGCTTATAATTATTATCAAAACAATGAATGAATTCTAAAACCCTAGAATAAACCCTCCATTTTTCTTTTTTGATCTCATCCTCTTGTAGAGAGAAATCATTCATTATTATGTCTTTAGGGAAATAGAATTGGTGGTCTTTTGCACCCACCTTAGCCCTTCTTCTAAACACATCAAAAAATCCCTTAGTGTCACAAAAATGAGGATGAGACATAGCCATCTTGTATTGGTCCAAGAATTTATACAAGAATAACCAACCACCCTTTGTGATTATGAAATGGTGGGCCACAGTACAAGTTGGGAAAATTGAGCTACTATTTCTTTTAACCAATTGTGCTTCCTCCAATCCTCCTAGCTACCACAACATCTTAGCTATCCCTACCTTCAAAGGCTTCTGGTAGGGTAGTACATGGGGGAGTCCCTTGGAAATCATGAACCCTAAAAATTTTTGAAATAGGGTATGGTATGATATCTTCCCAATTATGTGATACTTTCAAATTAGAAGGATTATCCATGGGTCTGATAAAATCCATCAATGCCTTGGGGATTCTAGGATTGTCCCTTGATATGAGGCATCAACACCTCTATCAAATAAAGATCACATGCCAAGAAAAGAGGTGGGCCTTGTTTGTACTCCACAACTGGACTAGTAGAGCTTCTTCTTCATACTTTCAATTCAAAACCATCTCCTTTTCCAAATATGTAACCCCTTTAAATAGGAACATGTACATTAACTGTGAATAATGGCCAAAAGTTTTTTCTATCTTGCTCTTTGCAATTCCAACTAACCCTATATGGATTTCCTCTACTATATAAGATGCAAAATCAAAAATAATATTGATACCAAAAGAAGAGATCTGAGTCAACATATACATCAATTTTATTGGCACAAAATTTTTCTCGTCCTCACCAAAAACCCTACATAGAGTCATATATATTTCTATGACCCTAGACGTAAAAAATTCCTTTTTAAAAGGCTCTTTAGTAGATGATGCGACCACTGGAAAATTCCAATTGAACCTATGTGTGCCCTCAGTGCACCCTGCCTGATCTTATGCTTCTTAGATAAGTATTATTTCTCTAGTCCTTGCAGGTCAATGGTTACATGATAATCTGAAAATGGTTCTAAACCTAAAACTTCTTGAATTTTTTAGGATTTATTCTTACTAGGAATTCCCCATCCATTCTTCTTACTATCCTGGCTGTTGGGTCATAATTTTTGGTAATGACCATGAGTAGGTTAGAATCCATAAAAACACCAGGGACCACTAGTTTTCCAAAATTAAAATTCCAAATGTTTCCATGGGGACCAAACAATTTTCTTTCTAAGAACCACTTTTTAAAAAGATGGGGCCCTATTTTAGTAGTAGTATCATCTCTAACCTGATTCTCTCTATCATATAACCCATTCACAATCTTGAGCGTAGGGTTTACAAAAATGAGGTTTTTCATCTAAGCAGACTCATTTATAGACTCAGGAAATAATTCAAGAAGGTGGCTTTCCTGAGAAAACTTTCTTTGGAGACATGTTTACTTGTGACAAGAATACCAAAATTATTTATTGTCTAATGGAGTGGGATACTTACTTGGTTGTTTGTTATTATTCCACTACAATTCTGCAACACACTTTGGATATTAGAAATTATTTCACACTTTAATCACACAAGGAGAAGTTCTTCAATGGCTCTTAGCTCTCTAAAATCCTAAAATTTGTTTGTGTAGGGAAAAAATGGCAAAGTCTTTGTAACATATCTCTAGTTCTAGTTCGCATGGGGAGCTTTCAATTTTCATAAATGAATTGTAAGGAGAAACAGGGTGGCATCAGCTTCTAATTTTGAAAACCCACCGTTGATTCTAAAAAATCTGATCTAGGAATGAAATTGCAAATGACTCACTTTCAAATTGCTAGGTTGGCAATCAATCCAATCAAGTTTCTCCATCTAAGATTTTCCATCCACTATTGGCAACTTATTATGGACCCATTGGCACTCGCAGATACGTGTCACACTCTCACTATGTCACTATGCATAAATGTTGAGCAACTTCTACATGCGACAGCGACCATCATTGATTTAGCTTAATTTGATGATGCATATTTTACAAGAATTTTAATGCAAGTGTGGTGGGTCCTTCTATTTTTCCTTTGGTTTCCATGTCACATGCACTAAAGATCAAGCAAGTCTCCATAGCGATAAGGTGCCCACCATTGATTCATCTTTGATCTAACGGCTCCAATCAACATGTATCCTTTTTTTATTATGGATCCATGTGTTATGTGACATCAAACCACCTTGACACGCTAGCATATTCATTTATAACTATCAACCCTTTTGGCATTGCCTTTTGAAATTAGGTCCCACCATTTTTTTAATTCAAGGGAAGTTGCCATGTCACTATCGGCAAAGACCTCATATTTTTTGATGGTGACATGGCAACCATCGTATACTTCAAAGAAATCTGGCCTCATGAAATCAGCACGTTCTTGTTATGATACTTTATTTACTACACGTCTAACTCTCCATAATGATGACACAACTTATTAATGACAAAGAAACTTTATGGCACCTATCTTTAGTGTTGGCCCTGTCATGTTTCCCTTTCGTGGGATGTTGCTATATCACTACTAGAAAAGTTCTCACAAGTTCTACTACGACATAGTGACCACCATGATTCTACAGAGATCCAACATCATAAAAAGAAAAAATGGCATGTTCCTTCCCTAGTACCTCATTTACTGTGCCTGACATAATTGACATATGTCGTGCTAACATGACTTACCTATGACAGATAATATTTGTAATGCCATCTTTTAGACATAGGTCCCACCATGTTTTCCCTTTTGAGGGAGGTCACCATGTCATGACCAGTAAAAACCTTACATTTTCTAGTGGTGACATAGTGACCACCATTGATGTAAGAAGATCTGACAATGTAGGCAATACACATTAAAGTCATGCTTATTTGACTAGGTCCTAGGTGTAATACTTACTTAGTTTCTATGTTGCATGGATTTAAAAGGGGACAAGTTTTTATGGCTACATGATGACTACCATAGATCTTACAAGTCTCTGACGATGAGGGACCTTTTGGGGAATTATGAAAAAACAATGAAAATTCTTTTAAAAGTTCCTAAAAATATATAATATTTCAAAAATAAATTTCCCGCTCGATCTTCAAAGTAAAGGTATATGACCTGAAGGGCTCACTTAGGGCACAAAATTTTGTTTTAATTAGGGTTTTTCCTAGGGTTAACTAGGTTTTGAAAAGACCAAACCCTAATTTATTTATAAAACTAGGGAATTCAATAAATGGCATATTCATAAAAACATGAGCAACACAATTGATTGCAGCAACAACATATTCATCTTCAGCAGTAGATTGAGATATGCAGTTTTGTTTCTTGCAAGTCCATGTAACTAGTCTTTTCCTAAGAAAAATGCTCCTCTGCTAGTGCTCTTTTTGTCATCAATATTTCCAACCCATTTCGCATCAATGCAGGCTCTCAATTAAAATTTCTCATTTTTCTTATAGTATAGACCATAATCTTATGTGCCTTTTAGATATCTCGTTATTCTCTTAACAACCATCAAATGATTCTCCCTTGGATTAGCAAAGAATCTTGCAACTATCCCAATAGATAATGCAATATTAGGTCTACTATGTACTACATATTGTAATCTGTCAATCATAGACCTATACAATGTTTGATTCACCTCAGATGAATCATCATTCTTTGACAATTTGTGTCCTGTCACCATAGATGTGCTTAAAGGCTTGGAATCTTCCAATCCAAGAGTTTTAAATGTCACCTTTACATATTTTGACTAAGTGATGTATATACCATATTTCATCTGATGTACTTGCAAACCCACAAAGAATTTGATCTCTCTGAACATAGACATTTCAAATTATTTCTTCATTTCATTTGCTAAAGCTTTACATAAGGTATCTTGACCTCCAAATATGATATCATAAATTTAAAAAATTGATAGTAAAATACCTTTTCCTTTCTTTGTCTTCAAGTACACATTGTTGTTACCATCAATCCTCTCAAATCCAATCTTCACAAGATAATTAAGAAGCCTTTCATACCATGCTCTTGCTACTTGCTTCAAACAATATAAAGCTTTGTGTATTCTACATACTCTATTTTTTTTATTAGCATCAAAAAATCCTTCTGGCTATTCTATATAAACCTCCTCTTCCAATATACCATTCAAAAATGCAAATTTAACATCCCTTTGATAAATGTTGAAACCTTTGTATGCAGAGTAAGCAAGCAAAGTTCTTACTCCTTCCAATCTTGCAACAGGAGCAAACATTTCTCCATAGTCTATCCCTTGTTCTTGTGCATATTCTTTACAAACTAATCTTTCCCTACTCCTTGTGACTTCACCATTTTCATCTAACTTGTTTCTGTACACCTACTTGGTGCCAATCACGTTTTTATCTTCTAGTCTAGGAACTAGAGTCCATGTCTTATTTTTTTCAATTTGTTCAATCTCTTCTTTCATGTATTTACTCCAGTACTCATCTTCTAAGGCATATTTCATTGTTTTAGGTTTATTCATGCTAAGCAAACATATAACATTTCTCAACTTGTTCCTTGTCATTGGTCTTGTATCTTTATCTCTAATGATTTGTGTTGCAGGGTAATGTCTCTGACATACTTTGACAATCTTGGTTCTTCTCTATTTTTCTCATGTGGCCTCTCAACTTCTAAATCACTATGTACATCTCTATCAAGTATTTCAACATCTCTTTCATGTACACTAATCTCAAAATCAGAATGTGCCTCAACTTTATTCTATAACTCAACACCTAAATGTAGATCGATTCTTGAATGCAACTCGACATTCATAGTATGTGATTCAAAAATCACTAAAACTTGATGTTGATTTGCAACTTGATTTACATCATCTTCATCAGCAACCATACCTTCATAAATATATACAAATTATTCATATTCCTATGGTTCCTTCATAGGTTTAGCCTCATGTACTTATGTATATTAATCTAATTTCACATTTTCACTTTCCACAACTTTGTTAGTGTTAGTATTTAAATACTTATAAGCTTTGCTTCTTGTGGAATAGCCAAGGAATATACCTTCTTCACTTTTTGCATCAAGTTTACCATTCCTAAGATCCTTCAAAATATATAACACTTGCTTCCAAATACCTTAAAATATTTTACATTTGGTGAGTTTCCATGCTATAATTCAAAAGTTGTTGAATGAGTACCTTTCTTGACTTACACATAGTTCAAGGTATAGACAACTATACTTACAACTTCTCTCCAGTATTTCAAAGCAACTTTATTCTCCATTGTGAGTGTCCTAGCACAATACATTATAGATTTGTTACTCCTTTCAGCAATTCCATTTTGTGGAGGGGTCCTAGGGGCAGATGTCTATCTTTTGATTCCTTTGTCATCAAAAAACATCTCAAAAATTTCAAACTTTTTCCTATTTCCTTCTCAACTCTTACTAAGTACCACTTAAACATTTGGAAAGCATCATATTTTTGTTTTAGAAATATAATTGTCATCATTCTATAATAATCATCAAAAAATAGCATAATGTACTTATCTCCTTTGTAGCTTTGTACATCAATTGGTCCACACAAGTCAATATGAATAGTTTTTAATATTCCTTTAGAGGTATAAGTCTTACTCTTAAAACTTGACTTTGTCATTTTTCCTAACTAAAATTATTTGCAAATTATATTGTCAGGTTTCTTCAACTTAGGAAAATCTCTAACTCTTCTCATATTACTGATACTAATCATGTTATCAAAATTAACATGACATAACCTCTTGTGCCATAGCTACACATCATCAAATTCTACAACTAAACAAGTAGCATCCTTCATATAAGGGTAGAATAGATTACCTATAGTTTGATCACATTTTCCAATTAGTTTTCCATCAGTACCGTATGTCTTGGCAATCTTGTTCTTAAAATCAACCTTACAACCTTAACCATTCAATTATGACACACTCAACAAATTATAGTTAAGTCCTTCAACATAATAAGCATTGTCACGTAAAATATTTTCTTTGAGTTTGATAAAACCTTCTCCTTTCATCAGACAGGGTGCATCATTACCAAACCTTACACTATTTCTATCATAATAGTTCAAGATAATGAACTTAATTTTGTCTCCAGTCATGTCATGTGAACACCCACTTTCAATGATCCATCTGTCATTCTTGTTCACACAAGACACCAGTGCAGTTGCATCATCAGAATTAGAATCATCCTTTATTAAAACATACACAACTCCATCATCATGATCATCAAATCCATCTTTAGTTTCATCTTCAACAACCTAACAAGACTTCTTGTCTTTGTCTTTGTAATCTTTGTTGTCTTCATCTCTTCTACTTTTGTACTTGTCTCTACTTGTATAATTTTTCTTCTCTGGACATCTAGCAGCAATATGACCAACCTCGTTGCAATTGAAACACATGATAGGTAACTTACCTTTGAATTTTCCTTTACCTCTATGAAATCTACTTGCTAGTAGTGCTTCAATTTTTTCTACATCTTCCTCGTCTATATCACTATCACTAGACACATATTTTACCATTTTCTTCTTTTTCTCATTAGGTTCCTTCAATGATAGCTTGGCTTTGAAAGAAGATTCAATGTTTTTAGATTTGAAATTATCAATATTAGATAGATCAAAAGAAGTGAGCCTACCTACTAGATCTTCAAGAGTTAGATTAGAACTCAATATGCATCTCAGTTCTTGTATTGCAGAAACTTTAATAGTATAAATGGGTAGCATTGTTCTCAAAACTTTTCTTGGTATAGTCTCATCATCTATCTTATCAGTGGCTCCTCTTATTTCATTAACAACATCTTTTATCTTCGAGCAATATTGAACAACATTCTCACCTTCTTGCATTCTCATATCATTGAACTTGCCTCTAAGACTTTCAAATTTGGCTCTTAGAACATTTGTGTCTCCTCCATAAATATTGTGAAGAGCATCCCACATTTTTTTTTCACTATCACAACCCTTGATATCATCAAACTTGACATAACTTAGGGTAGAGGTAATCTCCAACATTTCCTGGTTGTGTTCTCTCTTCTTTTTCAAATTTTCAACAGTTAGGGCTCCAACAGGATTGACATATTCTATGATGATGGTAGATTGTGAATGATTTACAAGATTTCCTAGGTGTAGCTTCATCAGAATTTTCCATGCAAGAAATTTATCTCTATTAAGGTTGGGTACCTCTCTTTTTAACATCTTGATCTCTTGCTTCTAGTACCTTCAAACTAGTCGTCTTAAGTAGAAGGCTCTGATACCAATTCTTGGAATTCTTTAGAATAACTGAGGAGGGGGTGAATCATTTATCCAAGGTCCAGATGTACAAATAAAACTTTTCATAGCTTGGTAAGCCCATATCCATAAAACATATTCATCATGCATGCAATCACTTAAACTTTGTAGGTTACTATCAAATCAACTTTGCAAAAATGTAAGCATGGGATATAACAGATTAAATAACAAATTTGACACAATGATTTTATTTGGAAGCCCAATTTTGGAAAAACCACTAGTAACATGCTAGTTATTCTCACTAATCTGAAGTGATGCCTTGTGAAAGGTCAACATTGTTAAAGGTTATAATGCACACTATTAAATGTGACTTAGTTAAAGATTTTCAATCACCTTCTTAGGAGTGAGCCTTGTTAGAGGACTTTAGATCATTCACTTAGAATATCACCCAATTAAAGGATTTACAAATGACTATTAGGTAAACCTTAATTCAAAGGATTTACCCTCGGTTGATACAATGATTAGAAAGTAATAGTATGGCTTGATCTAATAACAACTTACAACTCACTTTGTAGATTACAAATCTTTGTTTTAGTCCTCCATTCTCTTTGGCTTTCACACATTTTAGCATTGGTAGCTTGTCCACCCTTCAAGCATCCATACCCTTAATCCTATTGGATACAACTAATTAATTGTGCATTGTCTTTGATGTTACACAAATTTCATATCATTATCAGTTAGTATATGTCAAGCTCACTGAGGTAGTGAAGATAGTTCTTAGTGTCTACTGAGCATTTCTATGTTTGCCTAGTTCAGAAGGTAGTTCCTACTGAGTTCACTCTGCATCAAAGGAAAAGTTGTTGAAAGTGAGTGTTAATTGAGCTCACTCAGTTAATGAAGGAAAGTTGGATGGAACCAATGCTAACTGAGCTCACTCGGTTGCCAAAGGATTTTTGCAAGTTTGCAGTGTTAACCAAGCTTCTGTTGGTTAACAAATGAAATCATTTCTGAGTTAGTTTCTACCAAGTTGGGTCGGTTAATGAAGGATTTTTTTATTTTGGCATATTAAGCTTAATTGATTTATCTATTGATTCCAGCCAACTAAGGTGATGAATATTAATTATTCTAAGTTGTATTTGAGCCAACTTGACAAAGTGGAAGATATAAGTAAAAGGTCAAATTGTGATTTCAAAGTGTGTAAGTCATGAAGATGTTATTGAAGATTTGATGATGAGAAAAGGAAGTGAATTTGAATGATAAGAAAAATATCTTTGTGGAGTAACAAATGTATATTCAATCAGGAAGGATCAAGTATAAGCCAGAACAGAGATTTGAAATCAGCAATTTAGTTGCATTCAAATCAAGTCATCTCATTGTTACTCTCTAACCATTGTAGCATTGATCTAAATCTCCTAACAGAGTTGGCTTAACAGCTATTTGCAAATCCTCTAACAAGGTGGCAATCCCATTGAATTGTTCTCAAGACCTTTAATAAGGCCACTCCTAATAGGGTGATTAAATCCTATAATAGGGTCAGACCTAACAATGTGTTTTGTAACCTTTAACAAGGTTAGCTCCTAATAGGGCTCACTTCAACAAAGTGAAAAATAGTAACTAGTTGCAATTGGTGGTTTTTTCCAAATTGGATTTTCACGTTAAATCCTGGTGTCAAATGTGTTCATGCTATTTTCTTTTATGTGTTTGAAACTAAGTTAAAGTAATGGTAATCATAGATTACATTTAAAGGTTTATATGTTAATCATTTTCTGAGCTAATCCAATTATTACTGAGTTACATTATTTTGTGTGTCTACCAAGCTTCAGTAGAATTCAGTTATCTATTTGCATTTTGTACTCACATATAAGGGATCTGGGATTTATTTTTGCAACTGATTCACCTCTCCTCTCTCAGTTACTGCTCTTATATTTCTAACAATTGGTATCAGATCTTTTAGTGCTTATAGAGAAGGTTTCAAGGATGTAATGCCCCGCCAAGGGATCCAAAGAATTAACCCAGAATTTCACTAAGTTTAGTAGCATTTTTTTTTCCATAGAAGTAAACATCACATATAACTTATGCACAATAACGAAAGCAATAGCAATGTCCATCTAAAAGTAAACATAACATAAATAACATACTACATACTTTAAGATCCCTTAACGTTGAATTACATACATGAATCCATCTAGCACAACATCCACATGGAATAATAATGATAAGTCCAATGTTTATACATTACATTTCAAATACTCAATCATCCATTGTACATGTCATAGGGTATGACAAGCTCAAAAATATACATACATAGAATAAGGTACATCATCCTATTCTAATCCATGATACATCAAAGTAGAGATAAACACATGATACACATGATAGAGAACATATACATCCATCATAAAGATCAACATAATAAACTAAGTGCACGGTTCCTCCCAACCGTCAATAGCATCATTAGACCATCGTGGATCCTAGCCATCCCTCCGTGCGTAACATTCCAAATCACCAAAGAGATCATCAGTATTACATAGTAGGAATGTCACTCCTAATCAAAACAACATCATATGTAGAAAGTAATCTAACATGCAAATAAAAGCATAAGATAACATCATCTAACATATGCTAATCATCAATGAAAAAGGATACATATCCACCATCATGAAGGATGCAACAACCACGATGTCTCAATGAATCTCAAAATGATAAGAGTGGAAAATACACTACCACTCAACCACGTGGTACCTAAGTGGTCCACTCCCACCGTGCTAAGGAGATAATCTCAAGTCCCAAACAGGCTATCAAAATCACATAGTACAAATATCCATAAGTCCAGGAATCCTAAAAGTATACTAACTCAAAGGTTCCAAACACAAAATCTGACATCTATTCCCAGAGGCACACAATGACATGTAGGAACCTACTATGCAAGTGGGAAAGTGTCATCGCAATTATCAAGTACAAGTTACCCTAGTAGTTAGCTAAACTCCACGGGTTCATATTGATTTCATGCAGCCACTAGTATCCTCTCATACTAACGAGGCATACTACGAAATGCAAGGTTGCAACCATGTGTCTCACTACTCCCATCCTAGCCTGTACAAGCACTCAAGGCATGGGCGAGAACAAAACACTTATCTTTTTAGGTTCATTCTGTTAGTATTAGGTGTGAATGTTATCACTTATTAATCCAACTTACAATGAGTTACGCTGACAGCCTCTTAGGGCCCCGGCCCTCATTGCAAGCCACTTCCCGTCACTACATGCAGATATCCTACCCTAATGCTCATGGACTCATAAATCTCAAAATCACAAAAGATAATCCATAACAAAATCATCAAATATGCATTAAAGCATCAAATTTCCATGAGCTAACATCCATAGAAAATCATGAACACATCAGCTCTCTATTGGCAACTGAAGTATCACTGATAATCAAATATCCAATGGTTCTCAATAACCAAAATATATCTTAATCGAACTGATCAAAGACTCCAAAAATGGTTGAGTCAAACATGTCACATCATGACATCATCAAAACAAATCCACATAACAGTCCCATCATGGCGACTAGAAAAATAACCAAGGATAACTGATCGATGACCAAAAATAATGGTTAAGTCAAGTGTCTCATACATAAGAATCTCAACTATAACAATCAGTAATCACAACCAATACATAGAGCATTCCATCACATAACCATGGTTGGGTTTATAAAAATCAAAATTAAAACATCATCATGCCACTATAATCACATAACCCCCAAGCCTTTGGTAGACGTCCTATACTAGTCAACACTAGTCAACCCAAAACCCAAAACAATAGCATACACAATGTAGACACATGTTTTGGTTTTACAACTTGAGTTTAAATGTAGAGATCTCAATTTATGTTTCCAAATCTGAAGAATGAATGGAGGAACACATATATTGTTTTCCTTATTAGAATTTAAAAAAAAATCTATTTTCCAATTAATAACATTTGTTTGATACATCCCCCACCCAACTATCAATTCCTTATTTAATAATTTAAAACATTTAAATTATTAAACAGTTGAAAATTATTAAAGAGTCACCTTATGAAAATAAACCATCAATTTAAGCCATTGATCAAATAATAACTTAAATTATAAATAACACATATTACATATTTTATATATATATATATATATATACATATACATATATATATGTGTGTGTATATATATATATGTATGTATATACATACATACATATGTATTTCGTTTTTATTAAATCGAATTGACAATTTCGATCTACACCATATTAGAATCGAATTGTATGTAAACATTTTAACATAAACGTTATTGTTATCTTTTTTTGCATTTTAACATCAATTAAAATGCCCCCCCCAAACTCATGCTACGGTATGCATTACCTGCGGTCGCAGGCACTGCGCCGACAGTGGGTACGTAGTACCCCTGTCACCGCAGACTTGCGACGGTAGGCCTCTTCCATCCATCGGCACGGGGTACGAAACGTGCCCACAACATATTATATATAAACTTTATTCCATGCGATATGAATTGCGATGCGAATTGATAAATTTCCACTGCAATTTTATTAATTGCTTAAGGTGCATTATATATAAATAGGTATATATATATATATATATATATATATATATATATATATATATATATATATATATATATATATATATATATATATATATATATATCTATATATCTATATGTATGTATGTATATATATATATATATATATTCGAATTTTATAATAGATTCATAATAAATGTATACATATGCATATATATAAATATATATTTATATATATGTATATGTATGCAGATCTGAATATATAACCCTATATGTTTTTCACAAAGATTATATCTACAAATAAGACATTTGCAAATAAAGTTCTCCAATTAAATTAATCTACCCACATTGAGAATGCATATAAATATGAAAACTTCTCAGAAGACATATGGAAGGCACGAAGAAGACAAAGAATGCATGATGCGAAAATAGCATAAGTAAAATCACAAGAATCTACCCGAATTCTGATGCTAAATCGCTCTTCGTCAAAAAATCCGCAGAGAAAGCTTCTCCCTTCTTCAGAATTCTCGAGTCCTCCAATGCTCCAATTGCACTCCAAACGCTATGTCTAAGCTTCTATGAGTGCCTGAATATAAAGAGCTTTCAGGAAACATCTAGAATGCTTCTAGAAATAGCTGGAAGGTGTCACCAACTAAGCATGGGTCTTTTCCAACCTTCAAGATAAGCCATAGGGTTGTAGACACCATGTGCTTAATTGATGCACTAACCCCCGTGTTGTTGACACATGAGAAATAGAAAAGTGCGTTAACTCCCGTACAAGCTTATAACTCCAATTCACTTTTTATATAATTTCTATTTAAATATTTATAACTTTCATTTTAACTTTTATAACTTTAATTATTATTATTTATTTATTACTTTATTATTAATTTATTATTATTATTAATTTTAATTTCTAATTTTCTTTTATTTAATTCATTTCTCCTCAATAATTCACATTTAAATAATTACAATCAAAATATAAAATAACATGATATTTTATATTAATCTTCTCAAATAATTAATTTATTAATTAAATCCATTTATTAAGACTTAATTAATAGAAAATTCACCATAGACCTCCAAAATAAAATATGAAAATCCATCATAGAGCAAATCACTCAAAATCAATCTAAAGGGTTAAAAATCATGAATTATGTCATCCGACACATTCAGTGGGTAAAATATCCAGATAGTTGTCCTATCTCACTAGGACAATTGGCTTAAAGGTTTGGGATTTGGACTTGAGAATTTATCTCCCTTCTCTTATCATTGAGATAGTATAATAGGGTACGCTCATCCTAGCAATTCAGGGAAGTCGATACCCGGTACCTATAACCTGTAGAAAAAAGCATGCATGTACATATAATATATATAATGCTAAGCTAAATAGACAATGGCAGGAAGTGCTGCCTCGTGTAGATCTCGACTAAGCAGGTGACTACGACTCCGTTCCTTAACCACATCAGAAATGCCATACAATAAGAAAACACGCACACCATACACATGTAAGTATGGGGTAAGTATCCATAATAAAACACATAAGATAATAAACCATCCATCTAATCATCAATAATAACTAAAAATAGTATAATGATCATCATCTATGCATGAAATGTAAAATCTAAATGATCTCATCATATAACCACTGAATCCATAACATAATGTCTAATAGTGTCAAAACAATAGCACTAATCCATCAACATAAAACTAGTCTATCACAATCTGATAATAATAACAATGTCCAGAAAAGATGTGAACGAGGGTAGGCACTACAAAGGACCTAAGCTAAAGATCAGGATGTCTTACAAAAGAGAGATTCACAAGCTGAATAGAGACAATTTTGTAGCATGGCAAAGACTTACGAGATTACATCTAGCTACTATCAGTGATTCAGGTTGCAAATCTCTTGATGTTGAATACAAAACTCCCATTGAAACATTATTATTTGAAGATATTGTTGAAAAGAAGAATCATAATATTATGATAATTGACATTGGGTATGCTCTCAGTTATGTTGAATTTGATGAGGTAGGGATTGCAAAATTAATTTTGAAATGTGGAACAAACTGAAAGATATCTATGGAGGAGATGAAAATGTAAGAAGAGCCAAAGCAAAAAGTCTTAGAGGACAACTTGATCAAATGAGAATGAGAGAAGATGAAAACATTGAAAAATAAGTGGAAAGGATCAAGGCCAGTGAATGTGCAATCAAAGCATCTAGAGGAGACATTAAGGAGGAAACTATTATAAGTAAAGTGCTTAGAACTCTTCTTCCTATTTATGCAATTAGAGTATTTTCTATTCAAGAAATGAGATGTGATCCAAATAATAAAATAGGCTTGGATGTTGTAGTTGGAAGATTAATAGTTTTTGAATTAGACAATGATGATAACTATGTTCCTGCTTCAAAGAATATTGAATTTGCATTCAAAGCAAAACTCTCAATCAAAGAAAAGGGTAAGAAATCAAAGTCTAGTTAATCAGGAAGTGAAGAAGATGGATCATTAGAAGAAAGTTCAGACAATGATCTTGAAGTTGTTGAAGCCCTACTTGCAAGGAAGTATTCCAAAGAAAGAGAAAAGTACAAAGGTAAAGTTCCACTAATTTTCTTTTCTTGTGAAGAAATTGGTCACATTATTGCTAGGTGTCCAAATAAGGAAATCAAGGATGAGAAAAAAAGAAATAAGCATAAAGGAAAGAAGGACTCCAATAACTACAAGGACAAAGGTAATAAATCTTGTTTTATAGCTAAAGATTTTGATAACAATGAAGATGAAATGGTATATATAGCTGTGAAAGATGAATTTGATGATGGAGATAAAATAGCACTTATCTCTCATGTTAGAAAAAATGATATATAGATTATTGATAGTGGCTACTCACATCATATGACTAGAGACAAAAAAAAATTTGAGCATATGGAATATTATGATGGAGGTAGTGTAAGATTTGGAAACAATGAACTTTGTAACATAAAAGGAAAAGGATGTACCTTGTTGACTAAAGAACTTGTATGTGACAATGTGTATTAGGTTGAAGGACTAAAGCATAATCTACTGAGTGTGTTATAGCTGAATAACATTAGATTCAAGGTAAAATTCATGAATGGACATGCCAAACTACTAGATGGGAAAGGAAATTTGGTTGGATCTGGCAAGAAAACAAAAGGTAATCTATTTTACTTTGATCTCAATGATTGTTCATGTTTTATTGCTCAAGTAGAGGAAAGTTGGTTATGGTACAAAAGGTTATGTCATGTGAATTTTGATAATCTAGTTAAGAATAGAAAACATAGAAGAGTAAGAGGTATTCCTAGTTTGAAGAAGCCTAACATGGGTCTATGCAAGAATTTCCAAATTGGTAAGATGGGAAAGACTAGCTTCAAAAGTAAAGACTATCAGTCAGAAGAAGTCTTGGAAATTGTTCATACATATTTATGTGGACCTATTGGAATAGAAAGCTATAGTGGAGAAAATTTTTTCATTCTTTTTGTTGATAACTATTCTAGAATGATGACGGTAATGTACCTAAAAGAAAAATCAAAAGCCTTTCAAAAATTCAAGTGGTATTTGGCAAGAGTAGAAAAACAAACTAGAAAGAAGTTGAAATTCTTAAAATCAAACAGAGGTGGTGAATTCATCTCCCATGAATTCAATAATTTTTGCATTGAAAGAGGAATCAAAAGATAAGTAGCAGCCCTTGGTACACCATAGTAGAATGGTAAAGCTGAAAGAAGAAATAGATCTATCATGGACTGTGCAAGAACACTGATGATTGAAAATAATGTTCCTCTCAAATATTAGAAGGAAGCTATCATCACTACAGTTCATACCTTGAACAAAGTTTAGTTGAAGAAAGGTTCAAAAAAAACACCTTATCAGCTATGGTATGGCTACAAACCTAATGTAAGTTACTTGAAATTATTTGGCAACAAATGTTATATATTGAAAGAATCTAGAAAAGGAAATTTTTATGTAAAAGGTGATGAAGGCATATTTCTAGGATACTCTTGTAGAAGTAAAGCATAAAGATGTTTGAATTTGTCTACTCACAAAATTATAGAAGGTGCACATGTTAGAATTGATGAATTTGTAGAAAAGAGTGAAGAAGAAAGCAATAAGGAACCTAAAGATTACAAAAGATTTTTTTACTATGAACCTAATAGTCTGCCAAATCTATCAGAGAGAAAAGAAGCTTCATCTCTTGAGTCCCCAAAAACTCCAATAGTTATTGAGTTGCAAATAGTGCAACCTGAACTACAAGGACCTGAGTCACAATCAGAAGCTATCGAGCTAGTTCAAACTGAGCTTGATGGACCCGAGTCACAAACAGAAGGACCCAACCTTCAAACTAAAATTAAAGAAGATGGTGGAACTCGTTCAAAGACCAAGGATCCTATGTTAGCAAGATATGTTAGAAGGCATCATGCACCTAATCAAATCATTGAAGACAAATCTGATGGAACAATGACAAGAAGTAAATTAAAACATATATGTTTACTTGCTAAATTTGAACCTAGAAATGTTAAGGATGCTCTGGAAAATGAAAGTTGGATTTAAGTAATGAATGAAGAAATAGAACAAATAGAAAAGAAAACAACTTGGACTCTTGTTCCTAGACCCAAGGATAAGAATGTAATTGGTACAAAGTGAGTATTTAGAAATAAGCTTAATGAAGATGGAAAAGTATCAAAAAATAAAGCAAGATTAGTGTGCAAAGCTTATTCTCAAGAAGAAGGTATTGACTATGGTGAGACTTTTGCTCCTGTAGCAAGATTAGAAGGTGTTAGAACTTTATTAGCATATGCAGCGCATAGAGGATTTAAATTATATCAAATGGATGTTAATTCTACATTCTTGAATAGAATTCTTGATGAGGAAGTCTATATTGAACAACCAGAAGGTTTTATAGATCCTAGCAGAAGAGACATGGTTTGTAAGTTACACAAAGAATTATATGGTCTCAAGCAAGCTCCTAGAGCTTGGTATGAAAGACTCCATAATTACTTGGTACATATTGGTTTTCAAAGGACTAATGATAACAATAGTCTATATATCAAGGAAGGACTAAACAAGAAGATGGTATCAGCAGAAATATTTGTTGATGATACTCTATTTACAGGAAATGATGATTTGTGCAAAGCATTTTTAGAAGAAATGAGTAAATAATTTGAGATGTCCATGTTTGGTGAGATAAAATTCTTTGTTGGATTGCAGGTACAGTAGAACAAGAATAGTATCTACATCACTCAATCTAAGTATATCAAGGAGATACTAAATAAATTTGGAATGGAAGATTCTAGACCATTTGGAACACCTATGTCTACTGGACATAAGGCTTCCAAAAATGATGATTCCAAAGAAGTAGATAAGACCACATATAGATCAATGATTTGAAAATTACAGTATGTAGTACACACAAGGCTTGATATTGCTCTAGCAGTTGGAATAGTGGCAAGATTCTCAGCAAATCCTAAAGAAAATCACATTATGGCAATCAAGAGAATCATGAGATATATGAAAGGTACTAAAGACAATGGTTTATGGTACAAACTTGGAGGCAATTTGGACTTGAAAGTATTCACTGATGCTGATTGGGCAGGAAATCTTGATGACAGAAAAAACACGAATGGTGGAGCATTCTTTCTTGGTAAAAGACTAGTATCTTGGACAAGCAAGAACCAAAATTATACGTCTCAATCCACAACAAAGGTAGAATATATAGCAAAAGTAGTTAATTGTTCTAACAGTGTTTGGTTCAAACAAATATTGGAAGGAATGAAAGTAGAGATCAAAGATCCAATTGTCATATATTATGATAACACCAGCGCAATCAATATATCAAAGAATCTAGTAATGCACCCCAAAACAAAGCATATTGCTATAAAATATCACTTCTTAAGAGTGCAAGATAAAGAAGTCAGATTAGAATATGTGAATACAAAGAAATAGATTATAGATATGTTCACCAAGCCATTACCTAAGAATGCATTTTTGTATCTAAGAGGTAAGCTAGGGGTCATTCTCCTATTTGAAATTCACTAAATAAAGTTTAGTGAATGCATCAACTAGGACCTGTTGAAGATCAATAAGTTGGTGCAAATTTGGCAAGGGCATATTGTAGATGAATCAATACTTAAGGTACATTGGTATTTACAGAATTATTGTCTTTGGCATATGTTGTCAAATAGGGAGAAGTTTATTGTCATATCTCTGAGAAATTTTTGGAACCAGAATAAAGTAAGGAACCAGAGAGGGAGAAGTTTTCTGAAGGAGGGAGAAAGTTTTCAATGAACTTGGTAGCAGTTGTTGTAGACAGAATCTAGTAAAAGGAAGAGCTCATACTGATAGAGGGAGTTCTCAAGTCTAAAATCCAAAATTTTATTGTGCTATGACATGTTGTGTTGCCATCAATGCCAAAGAGAGAGATTTTTGGATGCAATTGATTAATTGTGAATTGTCTTTGATCTTACACAAATTTCATGTCATTATCAATTAGTATATGCCAAACTCACTCGGGTAGTGAAGATAGTTCTTAGTGTCTACCAAGCATTCTTGTGTTTGCCTAGTTCAGAAGACAGTGTCTACTGAGTTCACTTGAGTGTCAAAGGAAAAGTTGTAGACAGTGAGTGCTAACTGAGCTCACTCGGTTAATGAAGGAAATTTGGATGAAATCAGTGCTAACCAAGCTCACTCGATTGCCAAAATATTTTAGCAAATTTACAGTGTTAACTGAGCTTCTGTTGGTTAACAAAGGAAATCATTTCTAAGTTAGTTTCTACCAAGTTGGGTTGGCTAATAAAGGATTTTCTTATTTTGGCATATTAAGCTTAACTTATTTATCTATTGATTCTATCTAACTAAGGTGATGAATATTGATTATTCTATGTTATATTTGAGATGACTTGACAAAGTGGAAGATATAAGTATAAGGTCAAGTTGTGATTTCAAAGTGTGTAAGTTATGAAGATGTTATTGAAGATTTGATGATGAGAAGAGGAAGTGAATTTGAAGGATAAGCAGAATATCCTTGTGGAGCAGCAAAGCTATATTCAATTAGGAAGGATCAAGTATAAGCTAGAATAGAGATCTGAAATCAGCAATTCAGTTGCATTCAAATCAAGTCATCTCATTGTTACTCTCTAACCATTGTAGCAGTTATCTAAATCTCCTAACAGAGTTGTCTTAACAGCTATTTGCAAATCCTCTAACATGGTGGCAATTCCATTAAATTCTTCTCAAGACCTCTAACAAGGTCACTCCTAATAGATTAAATCCTCTAATAGGGTCACACCTAATAGTTTTTTTTGTAACTTTTAACAGGATTGGCTCCTAACAGGGCTCACTTCAGAAGAGTGAAAAATAATAACTAGTTGCAATTGGTGATTTTTCCCAAATTGGGTTTCCACATTAAATCCTGGTGTCAAATATGTTCATGTTATTTTCTTTTATGTGTTTGCAACTAAGTTAAAGTAATGGTAATCACAGATAACATCTAAAAGTTTATATGTTAATCATTTACTGAGCTAATCCAATTATTACCAAGTTACAACATTTTGAGTGATTACCAAGCTTCAATAGTATTCAATTATCTGTTTGCATTTTGTACTGACATCTAAGGGATCTGAGAATTATTTTTGTAATTGATTCACCCCTCCCCTCTCAGTTACTCCTCTTATATTTCCAACAAAGCCTTCTTTCTTTGCTTTCTAATAGTAGTCTCTTCTCTTTGGTCACTTAATGAAGCTATACCTTAGACTCCTTATCTTCTTTAGCTTCTCACACATGAAAATATTTGTTTTTGACCTGCCATCTCTATAAATAGAAAATTAAGATCTTTTGTTGTTCATCCTTTATCATCCATTTTAGGGTTAGGTAGGATTAGGTAGCATTCAATGAATCTACCCATCTTTTCATTTTATTCCCTTCTAGAAATTTCTCCTTTAATCTTCTTTGAATTCACCTCAAAACAATTTATCTTGAATTATGTGCCACCATCTCATCAAGCTTATCTTTCACATGGTTCACACAATCCAAGAAACCAAACTTGTTAGCTCAGATTCATCAAATTCATTATCTTTCTCATAATGATAGCACTCAACATTAACTTTTTTCTGATGCTCAACACATACTATGTTTCTCGGCATCCACTATCAAACCACTCAACATGAACTAAATTTTACTGGTGCTCGGCACCAACTAAACTTTACTTAGCTAAAATTGTATCACTTAGCATTCACTAAAATTTGACTTTGCTTGGTTCCAACTAATTTTCTACTCGGCTTACATTAACTTTTCTTGGCACCTACTATGTAGATTGTTAATCTTGGTAGACACAATTCATTTTACCTATTCTTATGAACTTAATCAATGTATCCATCCTTTGTAATCTTAAGTAGATAATCAATGCACTATAATAGCACTATCTTAACGGATCTTTGTACTCATTTTCCATATCATAACTCAATCTTTCCTCTAAGTGCTATCGTTGCCTCATTTGATCAAATCTTCTTCATCAATCAAACAAATGATAGTACTCAAATCATCTAAGCAATTGTCTTACCAACAAGTAGTAGGTTTGACATTAGTGACAAAATAATTATTGAACCACATTCTCATACTCGTATCAATCTGTTTGACATTATTTCATGACTTGGCATTAATGATGCTTTAATGGTTCTTAGTTAGCAAATGTGCTTTCTTTTGTGATGATATCAAAGGATGAGTATTTTATATTTACAATGATGAGATTCAATGTTTGAATATGTGATGATTTGTATCAAGACTTATTATAGTTCTTGCCCCATACTTGTATGTGTATGGTATGTGTGTTTATTTTACTTTTATGTCTAATGTGTCTAATGTGGTTAAGGGAGGGAGTCATAGTTACCTGCTAGTTGGGATCTACACAATGTACCGCTCCCTATCATTGTTTGTTTAGCTTAGACATATATGTATACATACTCATCTTTTATGCAAATTGTAGGTACCAGACATTGACTTCCCTGAATTGTCAGGATGAGTGTGCCCTATCGCAATAACTCAATAGTAAGCACAAAGAGATAATGTTCAAGTCCAATCCCATCCATAGCCTAATTACTTGTGCTGAGAATGATGACATGTATTTGACTTTTCACCCTTTTTAAACCCATGAGTTTATATTTGCATGTGTTGTTTGATTTTGAGTTTTGGTCTGTTTTGGTAATGTTACTTTTATGTGGATTTGACTATGTGATTTATTTGGTAAATGATTTAATTATAATATTTGGGTTAATCATATAATATTGAGAATTATTAAATATTATTTGATTAAAAAGAAAATATTAAAATATGAGAATATTTAATTAATTTAAAATTAATTAAATATATGCTTTAATATAAAAGACTTAATTTAGAAGTCTAATTTAGAAAATTATTTAAAGAAAAATTAGAATATGATGATATTTAATTAATTAAATATGTACTCCAGTTTAACAGATTTAATTTAAAAGTATAATTTTAAAAGTTGGATAAAACAAGAATTAGAATATTAAAAGATTAAAGATTTAATATTGTTTTATTATAATTATTTAATTAATAATAATAAAATTAGAGTTGTATTTAAATAATAAGCTTTAATTATTATTATTAATTTAAATAATAGATTACACTTTAAATAGTGCTTGTACTAATTAATAAAGTGGAGGAAAAGAAAATATAAAAGATTATTTTAATTAAAAAGTTATTTAAGTGTGCATGAAAGGATTAAATAATAAAAGTTTATTTTAAGGAGAGGACTTTGCATGTTCGAAAACTGGAAACCCTATGTAGAGTTAAACTCTTTATCAAGAGATTCAAGTTCATTTCTACACACACAGGTTTTATGGAGCAAAATCTGAAATTAGAGCAAAAAAATTGATGAAAGTTTCAAAGGGTTTGGATTTGCATGCGTTCACAAATTGTTTTAGATTTTTGTTGTTGTTTTAAGGTAGGGTTTGAAAATCCATTATAGAATTTTATTGAAATATTTGTCTACTTTGTGTCTTCCTAGGTGATTACATAATGCTTATTAATTTACTATACTAATTTTTGGATAAAGAATTATGTTACATAGATTTTAGAAAGGAAAACTTATTAATCAAGAAAACTTGACTACGAAAAATCTGTAGAAAATTATTATGACTGTATTATTTTAAAACCCTTTCTAATATAGAGAAATTCAATTATAGATAATTGGAAGAAAACAACAAACTAAACAGTTAGGGTTTCAACTTTGAATTTTTCATTAGAACCATGTGATTATCATGACTTTTCTAAATAAAGATAAATATTTTCTTATATCTAAAATAATTTAATTACAAAATTTATTAGTAAAAGCAAAAGATTAATTGAGAGGAAAACATGTTGTAGCTAAATTGTTGCATGCATGTGTAAGGGAAATGAACACTCATAGTCAATAGATTCATCACGGTTGACCAGTCCTATGGCTTCCTTTAGTTCATCATCATGGTTGCATGATTTGAGAGATCAAAGGAATGTGGAATACTGATTGCATGTTTATTTTTATTTTATAAAAATATAATTCAATTTTCAAATTTCAAATTTTTATTTTTGGCAAAAGTGGACAAGTCACTAAATATATATATTAATTATTATAAAAAAACATGATTCAAAAGCTCAACCTGGAAAGAACCAGCAAAAAAACTTGGCATCATTGCTCAATACAAAATTTTACCATCAAAATTTACATAAAGTATCTTCTAGAGAGATACAAAGATACCATAATTACAATGTAGACCAAAACATTGTAGACCAAAACATACATCTTGTAATGGTCGGTTTCAAAAAAGATTTTCAAACTTCTTACGATATTTCTTAACCTTCCTCCATCTCAACAAAATATCGTTCAACAGCCACTGAGGGCAAACTTCTGACCTGTCTATTTAACTCAACCCCCAAATCCGAATTGAGCATGTTATCCTCATGGTGGGAGACATCCCAACCAGATGCAACACTCGAGCCAGAAGCAGTTACATTTGGGGAATTGAAAGACAGATTTGCATCATACCTATCAGCGTATTGTTGAGTCTAACCACTCTCATACTAGACTGGAGGTGACAAAACCAATGAACCACATGCAAGGTGAGGTAGATGAACATTTTCAAATTCATTTTAATATTAACAAAAAAATTGATTATTTATTAATTTCAAAAATTCAATTTTAAGATATATAATTATTAATTTTAGTTTTTAATTATTTTTGGTATTATTTATTAATTCTAATTTTTATTATAAATTTTTTTTAAATATTATTATTATTTATTAATTTTAAAAATTAAATTAATACTACTCATTTAATTATAAATTGGACGTTAGTATTAAAGAATCCTTAAGTTTAGTTAAACTATTAGTTGCATATAAATAATTTTATATTTATTAATGCAAGTGATAAATTAATGAATATATAATTATGATTTAGTAATATTATAAGAGAAGTTATAGTGGAGTTCATTATATAATCTTCTAGTTATGAATATTTAGTATTATCAGAAAAATTGTAAATAACTTAATTAAAATTATAATTTCAAGTATGAGTTATCTCTAGTTGCATCTTGAATTAAAAGAAAAGTAAATATTACTATTGGACTTAGTATAAGTCAAATTAATATTTTAAAAATAAAATTGATATTAATATTTAATCTAATAATATACAATTATGTTATTAATTAAATCATTTATGATTTGAGACTATTTAAATTAAAAACATGATAATGTTGCATGATATTTTATATGAACAACGAGTTTTGACATTTAAATACTTATTGATTTAAATAAGTATATTAGTAGAACAATTTATATTAACATGTACATTCTTACTTTATTTCTAAACACATCCTTATGAGCCAAACTAAAGAAGAGAAATTGATGGAATTAAATCATGGAGCTGAAAATTATGTGTTTTTTAATTTTTTATTTTATAGTCTTGTGATGTTTATTTTCATGATGGTTTTTCTTTGTGGGTTGTTTAATTAGCCAAGTTAGGATATGAACTAGAGGCATTTTTTAGATTTCTTTTATGATTATTTGATTGGATGTCATGATGAGATTTATGTTTTATGAGCTTTATGCTATTGACCATTTATGAGAACTTGAGTTTTGAGAACCAATGTTATTTTTGGGTTTCTTGTTAAGGAACCAAAATCACTCAATATTACTTTTGTGGTATGAGACACAATTGTGTTTTGTGAATTTTAGTAAGGTAGTCTAGGTGAATGTCTATAGAAGTGGCTTGCAATGGGGGTTGGGGCCCAAAGTGGCTCCCAAGGCAACTCATTGTAAGTTGTGTAACAAGTCATAGCATAGTAATTAAAATATTTTTGTCCCCCATGCCTTGAGATAAATTTAAAAGATAAGTTAGAGATTTTTCCTCGTCCATGCCTTGAGTACTTGTATAGACTAAGGATGAGAATGAGATGATACCTTGAGAGGTATGACTAGTCTCCTTGTCTTCACAAGAGGGTATTTTGGTTCTGCATAGAGTTACTAGGGGGTCGAGGTCTTGAGAGATTGTCAGGATAACTTTAGACTCGGCTCGTGTGATGACACTCCATTGTATGTAGCCTAAGTCTCCTTTATGGTTTTTTAATATTTTCATCTAGTGGTGTGCTTGTTGGATATTACTTTTGATGGTGCATTTATTGTGAGTTGTTACTCATTGATTTATGTCATTTATTGTTGATAGTTGACTTTTATTAATGAATGATAAGTTATTCGTTGGTGGTGTTTTTATTGTTGGAGTCAGTGATTGGTGATTTACTTTTATTGACGGTTGTTATCTTTTGGGTATTGTGTTTGTGACAATTAATATTGATTTGGAGGTGGTTGTATCTTTTTGGTTTTAATATTTGATTTGTACTTGGTATCAATTGTTGATTTTAGTATGTGATGTTGGTTTAGATGTGTCTTTTCAATTTTGATTATCTCTTATTCTTGCGTAGTTTGTGTTACTCTTGAGGTAGTTTTGGATATCAGGATTCCTTGCCTAGGATTTTTTTTTATGATTTGATTATCTATGTTTGGATTGTACATTATCTATCCTGCATGGTGGGAGTGGGAGCCTAATTAGGTGACCACATGGTCAGGAGGTAGTGCCTTCTTACCATTTGGGTCTCCCTCAAATTGACTATTGTTGGATGCTCATTGATAAAATAGTACCACTATCATTCTTATTCTTATCTTGGAGACTTATATTCATTTGATGTTGATGCAAGAGCATCCTGGGCTGCCTTGTTATCCTACTCTTTTTTTTTGTTCTTTTTGCAATTAGTGTCGAGCTCTTGTCGCACTCTTCAAGTGTCGAGCTCCTGTCACACTCTTCAGGTGTCGAGCTCCTGTCGCACCCTTTAGGTGTCGAGTGCCTGTCGCACTCTTCAAGTGCCAAGCTCCTGTCACACCCTTCAGGTACCGAGTTCCTGTCACACTCTTCAAGTGTCGAGCTCCTATCGCACCCTTCAAGTGCCGAGCTCCTGTAGCACTCTTCTGGTGCCGAGTTCCTGTCACACTCTTCAGGTGCCGAGTTCTTGTCGCACTCTTCAGGTGCTGAGTTACTGTAGCACTCTTCAAGTGCCGAGTTACTATAGCATTCCTTCAGGTGCCAAGTTACCCAGTGTATACCGAGTGCCAGTATTTGGACATGATTTATGTGAATTGACTTGCAGGAATTATTTCATTTGTGACATTTAATTTAAGATCTTTTCTTGGGATGATTCCAAACCATTGTTGGGTTAGCCCTCCTCTTATGTAATATTTTAGAATGTTTTGTAAGTCATTTTGGTAAGTATAAATAGAGAGTTTAGGTTTAGAGCTAGGTAAGTTTTTAGAAGGAAATTTTTGGGGGCAGCAGAACTGAAAGTGTGAATTTGCTGTTGGATCTTTGAATGTGAATGTATTGTAATTGGTCGTAACCCAGAAGGCCTCGTAGCTGCCCATGTATGAAGATATTTTGATGAATCAATAGAAATATTTCCCTCTTCTCCTCCTTTGGTTGTTGTCCACTTGTGTTTCCTTCCATTGTGTTAACTCTTGCAGGGTGGTTTGGATAGTTGGGTGAGCCATTGGCCCTAGTTATTCATCCCTTGCCTACGTCAGTTGGTATCAGAGCTTGAGGTTCATCCTGGTAGAGATTGGATCGTGTAGAACCCTGATTTAGATTTGGCGTAGGGTGGCAGATCTATGGATCTGACCTATAACTTGTAGAGAGTTACGATCTTGCAAAAACCTGATTTGGAAAGATGGTTCATGGTAGAGGAAATAATGTTGATAATGCTATATTGGATCAGTTGAGACAAATTGCAGCCAGATTAGATGTTGTGGAGATAGCCCAGAGGAGAGGAGCACATCTTGATGATGTAAGTGATGATGAAGCAATAGAACCAAACCATAATCCAGAACCTAAAGAAGACCAAGATGAAGAAAGAATGTTGAGAGTATTGTCTAGAGCAAATTCAAAGCTTGTTGTAGAAGTTGTTCCTTATGATGGAAAATTGGACACCAATGATGTGTTGGATTGGATCTCTGATATGGAGAAGTTCTTTGAGTATGAAAATACTCCTAATAATAGAAAGGTGAAGAATGCAGTCACTAGGTTGAAAGGTCATGCATCATTATGGTGGGAGCACTTGCAAACTGATAGACAAAGGAGAGGAAAGGAGAAGATCAGAACTTGGCCAAAGATGGTGAACAAGGTAAAGAACAAATTCCTTCCTGCTAATTACCAAGTTAGCTTGTTGAGAAAGATGCAAAATTTGAAACAAAAAGACATGACTGTGAAAGAGTATACTGAGGAATTCTATAGACTGGACATCAGATCTGGACATGTGGATGACGATGTTGAGAAAATTGCAAGGTACATTGATCGATTGAGATCTGGAACACAAGATGAAATAAGTTTTGTGAAGCTAGAAAGTGTAGAAGAAGCATATCAATATGCCTTGAAAGCTGAGGAGATCTTGACAAAGAAGCATGAACAAAGACAGAGAGGTAGAGGTGGTAGATTCCAAAGAGGCAAAGGTAGATCTTATGGAGAATGTGGCAGATCTAACAGTTCTGTGTAGGATAAAGATAGATCTGAATGGAAGAATGATGACAAAGGCAAGACTAAATGTAAAAGTGGTAATTCTTACCGAGGAGGCACTAATTCTTACCGAGGAAGAGGTAATTCTTATTCTAGAGGTGGATTTCATGGTAATTGTTTTAGATGTGGTAAAGAGGGACATAGATCCTTTGAATGTAGATCTTTTGAAGGTGGGCAGAATAATAGAAATGCTATGATTCAAGAAGATAATGAGGGTTCACCAAGTGAACCTGAGGCTGGAGAAAATTTGATGGTGAGAAGAACCTTATGCAATAAAGGAAGTGATGAGGAACCTATTTTAAGGAGAAGTCTTTTCAAAACAAGATGTAAGATGGCTGGAAAATGTTGTAAAGTGATCATTGACAGTGGAAGTTCTAAAAATCTGGCATCAGAAGAGCTGGTTACAAAGTTGCAGTTGCAGAGGCTGAAACATCCCAAACCTTATCATGTTTCATGGATCAAAGATGAGCATAAGATATTGGTAAGTGAGCAATGCCTTGTGAAGTTCAAAATTGGACATTACTTTGATGAAGTTTTTTGTGATATTATGCCCATGGATTGTTGTCATATTTTGTTAGGTAGACCTTGGAAATATGATAGATATGTTGTACATGATGGAAGATTGAATCAATATACTCTTTGGGTAAATGGGAAGAAACAAACATTGTTGCCTTTGATTGAAGTTCCAGATGAGGTTAATTGTACTACTATAAAAATTTGCATGGTTAATGGGAAACAATTTGAAAAAGAAGTAAAAAGAAATCAAGTTTGTTTTGCTATAATTCTAAGAAAACCAAGTTTTTTCAATGGAGACCGAGTGCCCGAAAACAATGTTAACCAAGTGCCAGTCAGTGGTGACCGAGTGACAAATGGTAGTATTGACAAGTGCTAGGAGAAATTGCAGAGTTGTTGAATGAGTATAAAGTCATTATTGTTGAAGACATTCCTGATGGTTTACCTCCAGTAAGAAGTATACGTCATTGTATGGACCTGATCCCTAGAGCTTGTTTGCCAAACAAAGCACCATATAGATTGACACCTGCAGAGAATGAAGAACTTAACAGACAAGTGCATGAACTATTGTAGAAAGGTTTGATTAGAGAAAGCTTGAGTCCATGTGTTGTACCTTCTATATTAGCACCTAAAAAGAATGGAGAATGGAGAATGTGTTTTGATTCCAAAGCCATTAACAAGATAACAGTGAAATATAGGTTTCCTATGCCAAGAATGGATGACATAATGGATTGTTTGAGTGGAGCAAGGTATTTTACCAAGATTTATTTGAAGAGTGGCTATCATCAGATCCAAATCAGAGAAGGTGATGAATAGAAGACTTCTTTCAAGACAAAAGATGGTTTGTATGAATGGTTGGTTATGCCTTTTGGTTTGACTAATGCACCTAGTACTTTCATGAGATTGATGAATGAAGTTCTGAAAATATTTTTGGGTAAATTTTTGATTGTTTATTTGGATGATATTCTGATATTCAGCAAGACTAAGGAAGAACATCTTGAGCATATTAGGCAAGTATTGCAGAGGTTGAAAGAGGAAAAGTTGATGATTAATCTGAAAAAGTGTTCTTTTATGCAAGAGGAGATTGTGTATTTGGGATTTGTGATTTCAGCTGATGGTTTGAAGATGGATCCTGAAAAGGTTAAAAAAAAATTGGAATGGCCTGCACCTGACAATGTGAGTGAGGTAAGATCATTTCATGGTTTGGCTAGTTTTTATAGAAAGTTTATAAAGAATTTCAATATTGTTTGTAATTCTATGACTGAAACAATGAGGGGAGATAAAAAGGAATTCAAGTGGACGCATGGAGCTGATAAGAGTTTTGAGACTTTGAAACAAAGGGTTGTTGAATTACCTGTATTGGCTTTACCTAATTTCAACAAAGTATTTCAAGTTGAATGGGATGCAAGTGGTAATGCAATAGGAGTTGTATTAAGTCAAGAAGGTAAGCCCGTTGCTTTCTTTAGTGAAAAATTGAATGATGCTAAAAGGAAATATTCTGTGTATGATCAAGAATTCTATGCCATTATTCAAGCATTGAAGAAATGGAGACATTATTTGATGCCTAAGGAGTTTGTGTTGTTACTGATCATAAAGCTTTACAATACTTGGGAAGTCAACATAAATTGAATCAAAGACATATGAAGTGGGTTGAGTATTTGTAGAGTTTAACATTTGTGATCAAGCATAAGAATGGAGTTACTAACAAAGTTGCTAATGCATTGAGTAGAAGACGTTCTTTGTTGACTAAAATGAAGGTTGAAGTTCTTGGTTTTGATGAGATGAAAGAATTATATGATGCTAACCCTGATTTTTCTAAGGCATGGAGAGAGTGCAGAGCACCAAATCTAATAGATCACATAAGTAAGTATGATGAGTATTTTATTCAAGAAGGTATGTTGTTCAAAGGCATTCAGTTGCGTATTCCTAGAAGTCTTATGAGGTTGAATTTGATTAAGGAAAAGCATACTAGTGGATTAGCTGGACATTTTGGAATTGATAAAACATTGAGTTTAATGAAAGAGAAATATTATTGGCCACAAATGTGTAAGGATGTTCAGAAATTTGTAAAGAGCTATAGAGTTTGTCAAGTTGCAAAGGGAGTGAGTCAAAATACTAGTTTGTATACACCTATTACTATTCCTAAGAAACCTTGGACTGATATAAGTATGGATTTTGTTCTTGGATTGCCTAAAATAGTGAAAGGGTATGATTCCATATTTGTTGTAGTGGATAGATTTTCTAAGATGGCTCATTTCATACCATGTAAGAAGACATCAGATACAAAGCATGTTGCTGAACTTTTCTTTAAAGAGATTGTGAGATTGCATGGATTACCAAGAAGCATTATTTCAGATAGAGACAGTAAGTTTGTTGGTTATTTTTGGAAGACTTTGTGGAAGAAGATGGGTACTAAATTGAAGTTTAGTTCTACATTCCATCCACAAATAGATGGACAGACAGAGGTTGTGAATAGAAGCTTGGGTAATTTGTTGAGATGTTTAGTTGGGAATAAGCCAAGCAATTGGGAGATGGTATTGGCATAAGCTGAATTTGCATATAACAATTCTGTGAATAAGAGTACAGGGAAGAAACCTTTTGAGATTGTTACTAGAATGCATCCTAGAGGTATATCAAATTTGAGAGATGTTGTTGGTGAAGAAAAGAAAAGCACTACAGGAGAAGAATTTGCTAATTTTATGGAGTCCTTGCATAAAGAAGTGAAGTTGAGGTTGGAACAAAGTAATCAGAAGTATAAGGGGAATGCTGATCAGTCTAGAAGACACCAGGATTTTTAGGTTGGTGATGAGGTGATGGTTCATCTAAAGAAAGGAAGATTCCCAGTTGGAACATATAGCAAGCTGAAGATGAAGAAATTTGGACCTTGTAAGATCGTGAAGAAATTTGACAATGGTAATGCTTTTGAAGTTGAGTTACCTGATGACATGGATATATCTCCTATATTTAACATTGTTGATTTGTATAAGTATCATGAGTCAGAGGATGAAGTTGTTATACTAGATGATTATCCTAAGAAATAGATTGAGGAAGTTGAATAGATATTGGATCAGAGAGTTGGCAAGAGTACAAGAGGAAAAGATTACTATGAATATTTGGTGAAGTGGAAGAACATACCTATTGAAGATGCTTCATGGATTTCTCAATTTGAGTTGGATTCAGCTCAGGTTGGGACATCTCAATGATTTAGGAGAATCATTTCTTCCAACCCCGATTGTCTGATGCAGGAGCATCCTGGGTTGCCTTGTTATCTTGCTCATTTTTTTTGTTCTTTTTGCAATTAGTGTCGAGCTCCTCTCGCACTCTTCAGGTGTCAAGCTCTTGTCGCACCCTTCAGGTGCCGAGTTCCTATCGCACTCTTCAAGTGCCAAGCTCCTGTCACACCCTTCAGGTGTCGAGCTCCTGTCGCACCCTTCAGGTGTCAAGTTCAAGTCACACTCTTCAAGTGCCAAGCTCCTATCAAACCCTCCAGGTGTTGCGTTCCTATCACACTCTTCAAGTGTCGAGCTCCTATTGCACCCTTTAGGTACCGAGCTCCTGTCGCACTCTTCAAGTGTTGAGTTCCTATTGCACTCTTCAGGTGCTGAGTTACTATAGCACTCTTTAGGTGCCGAGTTACTATAGCATTCCTTTAGGTGCCGAGTTACCCAATGTATGCCAAGTGCCAGTATTTGGACGTGATTTTTGCGAGCTGACTTGTGAGAATTATTTCATTTGCGACATTTAATTTAAGATATTTTCTTGGGATGAGTCCAGACCATTGTTGGGTCGGCCCTCCTCTTATGTAATGTTCTAGAATGTTCTATAAGCCGTTTTGGCAAGTATAAATAGAGAGTTTAGGCTTAGAGCTAGGTAAGTTTTTGGAAGGAATGTTTTGGGGGGAGCAGAACTGAAAGTGCGAATTTTTTGTTGGATCTTTGAATGTGAATGTATTATAATTGGTCGTAACCCAGAAGGCCTCATAGCTGGGCATGTATGAAGATATTTTGATGAATCAATAGAAGTATTTCTCTCTTCTCCTCCTTTGGTTGCTGTCCAATTGTGTTTGCTTCCGTTGTGTTAACTCTTGCAGGGTGGTTTGGATAGCTGGGTGAGCCATTGGCCCTAGTTATTCATCCCTTGCCTGCGTCAAATGTATCTATGTATCATGTTTTTTGAGATCTTAAAAGATATTGTATTGTATATTGATGTACTTGTATCTATTTTTGCATAGCCTATGACATGTGCAATAGATGTTATTCATTATATGTGGTTTTATATTATTAGTTGTACTTATGCATTTGCTTATGTGATACTGTATCTGTTATTTCTTTATGATTAGGAGACTTTTTACTTGAGACTTAAACTAATTAATACAAACTTTTTAACGTCACTCAACATGAAGGAACTCTTGAGGAATGGAAACTATATTTGTAATTTTCTTATGTGTACTTGATGTGTATGTATATATTACTTCCGCATTATTGTTACTTTGATGTTGTTTAAATTTTTTTTTTTTTAAAGTTCATGTAAACATTGTAACATGTTAGGTATATTTCTCTTGGGATCCTGAGTGGGGTGTTACATGATTAACCTTGAATTATAGATCAAACGATCATTCCCAATAATCTCTGCATAAGTTTTTAGACCAGGGGGTACTAGATGATTATCATAGAGAGTAAAGATACCCTTCAAGACCTTGTGGAAGTATCAGCTAATTGTCTCTCCTGAGTGAACAAATTTGTTAGAAATCTTATGATTCCTCTGATTGTGGCCAAGGATATGGAGGACCATCACTAGTTATTCTTCTATCATTATGTTTAGCATATCTTTAATGCTTCCTTTTTCCTTAGAATATTGGATAGTTTAAAGAAATCTACTCTACTCATATGAACTTGATCATGACAATTTATCTCATTGGAATGGGTCATTCACTTATGAAAATTAATTTCATCTTTGTAACGCCCAGCCAAGGGATCCAAAGAATTAACCTAAATTTTCACTAAGTTTGGTAACATTTTTTTTTTTTTTAAAACATGAAAGTAACCATTCATAACATAGTAGCGAAAGCAACAACATCATTCAACTAAAAGTAAACATACATACATGACAGGTTACATTCTTAAGGATCCCTTAACGTTAAATCACATCTAACATAACTGTTAATGTTTCCATCTAATACTACATCCACATAAAATAATAAAAAGTCCAATGTTCATACATTACATTTCTGAATGCTCAATCACCCGTTGTACATGCCATAGGGTATGAAAGGCTTAAAAGAATATACATGATACATCATCATAAAAGATATAAACATCCATCGTAACAAAGAACCATAAATCACAAACATAGCTAACTAAGTGCATGGTTCCTCCCAACTGTAAATAGCATCATTAGACCATCATGGGCCCTAGCCATCCCTCCGTGCATAACATCCCAAATCATCGAAGAGATCATCAGTATTAACATAGTAGGAATGTCACTCCTAAATCATACCACATCATAAGCAAAAAAGAAATCTAACATGCAAAGTAAAGCATAAGATAACATTATCTAACATATGCAAATCATCAATGTAAGGATACATGTCCACCATCATAATCCATAAATAGAATGAAGATAGATGTCAACAAAGAATGCATCAGCCACGATGTCTCAAACGGATCTCAAATGATAAGAGTGGAAAAGCACTACCACCCGACTGCGTGGAACCTAAATGGTCCACTCCCACCGCACTAAGGAGATAATCTCAAGTCCTAAATAGGATTCCAATCACATAACACAAATACTCTCTAATTCCATGAAACCTAAAAGTGTACTGACTCAAAGGTTTCAAATCACAAAATGACATCTAGTCCCAGAGGCACAACATAGACAGGTAGGAAACCTACTATGCAAGCAGGAAAGTGTCATCGCATGAATCATGCTAGAGTTACCCTGACAGTCTCTCAATAGACCTTGGTCCCCTAGTGATCCCTATGCGGCCACTAGTATCCTCTCATACAGAGGAGGCATACTATGAAATGCAAGGTCACAACCAAGCATTCTCTCTACTCCCATCCTAGTCTGTACTAGCACTCGAGGTATGGGCGAGAACAAACAATTATCTTATTAGGTTCATTTAATCCCCATTTAGTGTAATGTTTTCACTTATTAATACAACTTACAATGAGTTACTTTGGCAACCACTTAGGGCCTCGACCCCCATTGCAAGCCACTTCTCAACACTACAAGTAGATAACCTACCCTACGCTCATGGAATCATAAATCACAAAATCACCACAGTCCTATACAAGCAACTAGAAAAATACCAAAGATAATCCACAAAAGAGCATCAAATCTCCATGAGCAAAAGAAAAGCATCCATAGATAATCATGACCACAACAATTCTCTATTGGCAATTGAAGGTATCACTAATAATCACAATAATAATTGGTTCTTAACAAGAAACCAAAAAGTATCCTCAAAGTAATACTGATCAAAGACTCCAAAAATGGTTGAGTCAAAACATGTCACAACATGACATTATCAAGATCAGATAAACAATTCAATCCCATCAAAGTAACCGTAAAGTAATCCAATACAACTGATTGATAACTCATAAAAATGTTACATATGTCACAAGTTAAACAAGAAGACTAAAGACAATATCAATTAGCATGCCATCACATAACCATGGTTGAATTTAAAAAGATCAAGATCAAAAGACATCATTATGACATCACAATCATAACCCCTGAGCCTCTGGTAGACGTCCTATAACTGGCCAACACTAGTCAACCCAAAAACCCAAAACAAGAAGCATAGAGAAAGCACAACACAAACACATGTTTTGGTTTGCTAAAATCTTATAATTGAACTAAGTGTGGAGGTCTCAGTTTTCATTTTCAAATTTAGATATCAAGTGGAGAAATTTGTACATTATACCTAACCCACGTATATGTTTGGTAGATAAAAATATTTTTCCCATCATTATTTTAAGATGTTTCTAAGAATATAATATTTTAAAAAGACCCCCATCGTGTTCCATTAAGACACATTGTAAAAAAAAAAACTACCAAGAATGATTACCAATTTCTCCTTATTATTTTCTATCGTTCACAACTAGATTCTAGTAAACAACTAAATTAAATTTATATTGTAAAACTAAATTATTAAAAAATGATTAATTATTACAGATATAATCCATTAATAAAATTTTATTTATAATATGTATATTAATTAGTATTATATAATAATTAATATTATATAATAATAATTAATATTTTAATTATATATATTAATTAATATTTAAAAGTTATTAATATTTAATAATATCAATATAACATCAAATTTGAATCACATATATTAAATATATAATAAAAATAAATATAAACAAAACATATTATATATATGTGAAATCGTTGTCGCAGTACGCAGGTACCCTGCGGTCGCAGGGCCTGTGGTGATAGCGGGTACAAAGTACTTGCTGTTGACACAGGTACTGCGAGGCCTCGCCTCGACCCATCCTAGCCTCGATGATACTCTATATTTTTTTTTATGGCTCGATATGTCAGAGCATTATTTGTGGCACTGAACATTATTTTGCTGATTATGATGTATGATGCTTTATTTCAGATATTTGATTTCTGTAGTTTAATGTTTTATAACGTATATGCTGAAAAAAAAATGAATGAATGCAAACTAACACTTTGAATCTCTAATTTTAATGAGTAGAATGAGATGAATGAATAGGTCATAGAAGAATGGATGTTTTAAATTTCATGAAAATTGTTGAAGCGTATTTTTATATATATATGTACATGTGCTTCTCGAATTACTGACGTGTGCAATGAGTGTGCAGGAAATTTAGCCAGGAAATCCAATGGGAAGACAAAAGCTGGACCCCATGTTTATTTTGTGCTATATTCTTTTTTTTTACCTAGTCCATCTTTAAGGTGTATGTTTTTTTGGTAGTTTGTTTTCCCTAGTTTTATTGTCCATATTAAATCCTTAAGTCTTAAAACTTCAAAATTAATTACCCTAAGGGTAAGGGTTTGGGTTGGGAGTGTTTTCCACTCCCCAAGTCTCCTTGGTTGACCTTTATGGTCACTCAAACACTCCATCTTTGCTTGAATTCGAAAATTGGTTGTCACTTCATAGGTTGGTGACCTTGACTCCATCAAGGGGTTACCCTAAGCCTAGTTAAGTAGATTCTTATTTAGAGGCACTTGGGAAGTAGTGGAGGGTTGTTACCCAATCTCTAGTTTTAGAGAGCAAGCTTGAAGATTGAAGGAAAGAGAAAGGAAAGAAGCTCTTCTCAAAAACTTCCATTGTTGCCATAACACTTGTGGAGGTAGGAATCTCTCTCTCATGGGCTTAGCTTCCTTTTTTTAGATCATGTGTGAATCTTGTTTATAGTATTGTGAAGGTTCTTGTCTTTTTATGTTGTGTGTATTGGGAGGATATTGGAGGGAATTTTACCTTGTTTTGGATTTCATTCCTTGCTTTGTTGAGACCTTGTTCTTTGAGTTTTCATGGGGATTGTGATGGCATCACTCACCCTTGGATAGGGAAGAAGTGGCCATGTATGGGGGTAGGGCTTTAGTTGGACCTCATTGGTGAGAGTCTCCTTTCATGGTGAGAGGAAGGAAAAAAGGGTAGGGTGTATGGGCCCCTACTTGTCATCACCTTCCTTATTGATGTTGTGAAATCATGTGTATGAAGAGAAAATGAATACCCTTGTGATTGGAGCCCCGAAAGGGCCTTATAATAGAATGGAAATTCTTAAAATTGAAGCCCCGAAAGGGCCATGTAATGGAATGGTGATTGACTTCTCCCATTGGGAAAATCCACCTCCCCCCCTTATTTTGATTCCATGTATGGATCTATTGTGCAAACCGGGGTTGGAGTGTATGTTTGATTTGATGTTGTTGTGATTATCCACCTTATTTTAGTTTTGTCTTCCCCATTATCCTTTATTGTAATTTTGAAGTTATTTGGAAGATAGCACATGTTGGAAGTTTGTAGAGATTTATGTGAGTTGTAAAATGATGTAAAATGGATTGGAAACTTGGAAGTATTGGGCAATGACCTCGGGTTTTCTTACTGGTTCTTTCCCGAGTGGAGCCTTTGAACCAGGATGAATAATACAAAAAAAAAAAGATTATGAGAATTTCCTTGCATTGCTCCCATGTCCTTTGGAAAATTTGCGTAATGTATGTTAAATGGTCTTCTCATTGTGTGAAACTTGTTATAGACAATTCAACCACCTTTTTTGTTCATGCATATTATTGTGATGGATGTATAAAAAGAAAAAAAAAAAAAAAAAAAATGGATATGTAAGGGAGAATTGTTGGTTGTGTGAGACTATATTATTTACTCTCAAACCTTGGGATGTATTGAAGAAAGAAAGGAAAGAGATATTGAGTTATCTTATATCTTGTATGATGGATTGAGAATGTTGAATGTTAATCTTGTATATGAAGGAATTATGTTAGGAAAGGCTGAGTTCAAATAGACATTAGAATGGTATGGAGAAAATATATGCATATGAAATTATAGAGAATTTAAACATCCATTGTGATCTTTCTATTTTCCATTCCCATAGAGTAATTAGTTGCATTATGTATAAAATTGGATTCATATGCAGTTGTTGCATTTGTATGTGAAAGAAAATAGAATTGTATTGATCCAACAACAAAGGAAGAGGAACTAAAGTAAGTTTTAAAAAAAAAAAATGTTATAAGCATATCATTTGATTAAATTACGGTTGTGTTCAAGATGTATTATGAATTGTATAGACTCATCAATCTATTGACACCCATGTCTCAAGATCAATGGAGAAATTTGATAAAGACTTAAACTCAAAAAAAAAAATAGAGGCCTGTAGGTGCTCAAACTTGCTGGAAAATGTATGGGCAAAAAAAAAGGGGAGACCCCTCTATTACAGTCAATAAATTATAGTAAATTCACCCTCCTATTATAAGGCTTCAAAGGGTGGGCGACCTACCTTATTTAATACAACCCATCAAAAAAAAATTATAAAAAAAAAAAAATTTCTTTTGAATTTTCGGGCAGAGCCTGCGGCTTGTACCCGGCGGCCCCTGTACTGTATGCGTGGTTGACCCCACGCATACACATGCGTGAGGACCACGCATTTAAATGCGCGGGATCCCCACGCATGTGTATGCGTGAGGCCCACGCATATATTGCGTGGGATTCCCCACGCATATATATGCGTGGGGCGGCGTTTTAAATTTTTTTTATTAATTTTTTTTAAATTTTTTTTATAGTTTAGTTAAAATTAAATTTTCATTTATATAGTTTAGTTTAAATTAAATTTTCGTTTATATAGTTTAGTTGAAATTAGTTGGTAGTAGTTTTTTTTTTTTAATATATTTAATTATTAGTTTAAATTATAATGTGTATTAATGAAGTTCATTAACAACTTATAAATTTAATAATTTTAGCTTAGCGAATTTAATAATTAATGAATATTATTAATTAAAGAATCATTCTAAAATAGTTTTATCTGTTTATTTATTAATTGTTAATTTGTAACGTTAATTATTAAATTCTGTGAATGCAATATAGTTATTATTTAATGTAGTTAAGGATAACTTAATTAAGTTTAATTAGTCGATTAGCAGTTCTTAATGGGAAGTTTTATTTTCGGGATTAGTAAAATGTGGTTTAAATTTATAAGTCTTAAACATTAGAATTTTATAGTTTAAAATTGATCTATGTCTATTGGAGGGTCATGCAATCCAGATTAACTCATAAAATGAATGATAATTTTAGTTTTACTCCTTGTCGAAGTTGACGACAAATTCATATGTAAAATTGAAATAAAATTGTATTTAAGGAATTTACTAATGTTCTTAGAGTGTAAATCTTTTAAAGGGATTTATTAAATCTATCAATTAATTGGGTCTTCTAATTAAATAAGAGTAGTTGTTAACTGAATCAATTGATTGTTAAGAGTTCGTGTAACCGCCTTCTTGGCATCCTTGTTTCATGTGAACTTACCGTATCAACTTAGTGCACTTAAGTTTAAATAAATACATTTAAATTTTTTTTTTTTTAAAAAAAAATTGGTGTGTTTTTTTGGCCATAATTTTTGGGCATGACATTTTGGTATCAGAGCCTAGTTTCAACACTAGGAACCTTAACCACTATGCTTCTGAAATTAATTAAAAACTTTCATTGTGTAGGATGCCTCCTGTTACACGGAACAACCGCCGAGGTAGAGGTTGTAGGGCGAGAGGTAGTGGAGTCAGACAGGAGGATGGACCACCACCTCCACCACCACCACCACCTCAGAACCCGAATCAGGACATTTTGGATGCCATTCAGACATTGATTGGTGTAGTTCAGCAGAGACTACCCCCACCTGTAGCAGAGCCAGTTCAGCAGGTTCCCGAAAGGGAAGCACAGGATCCTGGTGGTAGAGAGAGGAGTAGGAGTCCCCCACCGAGGCAGGATGAGGGACAAGGTGAGCACAAGGGGGAATCCATTCATCAGAGAGTACCACCACCCGAGAGACCTCCTAGACACATAGGGGATGACATCAGAGAGCTGATACGTCTTGGACCCCCACTTTTTGCCGGTTCCACAGAGGGGACAGTGGCAGAGGCTTGGTTGCAGAGCCTCCAGCGGTGTTTTGGATTACGTCCCTATGGGAGTAATCTGAAGGCACGTGTTGCAGTCCATCAGTTGAGAGGAGATGCCTCCAATTGGTGGCATCAGGAGGAGACGATCGGAGGGATGAGCATGGATACCCTCACATGGGAGACTTTTTTGGAGAGATTCAGAGAGAGATTCCTGTCTGAGCATTTCAGGCAGAAGCAGATAGAGGAGTTTCATTCTCTCCATCAGAGAGGTCTCACTGTAGCTCAGTATGAGAGCAGGTTTCTCGAGCTCCTTCCTTATGTCGAGTACATGAAGGACGAGAAATAGCGTGTGCATAGATTTATCATGGGCCTAAATTTCTCTCTTCAGGGTCCAGTGCGCATGGCTTTTCCTACTACTTTCAGACAGGTAGTTGAGATGGCCTTGGTTGCAGAGGATACTCGGAGTAGACAGGAGTCACGAGATCGGACTCAGAATCGAAACTCTACCCAGCAGAAACCCCCTTGGAAGGGGAATCAGAACTACTCCGCAGGGTCCTCTAAGGGCCAACAGTCTCAGCAACAGAAACCTCAGCAGCAGCAGCACCAAAAACCCTCACAGGGTTATCAGGGCTCCAAGCCCAAGCAGTGGTACTCACAGGGTCCGAAGCAGGATCAGAAAGTACAGGCCCCACAGTCTCAGCCAGCGAAGTCTCAGCAGTCTTCTAGGGTAGGTTTCAGTGGGTCTAGCAGGTCAGGAGGGCCACAGCAGACTAGTTCACAGGGTGCACGGCCTTATGCACGGGGACCATGCTACACTTGTGGTGGCATGGGTCACATAGCTAGAGAGTGTCCACGGGGACAACCATCCAGTGGTCAGGGAGGGGCATTTTCAGAGCCGACAGTTGGTGATGTAGGCAGATCACACAGAGTATTCGCAGCGGTTGACAACCGCCAGGCTAAGCATCAGGCTACAGTCATTGAGGCTACAGGTATCATTCAGGATAGCATGGTTACAGTTTTATTTGATTCAGGAGCTACTGACTCCTTTATATCTCCTTTTGCTGTGGAGTGTTGCGGGCTAGTGGCAGTTAGACAGGATGTCGGTTGGGAGGTAGAGTTAGCCTCAGGAGTTAGAGTGTCAGTTAGTTCCATGGTGCATAGTTGCCCGATTCAGATGGGAGCCACATTCACGGTGTCTGATCTACGCATTACCCCACTAGGTTCTTATGATGTTGTTCTTGGCATAGATTGGCTTTATTCCCACAGCGCCAAGATGGATTGTCGACAGAAGACAGTGGAATGTGTGGATGATGATGGTATCAGTAGAGTGATTCTTGGGGTTAAGAGACCCATATCCCTTCGTATGATATTCGCTATGCAGCTTAGGCGGTGCATGCGAAAGGGGTGTCAGTTGTTTGCAATCACCATTAGTGACAGAGAGGAAGGCTCAGAAGGGGAACCATCCCTTGATGACTTTCCTATATTGCAGGAGTTTGCAGATGTTTTTCCTTCAGAGCTCCCTGGTAGACCCCCACCTAGGGCAGTAGACTTTCATATTGATCTTGTGCCAGGCGCGGAACCAGTATCGAGAGCACCATACAGGATGACTACACATGAGCTTATTGAACTAAAGGTTCAGTTGGAGGAACTCCTAGAGAAGGGGCATATTCGACCTAGTGTGTCACCTTGGGGTGCACCAGTGATCTTCGTTAAGAAGAAGGATGGATCACTTAGGTTATGCATTGATTATCGGCAATTGAACAAAGTAACCATCAAGAACCGATATCCCCTTCCCAGAATTGATGACCTATTTGATCAGTTGCAGGGTGCTCGTGTATTTTCAAAAATTGATCTTAAGTCAGGTTACCACCAGTTGAGGATTGTGGGGAGTGATATCCCTAAGACCGCTTTCCGTACTAGGTATGGACACTATGAGTTCACAGTGGTGCCATTCGGTCTCACAAATGCTCCAGCTGTATTCATGAGCCTCATGAATGGAGTATTTCGTACCTTCTTGGATAAGTTCGTAGTTGTGTTCCTGGATGACATCCTGATATATTCTCATGATGAGGAGGAGCACGAGGAACACCTGAGGCAGGTGTTGCAGAAGCTGAGAGAGAATCAGTTGTTTGGTAGCTTATCGAAGTGTGCATTCTTCATATCAGAGATCCATTATTTGGGCCATATCATATCAGGCGAGGGTATCTCAGTAGACCCATCAAAGATTAGGGCCATCATGGATTGGCCTGCACCCGCTAGTGTCACTGAGGTGAGGAGCTTTATGGGATTAGCAGGCTATTATCGACGCTTCATTGCAGGATTTTCTAGATTGGCACACCCCATTACATCGCTGCAGAGGAAAGGAAAGAAGTTTGAATGGACAGAGAAGTGCGAGAGAGCTTTTCTAGAGCTCAAGAGAGCCCTCACGAGTGCACCTATTCTTGCAGTACCAGACCCATTGGCGGACTTTGTGGTGTGCACTAATGCATCTTTGGATGGCATTGGGGCAGTGCTTATGCAGGATGGTCGGCCTATTTCCTTCGAGTCTAGGAAGTTGAAGACTCATGAACTCAACTACCCTACTCATGACCTAGAGCTTGCAGCTGTGGTTCATGCATTAGTGAAGTGGCGACACTTCCTACTAGGTCACAGATTTGAACTTCATTCCGACCATCAGAGCTTGCAATACCTATTCACGCAGCCAAACCTAAATGCTAGACAGAGAAGGTGGATGGAGTTCCTTTGCGAGTACGATTTTGATGTACATTACATCAAGGGAAAGGAGAATGTAGTTGCAGATGCCTTAAGTAGAAGGCGCCATGAGCTCTCATCTATGACTATGAGCACCGATTTGAGAGAGCAGATTTTACAGCACTTGCCAGCAGATGAGCTTTTTACAGAGGTTAGTCAGGTTGTGCATTCTCAGAGACCCTTGGAGGGGAAGTATTCAGAGTATTCCTTGGAGTCCGATGGACTCTTGCATCATAGAGGACGTGTGTATGTACCTTCCATCGGGGGTTTGCGCGAGCTCATCATACTTGAGGCTCACAGAGCACCTTATGCGGCACACCCTGGTGTTAAGAAGTTGCATGCAGATTTGAGACAGTTGTATCATTGGCCAAGCATAAGAGCACAGATTGCCGACATAGTGGCGAGATGCCTCGAGTGTCAGAGGGTGAAGGCAGAACATCGTCATCCCGGTGGGCTCCTTCAGCCTCATGAGATTCCAGAGTGGAAGTGGGATGTTATATCAATGGACTTTATTGTTGGTCTTCCTTTGTCTTCTCGTCGTCATGATGCCATTATGGTGACAGTTGACACACTGACCAAGGTTGCTCACTTCTCACCTGTGCGTACTACGTACACAGCCCGAGACATAGCTCAGGTGTTTTTGCGAGACACTGTCAGACTTCATGGCATTCCCCGTAAGATTATCTCTGATAGGGACTCACTATTCACCTCATCTTTTTGGAGAGAGTTGCAGTCAGCTTTGGGCACTAGGCTCAATTTCAGTACAGCGTACCACCCTCAGACTGATGGGCAGACTGAGCGTGTGAATCAAGTGTTGGAGGACATGTTTCGTATGTACGTGATGGATCATCAGGTCAAGTGGGAGGAATACCTCAACCTAGTTGAGTTTGCCTATAACAATGGGCACCATTCCTCCATAGGTATGCCACCTTATGAGGCCCTGTATGGGAGACCTTGCAGGACGCCTTTGAGTTGGGACAGGATCGAGGATCGAGTTTCCATTGGACCTCAGTTAGTTAGAGATATGGAGCAGCAGGTGATTCTGATTAGACAGCACCTGAAAGAGGCACAGGATCGACAGAAGAAGTATGCTGATGCAAATAGGATAGATCGAGAGTATCAGGTTGGGGATAGAGTTTTCTTGAGGGTGCGGCCACACAAGAGTCCGATTCGATTCAGAAAGGGCTCTAAGTTGGCACCCCATTTTGTTGGGCCATTCGAGATCCTAGAGAGGATAGGACCAGTTGCCTACCGTCTAGCTTTGCCACCTAGCCTATCATACATCCACGATGTGTTTCACATTTCAGTACTTAGAAGATATATCTATGATGAGTCTCATATTATAGATTGGGATGCTTTGCAGGTGGAGTCGGACGGCCAGTTGGCGCTGGAGCCCATCCGTATTATTGCCCGACAGACCCTCGCACTTCGAGGTTGAGAGCTGGACCAGGTTAGGGTCCAGTGGGATTGCTACGATGAGGTCACGGCCACATGGGAGGATACGATGCAGATGCGATCTCAGTACCCATACCTTTTTGATGAACTCCAGGAGGAAGTTCATGCCTAGTGGGGGAGGATGTGAGGCCTCGCCTCGACCCATCCTAGCCTCGATGATACTCTATTTTTTTTTTATGGCTCGATATGTCAGAGCATTATTTGTGGCACTGAACATTATTTTGCTGATTATGATGTATGATGCTTTATTTCAGATATTTGATTTCTGTAGTTTAATGTTTTATAACGTATATGCTGAAAAAAAAATGAATGAATGCAAACTAACACTTTGAATCTCTAATTTTAATGAGTAGAATGAGATGGATGAATAGGTCATAGAAGAATGGATGTTTTAAATTTCATGAAAATTGTTGAAGCGTATTTTTATATATATATGTACATGTGCTTCTCGAATTACTGACGTGTGCAATGAGTGTGCAGGAAATTTAGCCAGGAAATCCAATGGGAAGACAAAAGCTGGACCCCATGTTTATTTTGTGCTATATTCTTTTTTTTTACCTAGTCCATCTTTAAGGTGTATGTTTTTTTGGTAGTTTGTTTTCCCTAGTTTTATTGTCCATATTAAATCCTTAAGTCTTAAAACTTCAAAATTAATTACCCTAAGGGTAAGGGTTTGGGTTGGGAGTGTTTTCCACTCCCCAAGTCTCCTTGGTTGACCTTTATGGTCACTCAAACACTCCATCTTTGCTTGAATTCGAAAATTGGTTGTCACTTCATAGGTTGGTGACCTTGACTCCATCAAGGGGTTACCCTAAGCCTAGTTAAGTAGATTCTTATTTAGAGGCACTTGGGAAGTAGTGGAGGGTTGTTACCCAATCTCTAGTTTTAGAGAGCAAGCTTGAAGATTGAAGGAAAGAGAAAGGAAAGAAGCTCTTCTCAAAAACTTCCATTGTTGCCATAACACTTGTGGAGGTAGGAATCTCTCTCTCATGGGCTTAGCTTCCTTTTTTTAGATCATGTGTGAATCTTGTTTATAGTATTGTGAAGGTTCTTGTCTTTTTATGTTGTGTGTATTGGGAGGATATTGGAGGGAATTTTACCTTGTTTTGGATTTCATTCCTTGCTTTGTTGAGACCTTGTTCTTTGAGTTTTCATGGGGATTGTGATGGCATCACTCACCCTTGGATAGGGAAGAAGTGGCCATGTATGGGGGTAGGGCTTTAGTTGGACCTCATTGGTGAGAGTCTCCTTTCATGGTGAGAGGAAGGAAAAAAGGGTAGGGTGTATGGGCCCCTACTTGTCATCACCTTCCTTATTGATGTTGTGAAATCATGTGTATGAAGAGAAAATGAATACCCTTGTGATTGGAGCCCCGAAAGGGCCTTATAATAGAATGGAAATTCTTAAAATTGAAGCCCCGAAAGGGCCATGTAATGGAATGGTGATTGACTTCTCCCATTGGGAAAATCCACCTCCCCCCCTTATTTTGATTCCATGTATGGATCTATTGTGCAAACCGGGGTTGGAGTGTATGTTTGATTTGATGTTGTTGTGATTATCCACCTTATTTTAGTTTTGTCTTCCCCATTATCCTTTATTGTAATTTTGAAGTTATTTGGAAGATAGCACATGTTGGAAGTTTGTAGAGATTTATGTGAGTTGTAAAATGATGTAAAATGGATTGGAAACTTGAAAGTATTGGGCAATGACCTCGGGTTTTCTTACTGGTTCTTTCCCGAGTGGAGCCTTTGAACCAGGATGAATAATACAAAAAAAAAAAAGATTATGAGAATTTCCTTGCATTGCTCCCATGTCCTTTGGAAAATTTGCGTAATGTATGTTAAATGGTCTTCTCATTGTGTGAAACTTGTTATAGACAATTCAACCACCTTTTTTGTTCATGCATATTATTGTGATGGATGTATAAAAAGAAAAAAAAAAAAAAATGGATATGTAAGGGAGAATTGTTGGTTGTGTGAGACTATATTATTTACTCTCAAACCTTGGGATGTATTGAAGAAAGAAAGGAAAGAGATATTGAGTTATCTTATATCTTGTATGATGGATTGAGAATGTTGAATGTTAATCTTGTATATGAAGGAATTATGTTAGGAAAGGCTGAGTTCAAATAGACATTAGAATGGTATGGAGAAAATATATGCATATGAAATTATAGAGAATTTAAACATCCATTGTGATCTTTCTATTTTCCATTCCCATAGAGTAATTAGTTGCATTATGTATAAAATTGGATTCATATGCAGTTGTTGCATTTGTATGTGAAAGAAAATAGAATTGTATTGATCCAACAACAAAGGAAGAGGAACTAAAGTAAGTTTTTAAAAAAAAAAAATGTTATAAGCATATCATTTGATTAAATTACGGTTGTGTTCAAGATGTATTATGCATTGTATAGACTCATCAATCTATTGACACCCATGTCTCAAGATCAATGGAGAAATTTGATAGACTTAAACTCAAAAAAAAAAAAAAAAAAAAAAAATTAGAGGCCTGTAGGTGCTCAAACTTGCTGGAAAATGTATGGGCAAAAAAAAAGGGGAGACCCCTCTATTACAGTCAATAAATTATAGTAAATTCACCCTCCTATTATAAGGCTTCAAAGGGTGGGCGACCTACCTTATTTAATACAACCCATCAAAAAAAAATTATAAAAAAAAAAAAAAATTCTTTTGAATTTTCGGGCAGAGCCTGCGGCTCGTACCCGGCGGCCCCTGTACTGTATGCGTGGTTGACCCCACGCATACACATGCGTGAGGACCACGCATTTAAATGCGCGGGATCCCCACGCATGTGTATGCGTGAGGCCCACGCATATATTGCGTGGGATTCCCCACGCATATATATGCGTGGGGCGGCGTTTTAAATTTTTTTTTATTAATTTTTTTTAAATTTTTTTTATAGTTTAGTTAAAATTAAATTTTCATTTATATAGTTTAGTTTAAATTAAATTTTCGTTTATATAGTTTAGTTGAAATTAGTTGGTAGTAGTTTTTTTTTTTTTTAATATTTAATTATTAGTTTAAATTATAATGTGTATTAATGAAGTTCATTAACAACTTATAAATTTAATAATTTTAGCTTAGCGAATTTAATAATTAATGAATATTATTAATTAAAGAATCGTTCTAAAATAGTTTTATCTGTTTATTTATTAATTGTTAATTTGTAACGTTAATTATTAAATTCTGTGAATGCAATATAGTTATTATTTAATGTAGTTAAGGATAACTTAATTAAGTTTAATTAGTCGATTAGCAGTTCTTAATGGGAAGTTTTATTTTCGGGATTAGTAAAATGTGGTTTAAATTTATAAGTCTTAAACATTAGAATTTTATAGTTTAAAATTGATCTATGTCTATTGGAGGGTCATGCAATCCAGATTAACTCATAAAATGAATGATAATTTTAGTTTTACTCCTTGTCGAAGTTGACGACAAATTCATATGTAAAATTGAAATAAAATTGTATTTAAGGAATTTACTAATGTTCTTAGAGTGTAAATCTTTTAAAGGGATTTATTAAATCTATCAATTAATTGGGTCTTCTAATTAAATAAGAGTAGCTGTTAACTGAATCAATTGATTGTTAAGAGTTCGTGTAACCGCCTTCTTGGCATCCTTGTTTCATGTGAACTTACCGTATCAACTTAGTGCACTTAAGTTTAAATAAATACATTTAAATTTTTTTTTTTAAAAAAAAAAATTGGTGTGTTTTTTTGGCCATAATTTTTGGGCATGACAGGTACTCTATGTTCGTTTGTAGGCGGGTATGGGCTTGCCCTCCCGACCCAATATAAATTTTGTTAAAAAAAATTTTAATAACATTTTTTAATAAATGCTTCTCAAAAGCGATTTGCATTTTTTAATAAATTTTAAGCAACGTTTTCTCAATATACATGAATATGTATATATATCTATATACATATATATCTATATATACATTTATATAAATATATATCTATATATACATATATATAGATATATATATATACATATATATATAGATATATATATATACATATATATATAGATATATATATATACATATATATACATATATATATATAGATATGTATATATACATATATATACATATCTATATATATGTATATATACATATATATAGATATGTATATATATGTATATATACATATATATAGATATGTATATATATGTATATATATATACATATATATATGTATATATATATATACATATATATATATATATATATATCTGCAAAATTTATAAACATATATGCAAAAGAAACATTTACAATGATGCCTATGAGCATAAACATATACATTTTAATAAATTTTAAGCAGCGTTTTCTCAATATACATTAATATGTATATATATCTATATACATATATATGTATATATACATATATATATCTATATATACATATATGTATATGTATATATATGTATATATGTATATATAGATATATATATGTATATACATATATATGTATATATATATATGTATATATATGTAGATATATATGTATATATATATATATATATATATATATATATATATGTATATATATATATATATATATATATATATATATATATATATATATATATATATATATATATATACATATATATATATATATATATATATATATATATATATGTATATATATATTTGCAAAATTTATAAACATATATGCAAAAGAAACATTTACAATGATGCCTGTGAGCATAAACATAATTTTTAAATAAATTAGGGCTTTTCAATTCTATAAATTAAGAATTCTCCCTATGATAATTAATCTTTAGATTTACCTATTAATCCTTCTAATAGTTTAGACTATAACTTTTTAACCGTAGTCCATAGAATTCTTAGATCTACGCATGTGAAATTTTTTCTTATAAAATTTATCTACCCATAACAAGAATTCATATAACCAAGATTTTCAACACATGAAATCCTCAGAAAGCATTCAGAAGACATGAAGAAGACAGGAAGTGCAAAAGAAAAATATCATTTGCAAAATTCACAAGTGTCTACCTAGACACTGATATTAATTCCCTTCTCTTCAGAATCCACAGAGCAAGCTCCTTCCTTCTCCAATGTTCTTGGGTCCTCCAAACATGCTCCCCGAACTTCTAGGAGTGCCTGAATATAAAGAACTCTCAGGAAGCACCTAGAATGTCTCTAGAAACAACCAGAAGGTGTTGACAACTAAGCATGAGTCTTTTCCAACCTTCTAGATGAGTCACGAGTTGTAGACACCATGTGCTTAATTTGTGTGCTAACTCCTGTGTTTTTGACATATGTGCAATCAAGAGGTGCGTTTACTCTTAGGTAGACTTATAACTTTTATTATAATTCTTTTATTATTTCTATTATTATTTTTTATTTACTATTTTATTATTATTTTTATTATTATTATTAGTTTTAATTTCTTTTATTTTATTTTTTTTCTCAATTAATTTCCATTTAATTAAGTAAAATAAAGATATCAAAAGATTATGATATTATATTAATTTTTCCCAAAATAATTAAATTATTAATTAAATCTTTTAATTTAAGACTTAATTAATAGAAAATTCACCATAGACCTCCAAGATAAAATATGAAAACCCATCATAGAACAATCCATACAAAATCAATCTAAAGGGTTAAAAATCACGAATTATGTCATCCGACACATTCGGAAGGTAAAATATCTAGATACTTGTCCTACCTCTCTAGGGCAAAAAGGTTTAAGGGTTTAGGATTTGGACTTGAGAATTTATCTCCCCTCTCTTACCATTGAGATAGTATGATAGGGTACGCTCATCCTGGCAATTCAGGGAAGTCGATACCCGGTACTTGCAACCTACATAAAATCTATGCATGTACATACAATATATATGAATGCTAAGCTAAACAAGAAATGGCAGGAAGTGGTGCATCGTGTAGATTCTGACTAGTAGGTGACTACGACTCCCTTCCTTAACCACATCAGAAATGCCATACAATAAGACAACAAACACGCACACCATACACATGCAAGTATGAGGTAAGTATCCATAAAAAAACACATGTGATAAAAACCATCTATCTAATCATCATCAATGACTGTAAATAACGTAATAATCATCATGCATACATGAAATGTAGAGTCTAAGTAATCTCATCATACATCAACTAAATCCATAGCACAATATCTAATAGTCTCAAAACAATGCTACCAACCATCATCATAAAACTAGTCTAACAAAGTCCAGCAATAATAGCAACAATATGTCCAAAAAAATGTAAACAAGGGTAGGCACTACAATCTCTTTGGCACTTATGCCTCTCTCTTCTGACTTCTTGTGCAAATTTTGCTATGTATACTATAAGGTAGGCAAGAATAGTAGTAAGAAAAGGAATAGATGTGGTCTTCCTTACAAGGACTACTTGGATTCTTATATCATTAATAGGAGTCATTAAGAACTTGAAAATAAGTAGCAAATACATGTGAGATACAAAAACAACAATCCCAAAACAAGTGAAAAGGAAAGAGCTCAAGAGAGAAGTTTTGTAGACTCTTCTGATTTAAATGTGTTTATCTACCATAAAACAAAAGTTAAGTTTTTAATTTTAATAGAGAATTCACCATGGAAGTCACCAAACAGGTGCATGATTCCAAGGTTGGGCTCATTTATACAGTCCTTGAGGTTTTTCATAAAGTTGAGGATCAAGAAAGGAGTTATTTTGACTCATGGTAATTTCATGGCATCTATATTTGTAGTATCTACAAACCAAGAGGCTGGGGTGAAAGAGATATGATTTTTGGTTGTCTTGTTCCAATATTCCATGTGTGTGGCCTCTCTATTATAACACTTGGGATGCTCCAAGTAGGAAATATGGTGGTCTCTATGAGTAAATACAAAGATACTAGGACATTACAAATAATGGTGGAGATTGTTGTAAGCCAAAACTAGTAGCATCGGAGATCACCATCTCCCCAAAATGCTAGAGATTTCTCCTAACAAATGGTTGTGATCGAGATATATGTAGAGCAATTCTGAGATGTTTCCAACACTATCTAGATTTGGGCCTAAAAACTTGTTCTCACTTAGTGATAAAAAATAAGCTTTTTTCACCCAAACTATTTGGGATGGTACCATCTAAGTTATTTTTCTTGAGATTTAGCCTCTCAAGTTTGGGGCAGGAGCATCATGCACCAAAAACTTATTAAGTGTGGATGGTATATTACCACCGAAAAGGTTGTCACTCAAATCTAGCCATGTGGACACTGTGAGATTGTTGATCTTCTCTGGAATAATTCCTTTGATTTAATTTGGTCCTATTAAAAATAGAGACAAACTTTTGGAAAGAAAACCTACTAAAGAGGAAATGACCCTACTGAGATAATTCTAGTCCATATCCAATGCATTTATTTGGACTAGCTACCTAAGGCTATTAGAATGGATAGACTATTGAGGTGTCCACCATGATTCCTGATGGTATTTACCCATGATTCCTCCAAATCCAAAAAATAATAAGATAAAACTTACCACCAACTTTGTTGCAACTTGTGAAGAAAAATTGTATGACTATATTCGACAATATTAAATCCAAGATATAAAATGAACACACACACACACACACACACACACACACACATATTGCCCATCTATATTTTTGTTAGTTATAGATGAAGGTGTGTCACAAGTTTTTCTTATCTAAGAAGTTCATTAGTTTTTCTTATTGAGGAGATCAATAATGTTGAAGATTCTAGACGGAGTTCACCTAGGTGGTGTTGCAAGTTCTATTTTTGTGTATTGTATACAATTTAGCATGGTTGGAACCTCAATATCAAACATTGAGGCTCTCATATTTTTCAAAAATGTTGTGGATTCAAATTAAATCTTCCCATCCACATGTTTGAGATCAGGGAACTTCTCAATCGATCCATGTGACTTTGAATCAACTAACCAATTTATGTGTGGGATCAAATGTGATGTAGAAAGAAAAGTTAAGAAGAGGATCACAAGCCTCACATTGGATCGTGTATGATACAAGGGATACTTGGACTCTTCTATTGGAAGTCTAAGAGAGCTCACACAAGTCTACCTGGAAAGGAATTATTTCCATGGAGTTATCCCCATGAGCATTAGGAGGTTAACTAATCTCAATAAGTTTGACTTATCACAAAATGTATTCTCTAAATCTCTTCCACACTCTTTGGGGAGGCTCAAGAACTTAGAGATTATGTCCTTATCAAATAACAAGCTGAGTGGGTCTTTTCCCTTTTCCTTGAACAACTTGAATAATCTAATCACATTGGAGTTCATTATTTTAACACCATACGTAGTTGCATAGAGTGCACAAAAATAGAACTTGCAACATCACATTGATGAACTCCATCCATATTCTTCAACACTGTTGATCCTCAATAAGCAATACTTCCTATTGCAAGAATAAGCTAAAATATTGAACTCCTTAGTAAGAAAAACTTGTGAATCAATATACATACATAATTCCTCTTTTTGAAAATTCTTAGCTCTCCTTACTAGGTTATCTAAAATTTATCTTTTATGGTATATCCTATGTATCAAATGATATTTATATGTGGAGACAATTAATTTGAAGTTCATTCAACTAGATTATCAATGCTATAAGTTTCCAGGTTTCTCTTGTTGGGTACTGTGACAAGTATTAAAATGTTTATTTTATCTTTATAAATGTCTAGTTCATACCTACTTTTCCAAGACTTTTAGATGATCATCAAATGAAAAATATACCTAATACTTGGAAAATATTTAGTTTTGAAATCACCTTTATTGTTCGTGCCTTTTGACTTGATTTTTCTGTCTTTCATTTTTCCAAACCTTCTCTTAGGTAGAAGAGAGTAGTCTTCACCGCAAGGAGCATTTAGATTATAAACTAGCAATTGCATCTTAGTGTACAATAGGTATGTGAAAGATGTATGGATGGTCAATTAAGTATTTGTCCCTTTATTGGGTGCTCCCTTTCATCCTCTCTAGATCTCCTTATCTCTTTACTAATATATCTAACCATCTATATCTCTTTCTATCATATCCTCTCTATCCCTTTCTTTATGTCTCCATTATATTTCCCTAGATCAATTTATAATTTTACATCTCCATCTCTATCTATCTATCCATCATGTTCACTCCAATCTTCTCTCTTTGTATTGATCTCTATTTATTTGTCTCTCCCCTCTATATGTAAAAAATTGTCCCTCTCTATCTATCCATCTCTTTCCATCAACCCGATTCATATACCTTTAAATTTCTATAGTTTTTTTGTCCCACTATATCTCTACATATATGTATATCTATCTTGTTATCTCTTGATATCTCTCTATCCCTAATATATCTCCCCCATTGAGATGATCATATTTATTTTTCTTTCTCTTCACATAAATCTCCATCCCTATCTCTTTCTCCCCCCCTCTATCTATCTCCCCCTTTTTTTCTGGTCTTGAACTCTTTATCTCTCCCAATCTTTATATTTATTTGTATATATGTACTTATCTATATTTGTTACCTTAAAATTTTTCATTTCCAATTATAGATAATGAATTGGTTCTTTTTCATCTATAAAATGTTATCTAAAATATCTCCTTGTGGTAAAATCGGTGATGCATAATTGCATAGTTAAAATAACCAAACTCATCCATATAAAGATGGGTGGTTGAGATAGAGGGCATCATCTAAATAGTTGGAGGTGGAAGAGGACTCTATTAGGGCCTGCAAAGGGATATATCATGAACACATTCAAAGTACTAGAATTAGAATCAATCTACATGAACGAGAGGAGTCTATCTTTGACGAGAAGCCTATCTAGAGTCTCAACTCTCTTCTTCTACAAGCCTTCTTCAATGATGAATGATAGTTTGAGATTATCAGTGGACAGAGAGTGCATGAAGTGATATGATTATGATTTAATTTCTCTAAGCTTCCTCTCTTTTACCAAGATGATACTCTTATCTATGTACATATAAGGTGTCATGTAATGCCCCGCCCGAAGATCCTTGGAAACAAGGACGAAAAACAAGTCAGAACAATTTTTTTTTTTACAAGTGTAAGTGCACATGGTACAACCTACACAAACCAAAAGATCGCAATGGAAGACTGAAAGACAACCAAGCACCAACGGATCTCCAAATGCCACTACCAACAAGAACACAACCACGAAAACCACAAAGACCTACCAAGCTGAAAGACATAAGCTGACTCTTGGAAACTGGCTAAGTCTGAAATCCTGAAGCCCTGAAATTTGGCTAAGTCTGAATTTCTGAAGCCCTGATTTTTCCTAGAATCTACACCTTAGCTCGTAGAGGTATGAAACCCATCTCAAATGAATCGTCGCATTTATTAAAATATATCTTAAGTATAAGGAATATATGTCAACTTATACTTAAACGATATATTTTAAACCCCAAAGGACAACAACACAAACCCAAAAATTGAATTTCAAAAGAAACCTCCTAAATTCAAAATGCAACAACATAGGCTTGAAGAACACCCAAAAGGGTATCTATATCAACTCTCAAAATGATCGAAACACTACAAAAAGTGCCCACTGTTGGCACGCATAGGTTTTAACCAAAAGGCGTGCGACACTTTTTACTAAGGGAGGGTGACACTTCTCCCTTACTACATGCGACACTTCTCAAGAAGGCGTGCAATACTGGAAAAGTATCACGCGACATTTCTCATGAAGCCGTGCGACACTCTTCCAGTGTCGTACGACACTTCTTTAGTAATACGTGTGACACTTTATAGTATCGTACGATATTATTTCTATGGGCATGCAATACTTTGTCAATGTTGCACAATGCTGAACAAATGTCGCCCATAGAAAATAAAAACACTTAAGGAAACTCAAAAATGGGAAAAAAATGACAAAAGAACCTCCACACCGGGGAGTACCGGATCCACATCTCGAGGCCAGAACACTCGAACCAGAATTGAGTAACTGAAATACAGAAAACAAAATCTAACCATCTATCAAACAAGGAAGGGAAAGTATAGAAAGGAAACATCACATTCAACTGAAATAAACATCGCAATAACATAGATAACATTGCAATGAGCAAAAATAACCAAGTATGTGATTCCTCCCAACCGTCAATGGCATCATAGCACCATCGTGGCCCTAGCCATCCCCCACGCATAACATCCCAAGCCACCGATCAAATCATTGGTGTTGTCATAATAGGGACATCACTACTAAACATGCTACAATGTAAGTAAATAAAATCTAACATGCTAGTAGTAGGCATAAGATAAAACTGTAATCAGATAACATCATCTACTACATGCTAATCATCATAATGAGGAATGCGTTAAAACTAACATCATCTAAACATGATAACATCATAATGAGAGCATAAATCATAAGAAGCATACTCCGTATACCGAAGTACCAAGTGACACATCCAGCTACAGTTGTACTAGGACAATAGACCGTATATGTACACCGGTCCCTAGCAGTGGTGAGGGTAGCTACGCCTCCCATCCACGTAGCACCCGTAGGTCCACACTCGCCGTGCTGATGGAGATAGTGATCCAACCGCAAACACACAAAAATACAACAACCATGGCTAACACTCACACCAAGCAGTATGATGACTGAAACCAAGACATAGATAATGCATAAACTATAGGTCCTGGTCAGACACCTCAATGGGCTTGCTATGTAGGGGCTGACATCATGGAGAGTCGCTTGGCATCGACAAGCCCAAGCTCAGATCATGTGTCCTCAAACTTAATTGGGTGCTCACACATTGTGTCCTCGAACTTAATCAGGTGCTCACACATTTTATTATCTTAAATTTTATTACCTCCCAGTGTTTTCTTTAATTATCACTTATATAAAACTTCCTTTGCCAACCCATGACGTCATGATCATCGGACTGCAAAATAGAAGCCCCCTCCATATGCTACCCTACCCTACCCATGCTCATCTAATGATGAGTGTCCGTAGGCATGCAAATTCCCAACCCAACCCCAATGATCATAACTTTCGAAAGTGCTACAGAAGGTCGGGGCTCGCAAGACATCTGACTATTTACATGCACATACTCGTGTGTGGCGCACCACCATCACGAAGATCAAATAAAAGGACTGGAAGAGAACACAAAGCAACAAGTCCCTCAACTGTAAACAAAATTGAGAGAACGGATGCAACACGCATCCCAATGCAACAAAAGATGCAAAAGTGGTCTAACTGGTATCCAAACAGATCACCCAAGTCCACGAACCACAATGTGCCAAGAAAACTTGATAAAACAGGTCAGCACGCAAAATGAGGTAAAAACCCCAAATTTTGGAAAAATTCCAAAATTAAAACCCATTTGGCCGTTGGGTTCAAAAACCCCAAAAATCCAAAAATAAATGAAAATGGACACCGTATGCAAAAACGGCCAGCATAACGGCCCAAAAACCCAAAACCCCATTTCAAAAACAGGGAAAAATGTTCATACCCGACCAACCGGGCAGAACTAGCAACCAGAAACGGAGGGGAACACTAGTTCTCAGCCTCCTAACTTATTGCTACAAGAAACGGAAGCTAAAACGAAGCGAAAACTATAAAATGGGAAGGCCCTACCTGAAGGAAAAAGAGGCAGAAATCGAAACCCGCACAATAAAATAAACCACCCGCCAAAACAGTTGAAAACGACGGCAAGGCATAAACTCCTCGAGCCGAATCCAACGAGACCAACCTCACGCAGATCCCATGCTCACAGCTCCCAAAATGAGAAAAACAAGAATCCTTCAGAAGAGGATTTCCAAATTTTGCTCTACAATTCTATTTTCAAATTGTGAAAAGTGATTTATGAAATCACTTTTCCAATACTTATTCACTTTTTGGGTGAATAGTCAATTCTGTAAAATAGCTAGCTGGAGTAGTTAAACTCCGAATTGACCCAAATGAAAATAGGTTATTATCTGCAACGGGATTTCACCTAAGGCAAAGCTGCCAGAAATTAAATTTGAAAAGATTAAAATCTGAAAACCCCAAAAACATAGAAAAACACTTAACACTTTTGTGACAAATGCGAACTTCTAAATGCACAGACACACTCACTGGTCTAATCACATAATGCAAATGAGTTCGGATTTACTAATCACCGAAAGGTTTTGATCTAAACAATAACAATAAGGGTACGTTGACCATATAGGAACGACACGGGTAAATATGAATAGCTGAATCACTAACTCCATGTGCCACTGCCAGGGATATAATTCCTGCACACTAAAACACACGATCAAGTGCAATGGAAAATAATATCATAGCCGAAGCAACATGTATTAAAATACCTATTTAATCCATTTACATCACTCACATTCGTAGAAAGCGTGAAGATACAAGAATGAAGTAAATAACCAAAGCATAGAATCCATCTCATAACATAATCAACAAATGGTCCAATACATCATATAACTAGATATCATCATAGATCTATTGTCATCTCAAAATGGCATCCACATGCAAATGTGATAAACTGAACAGTATAGCAGTAAAGCATCTATGGTACTGAATCCAAGTATAACATCCGACCCTCAAGTCATCATAAGGTACAAAATAATAAGACTATCAAGTATCTCTCAAATCAAAATAGACAAGACATAGACTGCAAACATGAGAGGCACTACATGTCATCCACTTTCCATCCCACCAATTAGGCTATTGTATCCTTCATGTTCTACACAATTAAAACACAAGAAATTATGAAAAATCCTAATTAAAATTGACAAAAAAGAAGGAATCCCTATACAACCTACTTCCCCAAATTTTCACATGGAACTTACAAAAATGGCTTTCAAGGTGGAAACTTCTATCCCTGAAGGTTGCTCTGCTCGCCCGATTGCAAAAAAAATAATTGTCATTATTGCAATCCACTAGTGCTTCCATTGACTCAAAGATCCCATTATTTTCCTTGTGGAAACTTGAATAAAAACTAATATTCGTAAAAATTGGGAAAACTCATTGTGTAGACAACTAGGGAAGAATCAACAAATGAAAATTTTGAGAAACTAAGGAAAATCAATCTCGCAAGAAATGAAACCTAAGATCAAGATGAAAAAATTACATACCTAATAAAAAGAGCTCGGTAGTTATTTGTGAAGCTTCTAGATTTTAATTACATTATTTTGGAACTCTAAAATGGCAAGAGATTTTGAGCTGGCCAATCAGACAGATTGAAGTGATATGGAAGTTTGTTCATATTGGTTAAGATTTTGTGGCACAATGTGTTATGAATTTTGAGCCACATCATTTAGCATGAAAATCAATTTTTATCAACTCGTGCATGATTTAATCAATAATTGATTTCCTTCTTTAAAGTACTTTCCATGAATGCCTCAAATCTCCTCAATGTTCATCCTCCTCTCAGCGAGATTTGTGATCGTTGGATTGAACATTCAACTTCTTGAACTTCATATGGGAAATGCCTAAAATGTAATAATTTGATGTTGACCTCTTTCAAATTTGAATTTAATATCATTTAGAGCATTGTTCTTAGGTCAAATATGTTAGTGCATGTGCAACTTCACCAATCACTATTGTGTATCTATAACTAGCACTTGTACCCAAAAGAGGTGCAAGGGGTACACCGATAGGTATTTGATTTGAAAGCATAATTTAAACTTTGCATGATAATAGTAAGTTTAAACAAGTGTAGATCTATGAACATGTATTATTGTAGAAGGTAGTCTACTACATAGTCGCATCAATTGAAGATTCTAGCTTTTGTAGGTCCTAAGAAAGTATACCACTAAAATGCATGAAAAGACAAAAAAAAAAGTACATTATTCCTAATTACGAATCTTCTCTTTAATTGAAATGTTATAATTTATAAGTAACAATAATTATGATGAAGGAAAGAGGTTAATTTAACAAATAGTACTTTGAAATTGGGTCTATATCTTATTTTCTCATTAATTGCATAAACTTGCAAAATGTACATTAAGCCCATAAGCAATAGCTTTCAAGAGTTAAAAGATAATATTATTTATTTTATAAAAAGGAATGTTGAAAATTTAAAAATAAAATATTAAAAAAACTATTGGCAGTTCCGATATAAACTCTGAATGAAGTTTGTAGAATTTCCATCCACATACAAGTTTCTATTATGTCATGCCCAAACTACAAGGGAAAAAACACACACAATTTTTTTTTTTTTTAAATAATAATAATAATAAGGTTCACAAAAGTTTAAGAGCTGAATTCACAAGAGCTAGAATAGTTTAACTATGTACTTCTTAAGTTTATAATGATGAGAAGAAATCCATTTCTATAGTTACTTATTTGTTAATAAATTTGTATCAACTTTTGATTTCGTTATTTAATTAAGGTTACAACGATATTTGAAATTGTTTAGAAAACAATTTAACCTAAATATGACTAGGAAATAAAACAAATCAAATATCAAGATCTACTAAACTAACATCAAATTTACTAAGATTGTAAAATTTTAATACATACTAATAATATACTAAAAAAGAAGAAGGACAACATATATATATATATATATATACTTACTCAATAAATGCTTAACTATCAATCAATATTTGACTATAGAACAATTTAGTCATTTAGACATTCATCTTAACCAAATTTAAGAACTTTAATATAAAAACTAAACTATCAAAAACATGATAACAACGAATTAAAGCAAAAACATATAAATTAAACTAATTATACAACTACTTAATTAAAGAAAAACTAAAGTAAAATTATTGGCATAATAAAAGAACAATTAACTTAACTAAATTTAACTAACACTAAAATCCAATCTCAATCTATACTAACAAAATTATTAACTTAAACTAACAATATAGATGTAAATCTAAGATTAACTTAAATTTAAGACTAGCTATCTTTTAAATAATGAAACTTCTAACAAATATTAATAATAATAATAATAAACATAACATAAACTAGTTTACACTAAACAAATTTAAATTACATTTAAAACTAACTAAATTTACATTATAACATAATACTAAACTAAAACTAACTTAAATTTAAAACTAACTAAATTTACATTATAACATAATACTAAACTAAAACTAACTTAAATTTAAATCTAATAATTAAAACATACACAAACTAAACTAAAAATAAAACTTAATAAAATATACTAACATAAATACTAACAACTAAACCTACCCTTAACATATAATTTACCCCTTATACCCCTATTCTATCCCTACATCCCCCCTACCCCTATTCCTTGGGCAGCGCTTCCCAAGCGTTGTCCTTGGGACAGCGCTCTGCCCCAACGCTGACAAGCATAGACCTTAGGAAAGGTGGTGGCCAAACCAATATAATGCAAGGGAACAAGAATAAAGTCAAGGCTATAATACTTTGTTTTAAAACAATACAAATAACTTCCATGCAACACATGAAGTAAGTGCTCAAAAGGTAAGGGAGAAGATGGGGGATGGGACATGGGGGCAGGGTGACGTCACCCACCCCCATGTTGATTTTGATGCCAAGAAAAAACTTTTTTAAATAACCTTTAAAATCATAGCATTTGAGATGTGATGCCCAAGGTAAGATGGGTAACATTTAAGAGATAAAGTTTTATAGGTATGAGTTAGGATATTTGGTTATAAATTATATTATACACATTTTTCTAATTTCATTATCTATTTAATCTTAATTTTCAAGATTTTTACAATTGATTTACAAGAGAATTTTGAAGAGAATATTCTCTGTTTCAAAGGGCATTTAATTTGTTTCTCTCATACAAAAGACAGAGAGTTTACTCTCTTGAAACACACTTTTTTTTTGTAAAAATTTTCTAAGTATAGATTTCAAAGCCATGCATGAATATATTTTTGAATAGAATAAAAATATGGATACAATAATTTGTGGCACATTTACACCATATTTATATGGTCTCCTATACAACTTGAATTTGCAATAAATCAACCATAGCCATTATTTTCTTTCCTTAACATAATTTTCATTTTGAACATATAAGGAACTTGAAAATTTTGCTAAATTAAACCATCATCATTCATCCTATTTTTAATGAGCATCCACATAATAGAAAAATTATGATTAAATCTCAAGGTAAGCAACATTACTCAATCACCATCTTTATTGCCAAACCTGATTCAAAGGCTCAGCCAGGAAAGAATCAGGAAGAAAACTCAGCTTCGTTGCCAATCCAACAAAGTTTGAAATACTAATTTACATAGGATATCAATCCCAAATTTCAACAATATAATTGAATTTTCTTCATGACCCTCATCAAGGGATTCATAACAATTTCTGCAACACATTTCTAGAACCATGGATGGAACAGAATTCCGATCAGGTGACAACAAGCATGACCAAGAAACATTCAACCATGCATATTCACACAAGGTTATCACTATATGATTCACAATGAATCAACACTAGGGAAAGGTGGATTCTTCCAACCAAGAGAAGTCAAGCACAACACCAAACAGATGCCCAATCGGGGCTATAAACCAAGAACTTATGTTCTTCCATTTCAACATACCATAATCATACAAGGTTTGTGCTGATAGGTAGGGGCCCATAACACCCTACCCTTTCTCCCTCTTCTCATCTTAAGAAGAGACTCTACACTGGTTGGAGTCCGACTAAACATACCTTTCCCAAAATTTGTCACTTCGGCCCTATCCAAGGGTGAGTAATACCAAAACACCCATGCAAGAAATTTTCAAAATTTCAAACATAAACATGAAAAAAAATCATCCAAAATAACATGGTTTTCAAATCTTCCCAACATACCCACAAACATACAAACATTCAAACAACAACAAGGTAGCATAAGCATGAAACAAGAATGAAATCTGAACAAGGGAGATGAGAATTCCTACCTGCACAAAGAGGTAATGGCAAAAGAATAAGTTTGAGTAGAGCTTCCCTTTCCTTGCTTCAATCTTCAAGAACTCCTCTCTAAATGTAGAGATTGGGTAACAACCTCCACTAGACCAGGAAGGGCCTCTAAATAAGCCTCCAACTCAACTACCAAAAGGATCAATAACTTCTCCCACCCACTTACAATTCTAGAAACTCCTAACTCAACCCACACTATGGTTAAACACTAAGTGGAGGTGGGGTAAAGAAACTCATGGTAACCACTTGCAATTTTCGCACAAAGGTAAAATGAGACTTTTTGAGTGATCTCAAAAGTCAACAAAAGGGGCTTGGGGGTTGGAAAAGACCCCTAACCCATACCCATACCCCTTGGGTATAAAAATTTCATGTTTTAAGGCCTTAGGAATAGGTTTAGAGCCAAACAAAAGGTAAGAATAATTAGGACCAACTAAACAACTCAAGAAATGAAGATTAAGCAATAATCTAGATTAAGGGTGACTAAACACGATTAAGAACCAAATACACAAAAGATACTAACTTAATCTGACTTAGGTCCAAGGGTTACACAACTAACCCTAACTAGCATGCTAAAGAGCACAAATAATTCACGAGTGTAATTGACACTAAAAAAATATAGTTACGAACATTAACATTCACTGAACACAGAAATAAAATACATACATCTCACAGTTAAAATACTTGAATTACGAACAACAAAGTTTTTAAAATTAACACATAGAGATCAGTTATGTTCCTCCATCGGTTTCCTCAGCTAAAAATATCTGCACACTCATTGCACACATCAGTAGTCCCAAAAATCACATGTACATATATACGTATCAGAAATGCACATAAATTAAAACATACATCACTCAGGGTTTCTTGCATCCTTCTTATATCCTTCATCATAAAGATTTCAAAATTAATGTGTTAATCCTACATTTTACTTAATTCATTGACATACATATACATAAAGCATTAAATGAAAGACATCAAATATCTAAAAATAACATCACACAACATGAAATAATATGATATGTTCAAGTATCTGATAATGTCTCGATATCTCGAGTCATGAGTAACAAAAAGATAAAGTAACAACTAAGGCTACGAAGGGTCAGGGCAAGGCCTCACATATTACAAATATATGAATGTATAACCTCCAAATCTCAAACTATCATAGAATCTTTTTAAAAAGTGAACATTGATGGATTTTTGTTTTATGCTTTTTCAACAAGATATTTTTATGTGAACCAATCCATTACATGGAAAAGATCTTTGATTGACTCCAAGGAAAATTCCACCACATGTGTGATTCACATACAACATGGGCATACACAACTCAATAGAATCCTAAAAAATGAGAAAACCACAAAAAATATCTACATTAAAAAGATAGGAAAATAAATACATTAAAATAATATCCTCTTGTATATTATGCTGTTCAACAAAGGATTATATCGCCAACTTAATGACTTCTTGAAATTGTTGAATCAGGTTAGAGGAAGAAATGTTAGTTCTAGACCAATGTCCAAAGAAAAAAAGCTTACACCTTCTTTTATACCTAGGATTTTTCTTTTCACCACAATATTGATTTTCTATGAACTCAAGATTAATTGTCATAAACCCAAACTACATTACCCTTATTTTTCAAAATAGCCTAAAATCAAACTCTTGACAAAAGGAGACAAATCTATTAACATCATTTTTTGTTGATATAGGATCTGGGCATTATGATCCATGTTGCTTTAGTGTGGATGTAAACATAGATTAGGAAACTACCTCACTCTAAGCCCATTTATCCCACATAGACTAAGAAATGATTTCACATTGCCCAAAATGATAAAATTTGCATATTAAAACAATAAAAATGTCTAAAAGACCATGACCATTAATGTTTTTACTAGCCTAATGTTGAATCTATGTCCAATGTGAATCTCTCCTCATTTCAATAGGAAAAATTATATTTAAATATTGCCTTCAGAATTTTTTACATACTTCCTAACTTATATCCCTAAGATGAAAACATGTATTAGGAATACTACTTTCTTCATTGACTTTTTGTGTAATGCCCCGCCAAAGGATCCAAAAGAATTAACCTAAAGTTTGTTGAACAATTTTTTTTATTTTTTTGAAAACATGAAAGATAACATCATACGCCTCAAACACATAGTAGCAGAAGTAATGACATGTAATCATCTAAAGAATACATAACAGGTTACATTCTTTGAGGATCCCAAGTTGTTAAGTCACATTTAATCTAACTATACTAAGTCTAACAACTACCACATCGACATGAAAGAATAATCAAAAGTCCAAAGTTCATAATATACATTTGTTTCAATACCTCTTGGCAACTAAAACTTTGGAATGCTCAGTCATCCACTGTACATGTCACAGAGTTTGAAAGGCTTAAAAGAATAAACACATGTGAAAATAAAGATACTTCATCCTCATTTAATCCATGATACAAGTGCAATAAAGTAAATGAAACCATTAACATACATGATACATCCATCCATCAATAAGGATATAACAATCATCATAAAAGATAACCATCCATCATACAACACAATTAATCTAACTACCTAGTTCCTCCCAACCGTCAATAGCATCATTAGACCATCGTGGGCCCTAGCCATCCCTCCGCGCATAACATCCCAAGTCATCGAAGAGATCATCAATATTATAGTAATTAGGGATGTCACTCCTAAAACATACTACATCATATGCAAAAATAAATCTAACATGCTACAACATATACATAAGAAATCCAATCAAGCAACCTAAAGCATAAGATGATTCTATAAGTAAATAGCATCATCTATCACTTGCTAATCACTAATATAAAGAATCATGTTAGCAAATAACATCCAACATAAGATATAACATCCATCATAATGATCCAAGAACAGAAAGAGGGTAAAAAGCAACAAAGAATGTGTCGGAGGAGATAGGCTCAAGTCAAAATCCACATGTCAAGAGTACATCAACCAAAAATCACCAATCATCACTACTAAAAGTAAATAAACACATTCAACAATAAGTACACCACCAGATGTATACACAAACTCAACAGAGAAGACTCAGGCTACATTCTACAGAGTGTCATCACATGGTTGCTTAAGTTACCCTGGACTAGTCTCTCATTAGACCTTGGACCCTCAAGCATTGAGTTGCCCTGGACCCTCAACATGGAACATGTGGAACTAGAAAACATATCTCTAACTTATCTTTTTAATGTGTTTCCCCAAATTATTAATTACTAGATTATCACTTATTACATAACTTGCAATAGGTTACCCTGGTACTAACCACTTTGGGCTCCGGACCCCTACTGCAAGCCACTCCCAAAGACATGTACCTAAAAAACCTCTCTTAAGAAAATAATACACAGTTGTGTTCCATACCACAACATTCATAATCAAACTCGGTTCCTTAATAGGTAACCTGGCAATAAGGTGGCACTTCCATCCAAATGCACATAAATGCTCCACAAAGTAACCCTCATAAACATAATTTTCAATTTGAATCACGGGATGTATTATGACATCCAGCCACATGAATAGTATCAAAGAAATATCACAAAACCTCTGGCGTATGCTTATGAAATTACAAATCAAGAATTATATAAATCACCTCAGTCTTAAACAAATGACTGGTAAGCATCAAAAAATAATCCACAATAAGAACATCAAATCTCCATGAGCGATTGAAAAGAATCCATTGATAATCATGACCACAATAGTTCTCTATTGACAACTGAAGGTATCAATGATAATCACAATATCCATATCAATGATAAATCACAACATCCATCGGTTCTCAACAAGCAACCAAAAGGAATCTCAAAATAAATCACAATGTCCATTGGTTCTCAACAAACAACCAAAAAGTATCTCAACGTAATACTGATCGAAGACTCCAAAATGGTGGAGTCAAAACATGACATCATCAAGAACAAATCAAACACTTCAATCCCATTAAGGTGACTGGAAAGTAACCCAAGTATAACTGATCGATGACTCAAAAATGGTTAAGTCAAGTGTCTCAAATACATACACCTCAGCTTCACACAAGAAGACTGGGAAGCAATAACAATCAGTAATACAAACATCTCATAGAGCATACCATCACATTACCATGGTTGAGTTTAGAAAGATCGATATCAAATAAGATCAACATGCCATCACATCTCATAACCCTCGAGCCTCTGGTAGACATCCTATAACTGGCCAACAATCTAGTCAACCCCAAAATCCCAAAACACAAACAATATACATACAACAATGCAAGTTCCATGTTTGGGTTTAGCTCTAAACACACAATGTTAGTTCACCGCAAAGTTCCAATTTCCATTTCAGTGTGAGATTTCAAATTTAAAGAGGTACATATTGCTCGACATGGTTTAACTATTCAATTGCTCAAATAGAATACAAAATTACCTCATTCAATTTCCAAAGATAATCAAGATGCAAATACATGGTTATGCCAAGTAAGAGGTTTCAATTTTCATTTCAAAGTATATCCTAGGTAAAAGTATTCTTCGTTCACCCTAATAATTAAACCCGTCCAGATATTCAATTAACTAACATCATAGAGGAACAAGATACAAACACATTTTTTAGTTTACTTTTGCAATCACATGGTTAAACCAAACATGAGGTTTTTAGATTTTGTTTCAAGTATATTTCAAGAGTACAAGATTCTTCATTTAATCTCCAAGTCAGCATAGAATTATCCTTGCATTGTTCTAAAATAATCATAAGATAATTATATACTTGTATAAATCATTGCACTAGCACCCATTGACTTTTAGATAAAATCACTCATGCTATTCAAAACATTAGAATAATATTTATCAACTTTCAAATAATTAGTTTACAATTTCCTTTAAACACTTCAAGGACAATAATCCTCATTGATTATAAGTAAAATCACTCTCATTAATAATTCAATTATCTAATTCCACTTACTAATATCTCTTTTCTTTTAATTTGTCCTCATTTAAAAATCTATTTACTTAAATTGACTAATAATTAATTACACTTCTTCCACTATTAACTAGTCTTAATTAAATTAAATTTAATTAGATTAGTTAATAAATCATATAAAACTAATGCATAAAAATAAGATTCTATTTTAATTCGAACCCAAACCTGCTGCAGTGGCAGAACCAGAAAGCTAATGCGACAGGAAGTCTAGTGGTGATCGGAAGATAGCATACAGAACTATAAATCTAGAATTGCATTGCGACAGGAAGTCTAGTGGCAACAGAAAGATAGCATACATAACTATAAATCTAGAAGTGCATTGCAATAGGAAGTCTAGTGGCGACAAGAAAATAGCATACATAATTATAAATCCAGAATTGCATTGGGACAGGAAGTCTAGTGGTGACAAGAAAATGGCATACAGAATTATAAATCTAGAATTGCATTGCGACAGGAAGTCTAGTGGCGACAGGAAAATAGCATACAAAATTATAAATCTAGAATTGCATTGTGACAGGAATTCTAGTGTTGATAGGAAAATAGCATACAAAATTATAAATCCAAAATTGCATTGCAACAGGAAGTCTAGTGGCGACAAGAAAATGGCATACAGAATTATAAATCTAGAATTGCATTGCGATAGGAAGTCTAGTGGCGACAAGAAAATAGCATACAAAATTATAAATCCAGAATTGCATTACAACAAGAAGTCTAGTGGCGACAGGAAAATAGCATACAAAATTATAAATCCAGAATTGCATCGCGACAGGAAGTCTAGTGGTGACAATAAAATAGCATACAAAATTATAAATCCAGAATTGCATTGCGACAGGAAGTCTAGTGGCGACAGGAAAATAGCATACAGAATTATAAATCTGAAATTGCATTGCAACAAGAAGAATAAAGAGTGCAAATGAAATATGCAAAAATCATGAGTGTACCTGGATACTAATGCTAATTTTCTATGCCTCAGAAAATCGTAGAGAAGCTCCTCCCTTCAAAACCTTCCCCTTTCCAAAAATTCCTTCCTTCTCCAACATTCACAATTTCTCCAAGAACCGAAACCCCCTTGAAGTGATTAGGAGTGCTTGTAGAAGCATAAGAGGATGTCCATACACACTAGGAGAGCCTCTATATAAAGGCCTCTAAGATGCATCTTGAATGTGTCTAGAAAGAACTAAGAGATAAGCATGACAACTAAGCACATAACTTCCACGATAAGAAGATAAACATGATGAGGTGTCTAGAATGTTGTAGACACGATGTGCTCAAATAATATGCCAACTCCTAAGTGTAGACAACATATGCATAATTAGAGTGCAAACTCCTATGTTGTCAACATGACAACTCACGAGAGTTTGCATACTCCTATGTGAATAAATATTAATTATAATGCACATTACTTTATTTAATTAAATTTCTTTATTTAATATTCACTTGACTCCTTTTTAAATTAATTTATTAATTTTAAATCTCATGTTCTCACTTTATTAAATCCACTTGTTTAATCTTAATATATTTTAATCACATGCACGCATCATGTGATCTAGAATCTTTTAATAATTTTAATATCTTTTCCACTTTTAAATTTATTTTTGAAACTTAATTGATAAAATATTTATAATATTATTATTTAGCATTTATGTAAAAATAAACTCTAAATATATTATTATTAAATTAAATAAATATTATTACGTTCCAACTTTTAAATTTATAACTTTTATCTTTTATTTAATTAATTTCCCAATTAATTAAATAAAATATTAAAATATCATCTTAATTTTCCATTTAATTAAGTCGTTAATTAAATATTTTAATTAGACTTAATTAATAGAAAATACACCAAGGACTCACAAAGTAAAATACGAAAATATATCTTAGCAAACTGCAAACTAGGGTAGGCACTACATTGTGTACCTAAATGACACATAATTTCTCACAATTTTAGTCAAAGCTAAATTGACTAAATGCGGACAACCCTTCATGATGTTACTTCACACAATTAGGGTTGAAAAACTAATTGGTTTGTAGTTGGTACTAAACCAAACCTAATTAACTACCAATTTTCCTAGTCATGGGTTTATCATAGCAAAAAGAAACATTTTCTTAATTGTACAAATAAAATGCTCAAAATTCAGTGGGTTAACATTGACAAATATTACTCTTAACTAAGTTTTTTAAGTCTTTGTGCTTCAAAATTTGTGTTATTTACTCCAAGTCAACATTGTTGTTACTCAACTATTAGCACACATGAATATTCTAGTTGCATTTGGTAATGCCAAAATTTTAGCTATATTGTATTGAAGATGAGATGTAAGGATAAGTGACAATTAAGGTCTAAGTAGGTTTGGGAATTTTAATCAACAATAATATCAATCATCAAGCTTTATCAATAAATTCATTGAAGTTTACACCCAACATAGGGTTGTATGAGTGCAAAGTGATTCTTTTGACTAATTTTCAAGAAGCAAATATGGAATTGGACAAAGATTGAGAGCTCTAAGATATAGTGCATTAATTTAACATTCTGGAAAGGATTCATATTGCAATTATCTCTTAAAAACTATAATGAAATTAAGAATATATGGCATAGTTGAAGCATCTAAAAGTCAATGAGGTGCTCATTTCATGGAAAATGAATTTTTGAATATGATGTAAATAATTTGAAGGGAAGAGAACATCGAACTAATTTCTAAAAAGTTTTTTTCTTGAAAAAAAATTTAGATATTATTGCATGTGATTTTTGGTAGCTTCTGCAAAAATTTAAGATATATTTTTTATTGAATGGATAGTAGTATTAGTTAATTAGGCTCCTTAATTTGACACTATTAGTAGTGTTTTCATTAATTTAAGTCATCTTCATGCCTAGAAAAGAGATTCACCTAAAAAAAGCAGACAAGGTCCTTGAGTCAATGCCCAACTATCCTTGTTCTAAATTTGAAAGAAAAGTATCCATGCAGCAATTGAATGATGGTAATACTAGTTCATTGTGTCCCAAGCCTGGAAGCCTGGAGAGTTCGCCACAAGGTTCACTATCAGGATTGGACCAGAATGCAATTAGTTGTATGGAAGAATCATGTGATGCAGAAATGCATAGAGAAAAACAAAATCTTAACCTCAAAGAAAAGGATCATAATGTGCACAATACTAACTCACCTGTTGGAGAAACTACAACAAACAAGAGGTTTGTAAAAGAAAGATCATTGAGTGGTTCAAATACTCCTTCAAGTGCAGAGCCTAAAACAGATGCCTATTTATCCTTTACTAGATTACCAATAAGCGATATGAAGATGGGAGGAGTTCAAAATCATGGCTTAAAAAAGAGTACAAGGAACTTAGAGAAAAGTACCAAACAAGTCTCAAATTTATGTTACAAAACATCGTCAAACACTTCAAAATCGATAGAAAAATCAATTGTTGTGTCCTCAAACTTTTCCCAATGAATCTTCAAATCCATGTCCAAACAATACGTAAAGTGACTCAAAATATTCAAATACATCTCCAAGAACCTTAACAGAACAAGTCAAATCGATAGATGAATCAAATCCATAGCCAAAATCTCCATCAAACAAGTCCAAATTGACAGAATACTCAGTACTAGACATAAAATTCAGCAGAGGAAAATGTGTACAATAATGCATTAGATCGATTAATTGACCGACAAGAACAAATAGCTCACCTTTGCAATGCCTCGCTGCCCTTACTTCGCCCGATGCCGACGACGATATTTATAGAAATGTCTGTAATGAATTAATTTTTAGATCTTATAGATCTGTTGAAGATCTCTGGATATAAAGATATGCATATCTAAAATCTTAAAATAAATATGGTCGGTGAACAAGATTGAAACAGATATGCATTCGCCCACTATTCTGCCCATACCTTTTTCTAACAAAGATCTTGTAAGATTTCTCTCATTATGAGGGTAGATAGTAAATGGCGATGTAGCTGGTGACTGAAGATGGTTTACAGAAAGGTTCTCAGGCGTGAGTCAATTTTTGGCTGGAGGCAACTCCAAAGGAAAGCCTATCGGCTAATGATTCTCTGTTGTACTATACTTTATAATCTTATTTTGTAGAAATATGATGCTTGTTAAATAGGTTTAACCTTAAATTTATGTATCTAAGTTCAATAGAAACTACATTAAATAAACAAAACTGGTTTGTATTTTGACTCAAACAATAATCATCGCCTTTATAGGTTCAAAGAAGTTATGCAATTAGTCAACAGTAAATAAATATTCTATGTTTTTTTAATGACTGGCTAAATAAAAATAAAAATTTATTGTTACACAATTAACTATAATAATAAGATCATTTATAATTCTAAAAGTTCAATATTTTTTAGTTCTTTTATTCATATTTCCAATCTGATGTATTTTAAAAAGTAACTTACAATAAAAAAAAAACATTGAGGAATAGTGTAATGAAGTAAGTTTGTCTATGACAACATACCATTCCATTAGAGCTTTTAGATTCGTTCTTATTAATATTTGTCATAGGCTATATACTATTGCAATCAAGTTTTGTTAATTACTTATTAATAAAATTTAATTTCAACGAATCATCAATTAGTATTTTTATTCTTGAAAACTTATTTGAAAAAAAAAAACTAATGTAAAGATATTTTAAATTTTTAAGTTTTAAAATGATCCAATTTATTTTTATGCATAGCTAATCAGTTTGGAGTCTTATACACAGATTTTATGCTATCACAATTTATATGGCAATTTCTCAAGCACGTCCTACTTTTGTTTACTTAAATGTTTTATTCTATATATTAGAATGTTTATTTATATATCTAATTTTTTTCTTAAAAAATCTAGCTCATAATAACTATTTGGTTATCTATCTCTAATATTCATTAACTTAGTAAAATTTAAAAACTTAATAATTATGAATGATTTTTAAATATTTAATTTTTCAATATAATATTTTATTTTATTTACAATATTTACTCTAAATTAAATGTTTATATATAATTTTCTTAAAAATAAAGACAAATTATAAAAACCATATTGATTCTTAAATTTTGTTAGGCCTCGCCCCGACCCTTCGTAGCCTTAGTTGTTACTTTATCATTTTGATACTCCCGACTCAAGATGTCGAGACATTATCAGATACTTGAACATATTATTTTATTTTATGTTGTGTGATGTTACTTTCAGATATTTGATGTTCATCATTTAAGGTTTTATGTATATGTATGTTGATGAAATAAGTAAATGCAGGATTAACATCTTGATTTTGGAAATTTTTTTTTTATGATTAAGGATATAAGTAGGATGAATGAAACCCTAATTGATGTATGTTTCAATTTATGTGAATTTTTGATATGTATGTACATATGTACATGTGATTTTTGAAACTACTGATGTGTGCAATGAGTGTGCAGATATTTTAGCCGAGAAAACCAACGAAGGATCAGAACTGATCCTTGTGTGCTATTGTGAAAACCTTGTTGTTTGTAATCAAATTTATTGTGAGATGTATGTATGTATCTTTCTATGATTAGTAAATGTTAATGTTCGTAACTATGTTCTTTTAGTGTCGCTTGACACTCATGAATTGTTTGTGCTCTTCAGCATGCTAGTTAGGGTTAGTTGTGTAACCTTTGGACCTAAGTCGGATTAAGTTAGTGTATTTTTGCTAATTCAGTTCTTAATCGAGTTTAGTCACCCTTAATCTGAATCAGTGCTTAATCTGCACTTTAAAGTTGTTAGTTGGTCCTAATTATTTCCTAGCTTTTGTTTGGTTCCAAACCTATTCCTAAGGCTTCAAAACATGTTATTATTATAACCAAGTGGTATGGGTATGGGTTGGGGTTCTTTTCCAACCCCTAAGCTCCTTTTATTGACTTTTGAGATCACTCAAAAAGTCTCTTTTTGCCTTTGTGTGAAAATTGACTATGGCTACTATGAGTTGCCTCACCTCACCTCCACTTAGTGGTTAACCATAGTGTGGGTTGAGTTAGGAGCTTCTAGATTTGTAGGTGGGTGGGAGAAGTTATAGCTCCTTTTGGTGGTTGAGTTGGAGGCTTATTTAGAGGCCCTTCTTGGAGTAGTTTAGGTTGTTACCCAATCTCTACATTCAGAGAGGAGTCTTGGAAGATTGAAGCAAGGAAGGGAAAAGCTCTACTCAAACTTGTTCATTTGCCATTACCTCTTTGTGAAGGTAGGAATTCTCATCTCCCTTGTTCAGATTTTCATGCTTGTTTCATGCTTATGCTACTCTGTTGTTGTTTGAATGCTTGTATGTATGTTGGGTATGTTGGAAAGATTTGAAAACCATGTTCTTGAATGCTTTTCTTCCATATTTATGTTTGAATTTTGAAGTTTTCTTGTATGGGCGTTTTGGTATTACTCACCCTTGGATAGGGCAGAAGTGACCAATTTTTGGAAAGGTCCTTTTAGTTGGGCTCCAATAGTGTAGAGTCTCTTCTTAGGACGAGAAGAGGGAGAGAGGGTAGGGTGTTATGAGCCCCTACTTGTTAGCACAAACCACGTATGAGTTTTGGTATGTAAGAATGGAAGAACGAAAGTTCTTAATTTATAACCCTGATTGGGCACCTGGTTTGGTGTTGTGTCTGACATCTCCTGTTGGAAAAATCCACCTTTCCCTAGTTTTGATTCATTGTGAATCCTATTGTGAAAACCTTGTATGAATATGCATGTTTGATTATCACTTGGTCATGCTTGTTTTCACCTGATCAGATTTTGTTCCCTCCTCGGTTCTTAGAAATGTGTTGCAGAAATTGATATGGAACCCTTGATGAGGGTCATGAAGGAAATTTAATTACATTGTTGTAAATTTTGGGATTGGAATCCTATGTATTTTGTATTTCAAAACCTTGTTGTAATGGCAACGACGCCGGGTTTTCTTCCTCGTTCTTTCTCAGCTGAGCCTTTGAATAAGGTTTGCCAATAAAAATGGTGATTGAGTAATATTTGCTTCTCAAGAGATTTAATCATAATTTTCAGTTGTATGGATGCTCATCAAAATAGGATGAAATGATGATGGTTTAGTTAAGCAAAATTTCAAGTTTCCTTATATGTTGAAAAAGAAAAAAATTATATTATGAATGTAAGTTTAGTTTTTGTGATTATTGCAATTAAATCAATTCTTGCATTATGGTTAATGGATAATTCAAATCCTTGGTATATCTAGTTTGTAATAAGTACTATTAGATTTATGTTTAAAAAATAATAATCCCCTCTTGGTAATTAAATCAACTTCAAATTTTAGACTTAGAAAAATAAAGACTTTAAAATAAAAAATTCCCAAGACAGCAAAAACTCTCTGGTTTTTGTATGGGAACAAATTATATTTTCCTCTTGTAACAGAGAATCTTTAGGGATTCTCCTAGATATTCTTGTTCAATAATATTAATAAATTAACAAATGAATGAATAAATCTAAAATAAATATAATCAATCACAACAAATATTTAACATATCAAACCAGCAATCTATCTTCTACCAAGAAAACTTTTGGCATTAACTACTCCTTCATTAGCGCCAGCTATTGAGACAGGCTTGAAAAGAATATTTAAACAAAATCAAATAACATAGGTCTTGAGATGACATCACACCACCCTTTTTCCTCTCCAACTTGTGCGCAGGTCATCATTTTTGGGATGGGCTTGATTGGAAAGATTGTTTATTTTTTAAAAAAAACGTTATCTCCACTTTCCCTTAGCGCCTAGTCCTTGGCAAGCGTTGCCTTGCACAGGGGGGGGACAGACCTGCCTTGTACTCTATGTCAGCGCTTGGAAAAAAGTGCATAGATTGGATAGGTCAGCGCATGGGGATTTGGAGGGAAGAAGTATAGGATGTATGGTGGGTAATTTAGTAGTTAGGTTAGTATTAAATTTTAGTATAGTTGTTAGTATGTAGTTTAAGTTAGTTGATTTATTATTTTAGTGTTAGTTTTATATGTTTAGTTGTGGTGTGGGGTTAGTTTAGTTTAGTATTAGTTTTTAAATTTAAGTTAGTTTAAAATATAATTTAGTTTGGATTATAGTATTAGGAGTTAGTTTTAATTTTATTTAAGTTTTAAAGTTTTAAGTTATATTTTTAGTTTCATCTTTAGGATTAGTTGTGTTTTATTATGTTTGTTTAATAGTTATTTGTTAAAAGTTATTGCTTTAAATTTTTATAGAGTTACATTAAAATTTGATTATCATGTAATTAAGGATAGAATTATGGCTAGTTTATTATTAGATTTAGATAGTTTAGTTTTTAGATTAATTTAGTTGTTTAATTAACATAGAAAGTTATAACTTAATGAGTAGTTAAAAGATTAGTTAATTTTAATATCAATGATAAATTAGTCTTTGAATATTATTTAGTTTTACTTTAATAGGTTGATAATTGATCATAACTTAATAGTTTATATAGGTGTATGGGTAGATGTAATATTTTCCTTTAATGAGTTCTTGATCTAATATTTTCAAAATAATTTGGAACGAACTCATTTAAAATGTTAAATAAATAATTTTCATATATTTCTATAGAGGAAAGTTAAATCTATTGTTTTAAGATTAATATGAAACGAAATAAATGTCGATATTATTTTATAACGAGTGCTTCAGTTTAACGATTTATTCCTTCTCAAGGTATGTAACTTAAGATGAGTTGTAAAGAACCTTACTTAAATTGTGATCGCAAACTTATCAAACTTGAGCATTATAATCATTATAAATTTTTTATAAAAAAAATAATTGTGTTTTTGCCCCGTAGTTTGGGCATGACAAATTTATAGAGAAGCTTGGGTTTTTTAAGACAAGTTATAAATAATATATTTGTGTTATAAAGATTTTTATTCACTTTCTCTGAAATCTAATTAATTTTCACCAATCACAAGAAATTATTTTGAAGTAACTCAAATTTTTATAAAGTTTTTAAAATTGATTTATAAATTTTATATACTTTTAAAAATATATGATTGGCTAAATTCTTTTCGTGTTATAGGGGCCCTTTTTCGGAGGGTTCTCGATATTCCATTTTTTTTGGCTAATTTATAGATTATATTATTTAAACATATTTTATTATATAATTATTTAAAGATAATTATATTTTTAGTTATTTTGTAAACATATTACATCCATTAGATAAAAAGTGTTGAAAAAATAAATATGAAGTCAAAAAAATTATTTAAACAATGTACTTTAGATTTTTCGATTAAGAGACAAGATTTTTTTTTTCAATTAATTTAATTATTTTTTTCTAATTGAGCTTTCATCCTATTAAATATACTTATTAAACACTATAATACCATTGCTAGAGTATACAATTTTTAGCCACATTTTTTTAAAATTTACAAAACATAAAGTTTGACCTCTTATAAATATAAAGTTCAAAATTTTAAATAGTTTATTGATTATGAATTCTCTTACTTTCTACAATAATTTTCTAACTATACATTCAACTAAATTAAATTTATTAAAAATATATAATAAAATAACAACTTATATTCCATAAAATCAAAACAAATACAATTAACTATAGCAATAAATACCACACCACTATGTGGCACTTTTCTAGATAATGGTTTGAATAACGTCAAAACTACTAAGTTATGTTTAGATTATTATTATTTTTTAAATATCAACTTCGATTGATATATTAAATTCTATTATTGTTTTTTAATAATAAAGTAGCCAAAACAAGGGAGTTGGCCCTTACAAAGACAAGCTGGCCTACAACCAACAAATTATCAACAAACAGAAATTACCCCTTACTACTACTTATCAAAATAAAATTATTAGAGCCCGAGTTTCAACATTGGGAGCTCTGGGTATATTGGAACGCTACTAGTTGATGACTAGTTGAACAAAATAAAAACTTTGAACTATCATGTGTATCTCTTTCAAACAAAACTTAAAAACTATTACTTGCATATTTTTCATACTTCAACACTTAGCTTTCAAAAATAGAAATTCTACTTAAACCTAAACGAGGGCAAAACTGAAAAAATTGAAACTCATTCTAGTTGCAAAACATGTATCTTTCATCTATGCCTTAAGCTAGTATGCCTTTGATCGTCTTTTCAAGCATTAAGTTGCTCTTGTTTAGAATGTATTAGGGGATCTATTTTAGTAGTTGTTAAAAGAATGAATGTTGGATCGATATAGTTTTTGGTTTATCATTAAACCAGAATCATATTGCTCTAAGTGTGTTGTAGTGTCACCAGTGGAATCATATTCCCCTACAAGGGAAAGGGTTCAATGGGACCCGCATAGTTAGTAAGCCTAATTCTAAGGGAGGTGGATGTAGTGCCTGCCCCTAGTTCGCATTTTTGCTAACATTGTCAAACTCTTTTAGGGCTAGTTTTATGTTGATGGTTAGCAGCATTGTTTTGAGACTATCAGATATTGTGCTATGGATTCAGTTGATATGTGATGAGATCACTTAGACTTTACATTTCATGTATGCATGATGATTATTTTCAGTGTTTGCAATTATTAATGATGATTAGTAAGATGATTTATTATCATATGTGTTTTCTTATGGATAATTACCCCATACTTGCATGTGTTTAGTGCCTACCCTCGTTCACATCTTTTCTGGACATTGTTGTTGTTATTATCAGACTATGATGGACTAGTTTTATGTTGATGGATTAGTGGTATTGTTTTGACACTATCAGACATTATGTTATGGATTCAGAGGTTATGTGATGAGATCATTTAGACTTTACGTTTCATGCATACATGATGATCATTATATTATTTTTAGATATTATTGATGTTTAGTTGATGGTTATTATCTTATGTTTTTTATTATGGATACTTACCCCATACTTGCATATGTATGGTGTGCGTGTTTTCTTATTGTATGGCATTTTTGATGTGGTTAAGGAAGGGAGTCATAGTCACCTGCTTAGTCGAGATCTACACGATGCACCACTTCCTGCCATTGTCTGTTTAGCTTAGCATTATATATATTGTATGTACATGCATGGTTTTTCTGTAGGTTGCAGGTACCGGGTATCGACTTCCTTGAATTGCCAGGATGAGTGTACCCTATTATACTATCTCAACTATAAGAGAAGGGAGATAAATTCTCAAGTCCAAATCTCAAACCTTTAAGCCAATTGTCCTAGTGAGGTAGGACAAGTATCTGGATATTTTACCCACCAAATGTGTCGGATGACATGATTCGTGATTTTTAACCTTTAGACTGATTTTGAGTGATTTGCTCTATGATGGGTTTTCATATTTTATCTTGGAGGTCTATGGTGAATTTTCTATTAATTAAGTCTTAATAAATAGATTTAATTAATAAATTAATTATTTGAAAAAATTAATATAAAATATCATGTTATTTGATATTTTGATAATAATTAATTAAATGGGAATTAATTGAGGAAAAAGAATTTAATAAAAGGGAATTAGAAATTAAAATTAATAATAATAATAAGTAATAAATAAATAATAATAATAAAAGTTTTAAAAATTAAAATGAAAGTTATAAATATTTAAATAGAAATTATATAACAAGTGAATTGGAGTTATAAGCTTGCATGGGAGTTAACGCACTTTTCTATTTCTCAAGTGTCAACAGCACAGGGGTTAGTGCATCAATTAAGCACATGGTGTCTACAACCCTATGGCTCATCTTGAAGGTTGGAAAACACCCATGCTTAGTTGGTGACACCTTCCAGCTGTTTCTAGATGTTTCCTGAAAGCTCTTTATATTCAAGCATTCCTAGAGGCTTAGACATAGTGGTTGGAGTGCAAATTGGAGCATTGGAAGACTTGAGAACTCTAAAAAAGGGAGGATCTTGCTCTGTGGGTTTCTAAGGAAGAGCGATTTAGCATCAGAATTCGGGTAGATTCTTGTGATTTTACTTATGCTATTTTCACATCATGCATTCCCTATCTTCTTCATGTCTTCCATATATCTTGTGAAGAATTTCATAATTTATTGTGCATTCTCAATATGGGTAGATTAATTTATTTGAGAATTTTTATATGCATGGATCTTAAAAGAACACGGGGCTAGGGTTGAGATTCATAGTCAAACCCATTAGATTAATTATTGGAAATTTTGGGAGATCAAAGGTTTGTGGAGGAATTCTAAAAAAATTGAAGTTGTATTGATATATTGTCAATTATATATATATATATATATATATATATATATATATATATATATATATATATATATATATATATATATATATATATATATGCTCATATATTGTGATATTTTTAATTTTGCATATATTTGTATATATATACATACATATATATATATATGTATATATATATATATATGTATATATATATATATATATACATATATATATATACATATATATATATACATACATATATATATACATACATATATATATACATATATATGTATATATAATATATATTTGTTAAAAAATCGGATAACATACCCGTGGGCGAAAATGTTTTAAACCAAATTGCAAATGGAAATCACGTTAGCGATTTAAAAATAATAATAATAATAAACATTATATACATTGAGTCTGGGGGGACGAGACCCGCACCCCCCACTACGGTCGCAGTGTACCACCGTCGCAGGTACTGCGACGGCAGTGGTATGCAGTACCACTGACGTCGCAAGCCCTGCGACCACAGGGTCCTGCATACTGGCAGCCATGTTATATAAATATGTGTTGTTTAAAAAGAAACGTTTGCCATATTCAATTTTAATTTTGGCATTAATTGAATTTGATTAATTCGATTTTGTTAAATGATAAAATAATTTATATATTCATATATGTATTTATATGTATATATTTTAATAAAATATATATATATATAAGTATGTATATAATATGTAAATACAATTATTTGTTTTATAATTGTAAATTGATAATTGATTTATATCAAAGGCTCATGATTTGAATTAATTGTTTTATTAAGTATATTAAATATTGATTGTTAGATTGGTGGGGGACGTTTGGATTAAAATTATAATTAAAGAATGAATTTGTATAAATGTTCCTACAAATTCTTTCTCTAAACTTGGAAACATAAACCAAGACTTTTGCATTTAAACTCAAGTTTGTAAATAAAGAAAAACCAAAACATGTGTTTGCATTGTGTATTCTTTATGCTATTGTTTTGAGTTTTGGGATGATTAGTGTTGACCAATTATAGGACGTCTACCAAAGGCTTGAGAGTTACGTGATTTTGATGTCATGATGATGGTAATCTCGATCTTTATAAACCCAACCATGGTTATGTGATGGAATTATCTATGTATTGAATTTGATTACTGATTGTTATAGTTGAGATTCTTATGTATGAGACACTTGACTTAACCATTATTTTTGGTCATCGATCAGTTATCCTTGGTTATTTTCTAGTCGCCATGATGAGACTATGATGTGGTTTTATTCTTGATGATGTCATGATGTGACATGTTTGACTCAACCATTTTTGGAGTCTTTGATCAGTTTGATTGAGATATATTTTGGTTATTGAGAACCATTGGATACTTTGATTATCAGTGATACTTTAGTTGCCAATAGAGAGTTGTTGTGTTCATGATTTTCTATGGATGTTTGTTCATGGAGATTTGATGCTTTTATGCATATTTGATGATTTTATTATGGATTATCTTTTGTGATTTTGAGATTTATGATTCCATGAGCATTAGGGTAGGATATCTGCATGTAGTGACGGGAAGTGGCCTGCAATGGGGGTCGGGGCCCTAAGAGGCTGCCAGGGTAACTCATTGTAAGTTTTATTAATAAGTGATAACATTCACACCTAATACTAACTAAATGAACCTAAAAAGATAAGATTTTTGTTCTCGCCCATGCCTTGAGTGCTTGTACAGGCTAGGATGGGAGTAGTGAGACGCTTGGTTGCGACCTTGCATTTCGTAGTATGCCTCGTCAGTATGAGAGGATACTAGTGGCCGCATGAAATCAGTATGGACCCGTGGAGTTTAGCTAACTACCAGGGTAACTTGTACATGATAATTGCGATGACACTTTTCTGCTTGCATGGTAGGTTCTTACATGTCATTGTGTGCCTCTGGGATTAGATGTCAGATTTTGTGTTTGGAACCTTTGAGTTAGTATACTTTTAGGATTCCTGAACTTATAGAGATTTGTGCTATGTGTTTTGTTAGCCTATTTGGGACTTGAGTTTATCTCCTCAGCACGGTGGGAGTGGACCACTTAGGTACCAGCGGTCAGGTGGTAGTGTATTTTCCACTCTTATCATTTTGAGATTCATTGAGACATCGTGGTTGTTGTGTCCTTCATGATGGTGGATATGTATCCTTTTCATTGATAATTAGCATATGTTAGATGATGTTATCTTATGCTTTTATGTGTATGTTAGATTACTTTCTACATATGATGTTATATATGCTAGGAGTGACATTCCTATTATGTTAGTACCGATGATCTCTTTGGTGATTTGGAATGTTACGCATGGAGGGATGGCTAGGATCCACGATGGTCTAATGATGCTATTAACGGTTGGGAGGAACCGTGCACTTAGTTTATTATGTTTGATCTTTATGATGAATGTATACATCTTCTACGATGATGTATCATGTGTACCATGTGATTATCTTTACTTTGATGTATCATGGATTAGAATAGGATGATGTACCTTATTCTATGTACATATATTCTTTTGAGCTTGTCATACCCTGTGACATGTACAGTGGATGATTGAGTATTTGAAATGTAATGGATAGACATTAAACTTATCATTATTATTTCATGTGGATGTTGTACTAGATGGATTCATGTATGTTAGATGTTTCTAGATGTAATCCAATGTTAAGGGATCTTAAAGAATGTAATCTATTATGTATGTTATGTTTACTTTCAGATGGACATTACTATTGCTTCCGTTATTGTGCATAAGTTATATGTGGTATTTACTTTCATGAAAAAAAAAATGCTACCAAAATTAGTGAAAAATTTTAGGTTAATTCTTTGGATCCCTTGGCAGGGCATTACAATGTGTATGGTGTGCATGTTTTTTCTTATGTATGGCATGTCTGATGTGGTTAAGGAAGGGAGTCGTAGTCACCTACTAGTCGGGATCTACACGATGCACCACTTCCTGCCATTGCATGTTTAGTTTAGTATATATTGTGCTTGTACATGCATGATTTTTATGCAAGTTGCAGGCACCGAGTATCGACTTCCCTGAATTGCCAGGATGAGCATACCCTATCACATTATCTCAATGGTAAGAGAGGGGAGATAAATTATCAAGTCCAAATCCCAACCCTTTAAGCCATTTGTCCTAATTGGAAATTAGGACAAATATCTGAGTTGAGTACCCTCCGATACGTCGGATGATGTAATTCATGATATTAACCCTTTTGGTTTGATTTTGTATGTGTTTTGCTATGATGGGTTTTCGTATTTTATTTTATGAGTCTTTGATATATTTTCTATTAATTAAGCCTAATTAAAAGATTTAATTAATGGTTTAATTTAATGAAAAATTAATATGATATTTTAATATTTATTTTATTTAATTAATTAAATTAAATAATTAAATTTGAAGATAAAAGTTATAATTTTAAAATTGGAATGTGGTAATATTTATTTAAGTTAATAAATATTTTAGCAATTAAGTTTCGAAAATAAATGTAAAAGTGGAAAAGATATTAAAATTAGTAAAAGATTCTAAATTGCATGATGTGTGCATGTGATTAAAATATAAATATATTAAGATAAACAAGTGGAGTTATTAAAGTTAGTGCATGAGATTTGAAATTTAATAAATAAATGAATAAAGTAAATATTACATTAATTAATGTGCATTATTTTAATATTTGTTCACGTAGGAGTTTGCAAATTCTCGAGGGTTGTCATGTAGACAACACAGGAGTTTGCACTCTAAGAATGCACAAGTTGTCTACACTTAGGAGTTAGCATATTATTTGAACACATGGTGTCTACAACCTTATGACTCATCTAGAAGGTTGAAGAAGACTCATGCTTAGTTGTCATGCTTATCTTTTAGTTCTTTCTAGACACATTCTAGATGCATCTTAGAGGCCTTTAAATAGAGGCTCTCCTAGTGTGTTTGGACAAGATTCAAAGCTTACATGCATTTGAGAAGCTCATATGCTTCTACATGCTTATATGTTTCTACATGCTCCTATGCTTCTTCAAGCACGTCTAGTCACGTGAGAATTTTGATTGGCTTGGATCTTGGAAGAATTGTGAATGTTGGAGAAGGAAGGGATTTTCTGTGGACTTCTGAAGCATGAAAAATTAGCATCAGTGTCTAGGTGCACTCATGATTTTCACTTATTGTATTTGCACTCTTTCTCTTCCTGTCTTCGTCATGTCTGTTATATATGTCTAAATATTCGCTGTGACTGAATCTGCAATTTTGAAATTAGAATCTAGATATGTATGTTAATTGGTTGAGAAGAAAACAATAGAAAATCCTAGATCCAATTAAGGAGGAAATTAGATCTAAATCGGGTTTGGGTTCGAATTAGAATCGAATTGTTAAATAGATTTGAAAAGGGTTTTTTAATTTATAGCCAAATCCATTAGAAAATGTATTGAGTAAATTTGGAGAACAAATATTTTATGGATTTCTTAAAATTGAAAGCCTTTAAAATTGTGTAGATATGGACATGTTAATTCAAATCTGCACACACACACACACACACACACACACACACACACACACACACACACACACACACACACACATATATACATATATACATTTATATATATATATATATATATATATATATATATATATATATATATATATATATATATATATATATATATATATATATATATATATATATATATATATATATATATAAAATTGAAAGAACGAATGATATATCGCATCGCAATTTGAAAAAAACATTATTGAAAATGTTATGAGTGCGCCGGTAGCCATACCTGCTGTCGCAGGTACTGCAACTATGTCGCAAGCCCTGCGACAGTGGCAGGCCACACGGCTAAGCCGCACGGCTTCCCTTTAAAAGAGGGGGCCGATATTTATAAGGATGTGCAGCGATTCAATTTCTTAAAAATAGTAATGACATGTTATATGGTTCGGATTCATAATTCAATTTTATATTTCACTTTTTATAAAATATTAATATTAATTTTATATATATATATATAAAAGTATGTATATAAGTTATTAGTAATTAATAATTATCATAATTTGATAAATGATTGGAATTAAAGGATCACCTTTTATAATAATGAATTATTTTGTAATATCACAGTCTAACTATATAGATTTAAATAATTTGGATCATGAAGAAAAGATGTTTAAATTTACTATTTAAATTTAAAGGGGGACGTTTGCAAATAACGTTTATATAAATAAAATATTATTAGAACAATTAGAAAATTGAGTCTAATGGTTGACTTTTAATATTAATTATTTAATGTATATTAAATATTATTTAATATATGTATTAAATAATTAAGAGATGGTAATTTATATTATGTTGATTTAAATTAAGAGACCTTAATGATATACCTTAATGGTGTTAAGTGTTAGTTAAATATTAACTAATGAAGTTTATGGAAGGTTCTCTAGATCGATTAATAATAGTTTTGATGAGTTTATTATTTATTAATGTTTGTTGGGTCTAACAAACTATTAATAAATAATAGTATAAATGGTTTAAATAGTTATCAATAAATCCGATTAGAGTTAATCTACTAGAGATTATTTAATGACTGAAGTTTTGTAAAAGATATTAATTTTTAGATTTGGAGTATAGTTGATTTTTAATTGATATTCATTGAGTTGATAATATAACTATGTTATTAATAATGAAGTTGTGTGATAGAGTCTTAATTGAAATGATTATCGGTAATACAGGTTTGTTAAGGAAATTTTAATATTCTTTGAAAGAATGATGAATGTGGTCATTATATAGATTTATTAATAAGATATAACTTGTTATTTATATTAGAGAATTGGATTATCGTTGGCCTTTAACTTACAAATTATGACTAGTTATTTATTGGATCGTTGATATGGATATGTAATTATTAATTAAATTAATTAATTAGAGTTGATTAATTTAATTAATAATTAAGTTATGTAATAGAGTTTTAATTGATATGCTAATATCGATTCTTTTAGTGAAGTTGTAAAATATTTATATCGAAGTTGATAAGTCTTATTCTAATGACTAGAATAATGACTTCAGATATTTAACGATTAATATTAAAAGGCTTAAATTTTAGTGATATTTAATTGAGTTTTAATTAAGAACTATTAGAATGTTAAAGAGTCATGGATTGTGTACCTATGTTAATCGATCATTTTAATAAAAGTTATAATCTTCTTATTCAAAGACTAGTAACTGGCTTTCTTATAATTTAAAAGAATATGATTCTTTGGTTTTGTTAGGAAAAGTTGAAGTAACATTAAGGAAGTGTTATTTGATTAGAACATTTATCTTAGCAAAATAAAGCAAATGATTTTATTAAGTGTCAAATGATTTAATGAGTAGATATTTATCCTTAAGTTATTCTTAGAATATTATTTTAATAATGGAAGAATAATGCTATCGGGGAATCAAACAGGTTGACTTGTAGGTCAAATGATTAATCCTATACACTTTAAGTATACTTGCAAATAGAAACTGAAACCTCTACACTCAATTCAACTATGTGTTTTTAGTAAACCAAAACATGTGTTTGCATTGTGTATTCTATATGCTTCTTGTTTTGGGTTTTTGGGTTGACTAGTGTTGACCAGTATTAGGTTGTTACCAGAGGCTTGGGGGTTATGAGATGTGATGGCATGTTGATCTTATTTGGTCTCGATCTTTATAAACCCAACCATGGTAATGTGATGATATGCTCTATGAGATGTTTGTATTTATTGATTGTTATTGCTCATCAGTCTTCTTGAGTGAAGCTGAGTTATATGTATCTGAGACACTCGAACTAATCATTTTAGAGTCATCGATCAGTTATCCTTGGATTATTTTCTAGTCACCATGATGGGACTGAAATGTTAATTTATTTCTTGATGATGTCATGTTGTGACATGTTTGACTCAACCATTTTGGGGTCTTCGATCAGTATGATTTTGAGATATATTTTGGTTATTGAGAACCAATGGATACTTTTGATTTTTAGTGATACCTTCAGTTGCCAATAGAGAACTATTATGGTCATGATTATCTATGGATGCTTTTCATATGCTCATGGAGATTTGATGCTTTTATTATGGATATTTGATGATTCTTATTGCGGATTATCTTTTGGTATTTCTTTCCAGTCGCTTGTATAGGACTGTGGTGATTTTGGTGATTTATGATTCCATGAGCTTAGGGTAGGTTATCTACTTGTAGTGTCAGGAAGTGGCTTTCAATGGGGGTCGGGGCCCTAAGTGGTTGCTAGGGTAACTCATTGTAAGTTTTATTAATAAGTGATAACATTTACACTAAATGGGGATTAAATGAACCTAAAAAGATAATTGTTTTGTTCTCACCCATGCCTCGAGTGCTTGTATAGACTATGATAGGAGTAGCGAGAACACTTGGTTGTGACCTTGCATTCCATCGTATGCCTTGTCAGTATGAGAGGATACTAGTGGCCGCATGAGGATCAGTAGGGACCCGTGGAGTTGTAAGCTAACTGCCAGGGTAACTTCTACATGATATATGCAATGACACTTTCTCGCTTGCATAATAGGTTTCCTACATGTCATTGTGTGCCTCTGGAATTAGATGTCAATTTTGTGATTGGAACCTTTGAGTTAGTATACTTTTAGGATTCCTAGACTAGAGAGTATTTATGCTATGTGATTTTGATAACATGTTTGGGACTTGAGATTATCTCCTCAGCACGGTGGGAGTGGACCACTTAGGTTCCACACAGTCGGGTGGTAGTGTTTTTCTACTCTTACCATATGAGACCCATCTGAGACACCATAGCTGATGCATTTTTTGTTGGCTTCTATTATCATGGTTTTTTATGGTGGACATGTATCCTTTCATTGATGACTAACATATGTTAGATGATGTTATCTTATGCTTATATTTGCATGTTAGATTACTTTCTACATATGATGTAGTATGTTTAGGAGTGACATTCCTACTATGTTAATATCGATGATCTCTTCAGTGATTTGGGATGTTATGCACGGAGGGATGGCTAGGATCCATGATGGTCTAATGATGCTATTTACGGTTGGGAGGAACCATGCACTTAGTTATTTATGTTTGTGATGTATGGTTATATTTTATGATGGATGTTTATATCTTTTGTGATGATGTATCATGTATGATATGTGATTTCATTTACTTTAAATGCATCATGGATTAATAGTGGATGATGATGTACTTTATTTACATGGATGTTTATTTTTTTAAGTCTTTTTATACCCTATGACATGTACAGTGGATGATTGAGCTAAACTAAAATGTAATTACAAAAAGGACACTTGTATATTGTTTAAGAACATTGGACTTTTTATTATTATTTCATGTGGATGTAGTATTAGATGGAATATAATAAGTTCTGTTAGATGTGATTCAACGTTAAGGGATCTTTAAAGAATGTAACTTGTTTACTTTTATTTGAAATGTTTCTATTGCTTCCGTTATTAAGTATAAGTTGTAAATGGTTTATCTTTCATGTTAAAAAAAAAATTGTTGGGCAAACTTAGTGAAATTTTAGATTATTTCTTTGGATCCCTTGGTGGGGCATTACAAAAAACATCATTCGAAGGATCATAATAATAAAGTCTACCAGGCATCCTACTAAGATTGCTTGGAATTGTATTACATAAAAGGAAAGATTTTTTAAACAAAGGCAGAACAACCTTTAAACTGACTAAGTCCATAAACTAGCAAACCATTAAAAACAAAAAAATAGAGAGGAGTGGGCCCTAATTGGGCTTTTTCTTATCCTTCCCTTTGAGGAGGATGTTGGCCCAATCTTCAACTAGGAAATCAAACAACATTGTGGATTCCTCGTGATTCAAGTCCTCCTTCTGGTTATCCTTCAACAAGTGTAGTGTAGTGGTCACCACGTGTGTCACCTTAATGGTGAACTTAGACAAAAGTCCAACCCTTTCCTCTAAAGGCTGCATCCTCTCTCTTATATCTTTAATCTCCAATTTATGGGTCTCCTCAGAAACCTCTAGCTTACCACCTGAATTACCCTCCACCATGCTCTTGTCATTATCCTGCAAAAATGGGGGGTTAGAAATAATCATTTCTTTAGGTATCACCCTAGCTAGAGAAGACCCCATCATAGGGAGGGGGCTCTTACCACTATTTTTGGGAACTAATCCTGCATAAGGTCCACTCTACCCATGGTAATAGAAGCAAAGACATGAGTCATCTCTTTCCTTCCCTTACCCTAACCACTTGAGCCTAACATAGCAGATTCCAAAATTCCACCTCCTTCTCCTCCTGATTCCCCAAGCCATAGTTCAATGTCTTTTGTTTCACTCTTTGTTTGGGGTGGGTTGTCTCTTTAGAATCTGAACCCTCCTCCTGCCAAGTAGTGGACCTCATCTTCCTTTTGGCATTAGATTTTGGAATTCTTCTAGACCTTTTCCTTCCACCTCTAACCTATTCTTTTGAGTCCTCTAGATCCTTCTCCTTCTCTTTCTCTTTTTTCTCTTTATTACTAGGGGGGATATTCCTCTCCTAAAGGGACCCATTAGGTGAAGGTTGAGGGGTAGGGGCTCTAGGGCCGGTAATTCTTAGGGGGATATGGTGGGGGGGTGGGGTTGTGAAGAATCGGAATATCAACCTCCACTATTCTAGGGGGTAACAAGGCCAGATGGAATTGGTAAAGATAAAACATCAACCCCTAGTGGAGGATTGTATAATTAACCCCATTTTTCATCTTTTCCTTAACATCAGATACAATATCAACTAATTCATGTAACAAGAAGAAAGGAATAGAAATATAATCATTATTGTTATAAATAAGTGATTTGAAGATTCATTTTTCTTAATCTTTTTTCATAAGAAAAGTATTGGTACCTTATATAATTTTGTTTTATTTTTAAAAATATATTTAAAAGAATTTTATTTTTTCTTTATATTTTTTCCCATTTTACAATTTTCCTAACAACTCTATTACATTTATAATCTAATATAAATAATCTTTTAAAAAACAAACTTTGTTAAATATTGTTCACAAAATGCTTCATTACCAATGATGTACATAACTACTATTTAAAGACAAGGTTGCATAGCAACTCAGTTCCTTCCAAAAAGTTTTAAATAATAGATGGTTGAAATGTGATTTTAGATTTAAAAAATTCACATAAATATTATGTAATTTAAAAAAAATAGATAATATATTTTAGAGGAAAAAATAAAATTTATATTTATTGTACTTGTTGTAGGCAATGTACTATTGCATTCACTTCTAAATTAATCAATAGTTGTTCACTCAATAACCAATCACACATTCATAATTCTTTTGGTTTGATTATTACTAAAGTTTACATAACAAATATTTCTTAATTTAAAATTTCATATAATTAATTTAATTCAATTCTGATTAGTTCAATCAATTTGCTCTTATAGGACCCCTTTCGATCGAGTGCTTCATATTCATTATTTTTGACAAGGTTTTAGTATTTGTTAAATCTTTAAATAATAAAGTTTATAGTAAAAATGATATTTCATTTTGATAAAAGAATTTTAACCCCACTATCTTCACTATTTATGTTAAAACATTAAATAATCTTTACATTATCCTTAAGTTCATTTTCAATGAATAACTTTATTATCATTATTTTTAGCAAGGTTTTAGGATTTGTTAAATTTTGTAATAAAGTGTAGACTAAAAAATGACATTCATTTTGATAAAAGAATTAGTTTCTAACAGTAGATAAGATTGAGTCATTTATACGCTCAAAAAGAAGGATAAAACATACAGTTATGGCTCGATAAGCACACATAGAGATGGAGATCAAAGAGGTTTTGGAGAAGCGAACTGAATACAACATTGAGCCACACCGATATTCATCAAGTTTCTACATTGACTGCTAGAAAATGATTTGGGAAGCGAGCAACAAGAGAGTTGGACCAGTGACTGCACCAGGTTCTTATTCTTATTTTTAAATCCACTCTTCATTAAGCATAAATATTGTGAAAATGCATTTTCTATACCATATCTTTTATTTAGGAATATGGATTGGCCTTCTTTGTTTTTTTTTAATTTCATTTGAACTCGGATTATTTGATTTTAGTTATTTCCATTCTTGAATATTAATTAGTTACTTCAAATAAATCCTTTTCATTTTTTGTTTGCAGTTCTGTTTAATTTACAGATTCTCCATATAGCAGTAGTTTGTAATTAAAAATATTGTGGATGCCTAGCCAAGAAAAGAAATAAAAAATTATGTATATGAAAAAAGTGTCCCTATAATGAAATTGATAAATTTTGTCGCAACGGTTATAATCATAGGATGTTTATTTGTTGACACACTCAAACACTATATAGTAATCTACAAGAGCACTCCAAAGAAGTTGAGAAATCAAAACATTAACGCATCTTGATCTAGTTTGAGTTGGTTCTCTTGCAACAAACAAATTCCATAAAAAAATTAATTGCTAAATTGGTATTTTAAATAATGAGATGGTATATTCATAGTTTGGAGTTTTCTCATTGCCTCCATGATAAGTTTAAAATAGTAATATGATCGAACAGTGTATTTCCTTGATTGTTTAGGTTTTTAAGTTTTAAGGCAATTAAACTATTATAATTACATATGGAGTTGTGCAAATTTTCTACTTTTTAACTATTTATACTTAGAATATATACATTGTTAAATCATAAAATCCAACTTGTGCAATAATAGGGTAGTAAACTTTGAATAAGGTGAAAGATTTATTAGGACTGGTGAACCTAGTCTATGAAATTTCTAATATCTACTAGTCAAGACATAATATCTACTAGTCAAGACAATATGTCACAATATTTTCTTTTCTAAGAATATAACTTTAAAAAGTCTAAAAAGCAATAATAACCTTCTACCAATCTAATTAGTACTTTTTGAATTGGCCAAAATAGTTTAGACTTCTTGATTAGATTATTAAAGGAACACAAAAATTCCTCTAATTTTAGTAACATTTTAAATTATAAATATTATATATAATACTAATAGTTAAAAATAAATGTTATAATAGAATAGTTTATAAATGTATTATTAACATCAATCATGCTGGAAAAAAGTATAATGTAAGTATTCATTATTATAAGTATAATATTATTATTATTTCAATAATTATTATTTGAAAGTGGGAATATCAAAAAAATCAATGTTAGACTCACAAATTAAAGATGGATCAATTAGAGTTTTGTGATAAAGCACTTGAAGCAAAAAATTACACTGCATATCTATCCATTAGTAATATGAACCAATTTCAAATATAAGATCGAATGTATAGAATTGTGAAATGTTTAACATAATATAAAAAACCTATATTACTAAAACTAAATTAATTAGATATCGTCAAGGGCAAATAATATTCTTAAGCAGCAATAAATATTAATTAGTTATTGAATCATAGAATGATTTATATATACAAAGGAAGTAATTACTTTACCACACTTGTAGAATCTATTTTAAGAGTTGGTTTAGATTTTAAAAAATAAGGTTATATTTTATACTGTAATTCTTATAATTAGTTATGTATGAAAGAAAGATACTATCTACATAGAAATAACTTGAAGTGTGGTTTATCAAATCTAATTTTTATCTGCATTGTGGAAGGGCTATACAACTACACCATATGCTAAAGAAGAATATGTTGGTTATGTACTTCCAAGACTAAAAAGTGTGGATAGTATGGATACATTTAATGGTATAACATTCTTATTTTATTGCACCATGTATTACTCTTCACTAACAATATGCAAAGAGTTAATTAATATCATGTAATAGATTTCAAGTGATAGACCAAATAAAATAATAAAATAATAAAGCAATCTTGAAATAATAGCTAGCCAAAATAAAAGGAAGCCAAATGGAGGCTGAAATATTAGGCCTAAAAAAATAGGACCCAAAAAAATAGGGGTGAATAAATTATACCCAAAAAATAGGGGGGGGAATTTGGAAAAAATAGGGGTGAATAAATAGGGGCGAAAAAATAGGGCCCGAAATAATGGGGTCCAAAAAAATGGGGTCTAAAAAATAGGGCTGAAAAAATTTTATTAAAAATTTAAATATATATATATATTTTTTTAATACATTTTTACATGCACATTCATGCTTTTTTTTGTGAGGAATGGTGGAATTTTGGAATGTGAAGAGACATCCATTGGGGGATATGAGGAGCCTCTCACAAATTATAAAAAAGGCTCCTCATTTCATTTTCATTTTGTGTTTTTGGAGGGAGGAAGAAGTGGAGATTATTGGAGTAGATTGAAGTTTTTGAAGATGAATTGATTGAAATTTTGGAATAATTTTTTTGCATGTGAGATTTCTACTTTTCTTTTTTAAATTTTTATTTAGTTTTGTATTTAGATTTAGATTTAGTTATGTATTTAGATTTAAATGTAGATTTAGTGCCAAAATTAGCTATAATATTCTACTTTGATTTAGATTTTAATTTCAATTAGTTCCATTTAGATTTAGAATTACATTCAAAACTGTTTAGATTTTTCATATAATAGTTTAGCATTGCATGTTTGGTTTATATTTAGAATTGCATTCAAAATCTATTTGATTTATACATTTGATAGTACTTTTCATTTGCATGTTTTAATGTACATGTTTCAAATTAGTTTTAGATTTGCATATTTCATATTAGTTTTAGATTTGCATATTTCAAAATAATTTTGGTTTGTATGTTTTAGATTTGTATATTTCATAGTAGTTTTACATTTACATGTTTCAAAAAATTTATATTTTAATGTTTCATAATTAAATGTTATCATTAATGTGGATGCCAATGTCGCCATATCAATGAAATTTGTATCGTATTAAAGTTAATAATTTATTTAAGATGGACAAATTATATATTTAGTTTATATTTTATCATTATTTAATTAGATTACGTATGTGTTTTATTTTAGTATTTTTCATTATATATATATATATATATATATATATATATATATATATATATATATATATATATATATATATATATATATATATATATATATATATATATATATATATATATATATATATATATATATATATATATATATATATATATATAATGTTTATGTTTGTAATGTTTAAAAAGTGGAAGGCAATGCCACCATATTTCAAACACTATAATCAAAAATGTTTCATTCAAAATAGTTTTGGTTTTGATTTTTCTTATTTTGAACATTATTCATTTGAAAGAAATTATGTTAATTTCAAATACTTTTTATTCTGGTTATTTATATGTGTTGACATTTTTTCATAAGTTTGCAGGTTAATATTTGAGTTATGGATGCCTTGAACAAAGAATCAAACATATTGATACTAGCCTAACTACTTCAGTGGCCTCAAATGATTTCTTTGATATTGAATTTGACACAATGCCCATAAATAATTAAAGAGTTTGGCACAACTAGAATTAAAGTTGTGGAGAATGCAATATTACCAATTAACTGTGTTGAGGAAATGGAAATAATGCAGATGAAAGAAGCATAAAATTTATGTGTGACACATTTGTAAAACTAATGGGTTTCCCTCAATGACGAAAGAAGTCTTTCACAATCATTTTTCAAATAAAGGTCGCAATAGAATCCTAATCATTGAAGAATGTGACATGTATTTACACCATTATAGATAAATGTTTATGTATATAGTTCATTCTTGTCTATGGTTTCAGACTTTTACTTCTTCTAATTACTTGTATTGGGAGTTGTATTTCCCCATTGTTCTATGTAACTTTCATGAAGAAGAGAACAAGAAAATATAAATTTATTTTTATAAAAGACGTCTTCAATGGATATGGCTACTAAATATGTTAATTAAGAAATGAAGTCATAAGTTTACATAGATGTGCTTCATGATAGGCATTTTTACAATTCTTAATCATTGCAATAAAACTTGCATTAGGATTATTAAAAAATCAACAATATATAATGTTCTCACATCATCATGGAGAAATGTTTTCCATAAAATTGATTCTTATCTATTTTTTCACAATTTTTACATCATCTAAATAGTTGTGTTAGGACTTATAATTCCCCTTTCATGAACAAGATACAATTTTAAAAATTGACATAGTTTGAGCCATTTTAAAAACTTATATCCCAATTTTGATCATAGTTCTACTCCAAATACTCCAACACTATACCTAAATCTTGTACTTCCCTTAACTATGTCCCTTGTTTTAGTGTAACATTTAACCAGTTATTAACCCTAACCATTACACTAAGTGTCATATAAATAAAATTGTAAACGTTGGATCCTAACTCTATATTTGACTATACTGAGAATTTAGAAAATTATATGCCTAACCTTAACCCTATATCTACTACTAAATATAAATAATATTATATTTTAATAGGGGGAAATATATATATATATATATATATATATATATATATATATATATATATATATATATATATATATATATATATATATAGAGAGAGAGAGAGAGAGAGAGAGAGAGAGAGAGAGAGAGAGATGACATATCAAGAGACAAGAGGGGGCTCATATTAAGTTTTTTATAGAGAGGTGTTTTATTAGAGAGAGAGAGAGAGATATTAGAGATAAGGGTAGAGATAGGCATATGATGGTGCATCTAGAGAGAGAGAGAGAGAGAGAGAGAGTGAGAGAGTATCTAGAGAGCAAGGAGGGGGAGCGAGATTAGGGGGTGTATCTAAAGAGTAGGGAGAGAAGGAGATAAGGGGGTACATCTAGATATTAGAGAGAGAAAGAGAAGGATTAGGGGGATTATCTAGAGACTAGAGAGAGAGAGTATGGGGTGTATTTAGAGAGTGGAAAGGGAGAGAGATTATTAGCTGTATTTTGAGAGTAGAGAGAGAGATGGGGTTGTATCTAGAGTTTAGAGATTGAGAGAGAGAGAGAGAGAGAGAGAGAGAGAGAGTAATTATTAAAGGAAATCTCTAGAGAGAGTGGGAAGGGATGGGAGAAGGAGCAAGTAAATTTAAAAATAATATAATAATGTGTCATAATAGCATTAATCATGAGCATTTTGATAGAACTAACCCACATTAAAAAATTAACCTAACAATTACCATAACACTAACTTAAAGTGTAATAGCAGCACTAAGATCAACTTTTATAGGAGTAGTAACCCAAAAAATAACCTTAACTGTAATAATAACACAAACCCTAACTCTCACTCTAATCCTAACCCTAACTCTAACTCTAACTCTAACTCTAACTCTAACTCTAACTTGAACCCTGACTCTAACTCTAATTCAAATTCTAACTGTGATCTTAACACTAATTCTAAACCTAACTCTAACCCTAACCTAAACCCTAATTCTTGACACAAGTTACATTGGTAACTAAGATTGAGGATGTGAAGAAGGTACTTTAGAACATATTCTCATTGTACACAAAATTGTGTAATCCAACACTCTTCACCCAAGAGAGAAAAAGTCACATTCTGAGTCTGGAAAGCCAAATTTCTACATCAGGTGCAAGACTACCAACAAATCTAGCTCAGAGTGAGAAGCATTTTAGGATACTGCTTCAAACACAAAGTCAGCTACCTGCATTGATAGTAGATGAGGCTAACATAAGAGCCAAACTGACTAGCATTCAAGAAACCCTCACCCCACACATGGAAATATTGCTCAAGGGGCTAGGCTATGTTGAAACTCTGCTGAAGAAAGACCCCAATCTTTATACTTTAGATGGTCTAGTCCACCTTGCTATCGAGCTTACCATCCAAATCAAGTCATTGGATGTTGCATGTGATAATTGGGATGTAGCCCTCAAGATCATATTAGATGTCCATAATTTTTTTCTAGACAAACATACAATAAGTGTATAGCTCATTCGACATAAGTGTCAAAAAGGGGGAGAAATACTTTTGGGGAGAATAAGAAAGGGGGAGCATTATAAATATAGGGAAGATACATATTTTTGGGGGAGAAATAAAGTAGAGAAAGAGCATTGAAGTCAAAGTGTATCAGAAAAGACACATTTACTTAGAAGGAGCACATAATTTTGGATACAGTACAAACATATCAACTCAGGGGGAGTTATCAAATTTTGAGGTATCTAAGTTATTGAAACATTTTGAAATTTTGAAGTTTTGTATAGAAGTTGAGTCATGGATATGTTATGCTAAAAGAGATCAAAGATATTAATGTATATTCAAGTGTTTTTGACACTCATGTCAAAGGGGTAGATTTTTGATCTAAGATTGGTTTTGACAACTGAGTGTCAACACACTTAAGTAATTTACTTAGTTCATGTCAAACTAGTAATACATGTTGGGCACAACATGTAAATATTAGACCATGTCGAGTCACAGTGACTGTCAAGTTACTCATGTGTCGAGTCACTCAAGTGTCAAGTAGACAGACCATGCCGAGTGATTCAAGAGCTGAGTAAATAGTGGATGTTGAGCAATATAGGTGTTGAGTCATAGTATAAAGATTAGTGCATGCTAAGTATCCGAGACTTCATATGTCGAGTGACATAGCTTTGACATATTTTTTTGTAATGGCACAAACAACTATGTAAACCATTTTTTAGCCAACTTAAGATTGTATTTTGATATTTTGGAGATAAGGATGAATCTCTATTTGGATTCCCTATGCAATTACATGCAGCCAATCAAAAAATAGGAAGGATGAAGTGGAAAAAAAGATGAATCTCAGTCATAGATTCATACCTAACCCTAAGCCACCAAAGTCTTATTAAGGAGGACGAAACCCTAAACTCTTCATGATGAATAGTGAGAGTGTAACGAATTGAAGGAGCAAAGAAGAGAAGTTTGCATGAGCAAACAATGCATTTAAGGTGACTTAGAAGTTATAGAGAAAGAGTGAAATGCAAAATTAGTTAGAGAAAAATAGAGGATAGAGAAAAGGATACAACATTGAGACATCTGATCAAGAAGGATCAAGTAGACATTGTATAGAGGTGATCTATTATCAGGCAAGCAAGTGCCAACTGCAAGATCTATGCTGAGATATTTTAACAGGTGATTTCAATCAAATCTCTTAATAGAGTAGTCCTAATAGGTTGTACGAAATTCTTTAACAGGGTGCTTACTTAGTTCTAAGTTGAAGTCCTCTAACAAGGCACACTTTTAACAGGGTGTTGAAATACTCTAACAAGGTGAGAGCTAACAGTCTTTGTAATCCTTTAATAGGATAGACCTTTCATAGGGTAGATCATGTTTCATGGTCAAAACATTGTAACTTTCATTGGGTACACTTTATTGCTGCAGTGGTGAAGATTTGTGGGTGTCATCCCCACCCTAGTTTTACCTTCTCACTTGGAGGGTTTCTGTGTAATCATATCTGGTGTTATGTGTGTGAATGCTTACATGTTTACATGATTTAGATGTATATGCCTTACATGTTATTTCAATTTACTCATTGAATGCATGAGATAGATGTGGGGTGAAAGTTTTATGGGTCCAATTTTAAACTATTGATTCACCCCCCTCCCCCTCTTAGAATTTTACCTTTCCTATTGTAATTCCAACACTGACTATAACATTTCACGTAACAATATTCTTAAAATAAAAATAAATTAAAGTTATGCAAATAAACACCATATATAGAATTGAAATATAAAATATTGAAGAATAATTTTACAATAACTTTATACAACTATAATTAAAAATTATTTAAAAGTTTAATGTATCTTTATAAAACTAAAATTTTATAGTAAGTTTATACAACTACATTTAAAAATAAATAAATAATTCAAGACTAACTTTATCATCAAAATTGCTTCAAAGTGAAAATAATTTAAAATTAAAATACTATATTGCTTGCTCATAACCATAACCATCCAGATTTCTTTAAAAATGTCTTCCATGGTGCGCAACGACTGCTACTAGCTTTTATATATATATATATATATGCCTGCCGAGAGTCATCCTTCTCGAGGCACTTATTTTAATTCAAATCCTATGGTTTTTTTGTGTGAGTTAGGATTTGAATTAAAATAAGTGACTCTAGAAGGATGACTCTCAGCATATATATATGTATATGTATATATATATATATATATATGTACATATATATATACGTATATATATGTACATATATATGTATACGTATATATATATGTACATATATATGTATATATATGTATGTATATATATGTACGTATATATATGTACATATATATATGTATATATATATGTACATATATATACGTACATATATGTACATATATATACGTACATATATATATGTATATATATGTACGTATATATATGTACATATATATACGTATATATATATGTACATATATATATACGTATATATATATATGTACATATATATGTACATATATATATATACCTATATATATGTACATATATATATACCTATATATATGTACATATATATATGTATATATATACATATACATATATATACATATATGTATATATACATATATGTATACATATATGTATATACATATATATGTATGTATACATATATGTATATATATATACATGTATATATATATACATATATATGTATATGTATACATATATATATACATACATATATATGTATATACATATATATGTATATATATATACATATGTATATATATATATATATATATATACATATGTATATATATATGTATATATATATATATATATATATATATATATATATTCAAATCCTAACCCACACAAAAAAAATCATAGGATTTGAATTAAAATAGGCGCCTCGAGAAGGATGACTCTTTCCATATATATATATATATATATGGCGAGAGTCATCCTTCTCGAGGTGCCTATAATATATGGCGAGACTCATCCTTCTCGAGGCACCTATTTTAATTCAAATATTATAGTTTTTTTTGTGTGGGTTTGGATTTGAATTAAAATAGGCGACTCTAGAAGGATGACACTTGGTATATTATATATATAAGTATTTATAAGCTAGTTAATATGCAAAGTTAATTAATGTCATCTATTTGATTTTATTAGATGATTATTTTATGTGCATACTTGTTTCAATGTCTAACCTATAAAAAGTTACACAATTTAATTATACAGTTATACATTGCTAACACTTACACCCAAAGGAGGTGCAAGGGATACACCGATAGGTGTTTAATTGGAAAGCTTAAATGAAACCTAATGTTTCAAAAGGAAGTGTAGCAAATTGAAGATCTTAAAACATGTATTATTGCACAAGGCAAATCCCTATACAATTAGCATCATTTTGGGTAATTTAAAGTTACGCTAAAGTATTTATTTAAATTTTCCAAATTACCATTAAAATGCTAGCATTCAAATGCATTAGAAAATGTATTCTTGTCAACTATTTCGTTTCCTCTAAGGTTAAGCCCACTTTTCTTGCAGACATATTTACAAAACCTTCAACAAGTGATGTTTCTTATTAATCATTCATTAGAAAGTCGCTTAATTTCATCAATTGATAAGTAAGACATCTTTTCCATAGCCAAGTCAAATTATAATATTCTTATCAAGATTCAACTAGTTAGCTTTTGAGTCAAACTTGTTGACTCATGTTTCTAATAATCATATTATATTTCATTTCTTTATTATTTGTAACATGCATTTCTTGCAAATAGAACATTGGATTGAGAACATTATTGAAGTATTAGATTTTTTTGGCAAGTATTATTGATAATATCTACATGCACTTTGATGTAGATCAGTTGTATGATATTGATATAACCTCTATATCCCACTTAAACTAGGTCTTGTGCACTTCATCCTTTCAAAAATTTAAAGTACAAGGTTTGATTTATGGGCGATTAGTATAAAGAAATTAACTAAAATAATTGAATCAAATTAAGACAGGGAAAATTGAATTCTAGTCTAAATTAAATTTTTATTTGATTTAAAGCAGTTTTTGGTAAGTAAATATTTGTCTTACTTGGTGCTTTAAAAATTTTAAACTTTTATTTATGATATTTGTGCAAGATCACTTATTTCATATGATTTAAGAGTCTTGATATATATTATGAAGCTATTATGCAAACCAATCTATATACATATAACCATAAGTATGTTCCAAATTGTAGTCATTATTTCCCATAGCATCCACATCTCCAATAATTATGACAATGTAAGTGGAAAAACAAACTAATACATAGTTAATAGTATGAACTCACATTAACTAAACATCATTTGTCTTTTATTCAGCAAAAGAAATAGTTACACTCAATGACAACATGAACAAAAAATTAAGATTCATAATTAATGAATAATTAATATTTAAATAATGCATTATAATGTTGTGAATTAAATTATTCTTGAATAAAAATTAAATAGAGTATCATAAAATATTGAAAACAATCTTTAAATTAGAAAAAAAATAGTCTTAAGATTATATCTATACTAATATTTTTATTTAAAATCTGGCCAAATTTTTCTATACTAATATTTTCATTTTATTATTGAAATAATTGAAAAGAATTTTTTTTAAAAATTATGTCATATTGATTTTAAAAAATCATTAAATATTTTCAATATTTTTTAATTTAAAGACAAAAGTAATATGATATGCATATTGAATATAAAAACTTAAATTTAAAAATAATATATTAATATTTTTAATATTGTATAATAAAAAATTTAAGTAAGATCTAAGAGCCTATTATTAAGTAAGTTATTTAAAACTATAATGTGTATTTTTACATTAATTTCTAACTATTTGAACTTGTAATCTTTTATTTTTTATTTTTTCTTAATATTATGTAATACTAACTTTAAGTAATATCAAAGAACTTATTGTTAAATAAATTATTTAAAACTATACAATGTATATTTCTAGTTGTAATTCTAAATATTTAAATAAAAAATTAATCTATAATTTTTACTAATATTTAGAAAGTTATTAATTCATGTCATGGAAAGAAACTTATGCATTCGTTAAAAGCGAATGATCTTATTAGTTTGTCCAATCAGGAGCTTTTATTTCTTTCATCTTTTTTTGACATTTTTGAAATTTTAGTGAAACTTATTTTTATGCAATTTGATTGGCCTATATGTGCTACAGTCGTGAGTTTAGAAGTTTTTCAAAAAAAAATTGCACACAAAATAATTTGTTTTTTTTCCTCTTTTTTCAAACTTTAGATATCAATATTAAGACTAATAATAAGAATGATACATATTGTCAAATATTTATAGGTTGTGGTTATAGTTGTATTCAATTTCTATAAAATCAACACAAACATACAAAATAAGACAACACAATAAGAAATTAGACAGATGACCTTGCTTTCCTTTATGGTTGTTATGTTGCATAAATTTGTTTGGAATAGATGCCAAGGGATATTTCTCTTTATAGTTGTGACTTATAAATTATTTTGAGGTCAACATTTGTCCTATGTGAACATTGATTATGGAATCCTCTACATTTATTTTTTTCCTATCTATAATATTGGTTGATTATTTTTAATTCACATTTCTAAAGGTTTTCGTCTCTTCCTATTGAAGTACATGATATGTCTGGTATTTTTCTATTTTTTTTCTTTTAAATTATATTATGTTATAGTTGTATTATTTTTTGTGATGATCATGTTTACATGGAATCTATTTTTGGAAGCTTGTCGAAATCTATTGCTTAAAATATTTTATTTAGAATCTATTGTTTGGAATTGGTTTTGTTGTAAAAAATTTGAATTTTTCTTTTCAAAATTTGAGCTCCATGATCTATTGTGTAGAATTGATTTTGTTGTAAAAGAATTGAATTTTTTTTTGCCAAGATCTGTGCATATATTTTAAATCACAATAATTGTATGGATAAAATTTAGAACAATATGATGTGCTCGATATATGGCTTTTGATTATTGTGGATAACTATATTGGAAATTTGAGTACAATTTGTGATTAGAGTTTTTGACGTTTAGTGCTGTTTGTGTAAATGTATTATCTTTGTGTTATTTGTGTAAATGCATCTTTGGGTGTTTAACTATATCTATAGGATGCAGATTGACAAAACTCACTTCACCTCTGAATATAAGAGATCTTTCAAGATACAAGTCCATCCACCTTTTAGTCTTTCTCTGTAAAATGAAGGAACCTTATTCTCTTAGTGGTCTCGAAACCTACGAGCTCTTCTAAATGTTGCTCCACAAAGTCTGCACACTTGTGCAGAATATGTTCCCTCTCCTATGCAGGCTTATTCACATTCCTCTTAACTTGCACACCATATAATCATACAAGACACAACATCTAAATCTATCCTTGAGTGAGGGATGAAGATAAGATGATTATTTATATTGAAATAATATGTTGCTTTCCCCTGCTTGATGTCTGGTCATAAACATATTTAGTTTCCAAAAATTTATTTGTCTAGATTCAAGTTAAAGCTTTATAAATTGAGTTCACAAACTATATTACTCATGGCATTAATTTTATCAAAAACCCATCTCTGCCTTTGATACTAGAAGGTATGTCAGTACTATCATTATACTTTTATTTTTATCACATTTTTTGTAACTTTTTTTTGTAATCATAATCTTCTTTTCAAATTTATGTTTGGAAAATCTATTTTATTCTTAAAATATAATTGTGGGTTTGTTTCTTGCTTCAAAATTCGATAGGGTTTCGTAGTGTTTATATTATGTTTTTCAAATCTGTCAAATTTAAGATCTATGCATATATTTTAGATTAAAATAAGTTTGTGCATAGATAATTGGTTTGAAATTCAGATCTGAGGGTTGAAATCTATTTTATTCTTAAAACATAATTTTTTTACTTTAGTCATTAGTTGTGATGACATTTTTCTCCAATTTCATATAAAGTATTTTTGTCATATTTTATTCGTGGTTGGTTGCTACAGTCATGAGTTTGGCATTTTTTATTTTTTGTTTTGTTGTGTACAAAATGAATTTATTTAATACTTTTTTCTTCAAGTTGTATTGTACATAAAAAATAAAAATAAACAGTCATTTATTTTCCTCCAAACTATAGGAGAATAAAAAATACTCTCATAACAACCACATAAACAAGCAAAAAAAATAAGAACTAATAACTAATGAACAAGACAAGAAAATAAAAAAATATGTCAACCATTTCACATTATTGAGTGCAGGTGGTGACCTTGTTTGTCTTGTATTTATTTATTTATTTATTTATTTATTTATGTTGTAAAAAATGAACTTTCTATTGTACATTAAAAAAAAGACATTTATTTTCCCTCAAACTATAAGGATATTAAAATATTTTCATAATAAGATAAAAAGCAAGAAAAAATAATAAAACTGAACAAGACCAGTAAATAAATAAATATGCCAACTATTTTACATTATTGGAGTGCATGGAGGGACTTGATTTGTCATTTCTGTGTCTTATTGCATAAAATCCAATTTAGTGATTTTTTTTGATATAATCATGGCACAAATTTAAGTCAACATTTGTCCTATGTAAGAATTAATTATCAATTCTTGTAGATATCTATTATCTATTTTTTATTTATAGCATTATGTAGTAGTTTTCTAATTGTATCTCTTGAGCGCTTTCATCTCTACCTTCAGTACTAAAAACTATGTCAATACTGACATTATACTTTTATTTTTATCACATATTTTGTTGCATTTTTTTGTAATCATAAGCTTCTTTTCAAATTTATGTTTGGAAATTTTATTTTATTCTTAAAATATAATTGTGAATTTGTTTCTTGCTTCAAAATTTGATAGGGTTTCATAATATTTTCATTAAGTTTTTCAAATCTGCCAAATTTGAGATCTATGCATATATTTTAGATTAAAATAAATTTGTACATGAATAATTGGTTTGAAATTCAGATCTGAGGGTCACAATCTATTTTATTCTTAAAACAAAAAATTTCTACTATAGCCATTAGTTGTGATGACATTTTTTTCTAATTTCATATAAAGTATTTTTCTTGCATTTTATTGGTGGTTGGTTGCCACAGTCATGAATTTAGTGATTTTTGTTTTTTGTTTTGTTGTGTGCAAAATGAATTCATTTAATATTTTTTCTCCAAGTTGTATTGTACATTTTTTTATTTTATTTTTAAAGTCATTTATTTTCTCCCAAACTGTAGGGGCATAAAAAATATTCTTATAACAAGCACATAAACAAACAAAAAAAGTAAGCACTAATAACTAATGAATAAGACAAGCAAATAAAGAAATATGTCAACTATTTTATATTACTAAATGCAGGTGGTGACCTTGTTTGTCTTGTATGTTTGTCCTATTGCATAGAATCATATTCAATGAGATATGCATATTTATTTTTATTTATTTTGTGTTATAAAAAAATGAACTTTCTATTATACATTTTTAAAAAAAGACATATTTTCTCTCATAACAAGAAAATAAAAATATTCTCATAACAAGAAAAAAAAGCAAAAAAAAATAATAAAAATGAACAAGACAAGCAAATAAAAAAATATGATGACCATTTCACATTATTTAAGTGCATGTGGGGACTTGGTTTGTCATTTTTGTGTCTTATTGCATGGAATCTGATTTAGTAAGATTTTTTTGATATAATCATGGCACATATTAAGGTCAACATTTGTCCTATGTAAAGATTAATCATAATAATTGTAGACATCTATTATCTATTTTTTATTTATAACATTGTGTGGCAATTTTCTAATTGCATCTCATGAGCGCTTTCATCTCTACCTTCAGTACTAGAAGGTGTGTCAGTACTAACATTATACTTTTATTTTTATCAACTATTTTGTTGCATTTTATTTGTAATCATAAGTTTTTTTTCAAATTTATGTTTGAGAAATCTATTTTATTCTTAAAATATAATTGTGGGTTTGTTTCTTGCTTCAAAATTTGATAGGGTTTTGTATTGTTTCTATTATATTTTTTAAATCTATCAAATTTGATATCTATGCATATATTTTAGATTAAAATAAGTTTATGCATGAAAAATTGGCTTGAAATTCAAATCTGAGAGTCAAAATCTATTTTATTCTTAAAACACAAATTTTCTACTATAGTCATTAGTTGTGATGACATTTTTCTCCAATTTCATATAAAATATTTTTCTCGCATTTTACTGGTGGTTGGTTGCTACAGTCATGAGTTTGGTGGTTTTGATTTTTTATTTTGTTGTGTACAAAATGAATTCATTTAATATTTTTTCTCCATGTTGTATTGTACATAAAAAATAATAAAAAATAATTATTATTTATTTTCTCTCAAACTATAGGGGCATAAAAATAAATTCTTATAACAAGCACATAAATAAACAAAAAAAGCAAGAACTAATAACTAATGAACAAGACAAGCAAATAAATAAATATCTCAACCATTTCACATTATTGAGTGCAGGGGATGACCTTATTTGTCTTGTATGTTTGTCCTATTGCATTAAAAAAAAAAAAGTATTTATTTTCCCCCAAATTATAAGGATATAAAAATATTTCCATAACAAGAAAAAAAGTAAGAAAATAATAATGAGAAATATTTTTTTTTTTTTTTTGTGTTGTAAAAAATGAACTTTCTATTGTACATTAAAAAAAAGACATTTATTTTCCCTCAAACTATAAGGATATTAAAATATTTTCATAATAAGATAAAAAGCAAGAAAAAATAATAAAAATGAACAAGACCAGTAAATAAATAAATATGCCAACTATTTCATATTATTGGAGTGCATGGGGGGACTTGATTTGTCATTTCTGTGTCTTATTGCATAAAATCCAATTTAGTAATTTTTTTTTATATAATCATGGCACAAATTTAAGTCAACATTTGTCCTATGTAAGAATTAATTATCAATTCTTGTAGATATCTATTATCTATTTTTTATTTATAGCATTATGTAGTAGTTTTCTAATTGTATCTCTTGAGCGCTTTCATCTCTACCTTCAGTACTAAAAACTATGTCAGTACTAACATTATACTTTTATTTTTATCACATATTTTGTTGCATTTTTTTGTAATCATAAGCTTCTTTTCAAATTTATGTTTGGAAAATTTATTTTATTCTTAAAATATAATTGTGAATTTGTTTCTTGCTTCAAAATTTGATAGGGTTTCATAATATTTTCATTAAGTTTTTCAAATCTGCCAAATTTGAAATCTATGCATATATTTTAGATTAAAATAAATTTGTAAATGAATAATTGGTTTGAAATTCAGATCTGAGGGTCACAATCTATTTTATTCTTAAAACAAAAAATTTCTACTATAGCCATTAGTTGTGATGACATTTTTCTCTAATTTCATATAAAGTATTTTTCTTGCATTTTATTGGCGGTTGGTTGCCACAGTCATGAATTTAGTGATTTTTGTTTTTTGTTTTGTTGTGTACAAAATGAATTCATTTAATATTTTTTCTCCAAGTTGTATTGTACATTTTTTTATTTTATTTTTAAAGTCATTTATTTTCTCCCAAACTGTAGGGGCATAAAAAATATTCTTATAACAAGCACATAAACAAGCAAAAAAAGTAAGCACTAATAACTAATGAATAAGACAAGCAAATAAAGAAATATGTTAACTATTTTATATTACTAAATGCAGGTGGTGACCTTGTTTGTCTTGTATGTTTGTCCTATTGCATAGAATCATATTCAATGAGATATGCATATTTATTTTTATTTATTTTGTGTTATAAAAAATCAACTTTCTATTATACATTTTTAAAAAAAGACATATTTTCTCTCATAACAAGAAAATAAAAATATTCTCATAACAAGAAAAAAAAAAGCAAGAAAAAATAATAAAAATGAACAAGACAAGCAAATAAAAAAATATGATGACCACTTCACATTATTTAAGTGCATGTGGGGACTTGGTTTGTCGTTTCTATGTCTTATTGCATGGAATCTGATTCAGTAAGATTTTTTTGATATAATCATGGCACATATTAAGGTCAACATTTGTCCTATGTAAAGATTAATCATAATAATTGTAGACATCTATTATCTATTTTCTATTTATAACATTGTGTGGCAATTTTCTAATTGCATCTCTTGAGCGCTTTCATCTCTATCTTCAGTACTAGAAGGTGTATCAGTACTAACATTATACTTTTATTTTTATCAACTATTTTTTTGCATTTTATTTGTAATCATAAGTTTTTTTTCAAATTTATGTTTGAAAAATCTATTTTATTCTTAAAATATAATTGTGGGTTTGTTTCTTGCTTCAAAATTTGATAGGGTTTTGTATTGTTTCTATTATATTTTTTAAATCTATCAAATTTGATAGCTATGCATATATTTTAGATTAAAATAAGTTTATGCATGAAAAATTGGCTTGAAATTCAAATCTGAGAGTCGAAATCTATTTTATTCTTAAAACGCAATTTTTCTACTATAGTCATTAGTTGTGATGACATTTTTCTCCAATTTCATATAAAATATTTTTCTCGCATTTTACTGATAGTTGGTTGCTACAGTCATGAGTTTGGTGGTTTTGATTTTTTATTTTGTTGTGTACAAAATGAATTCATTTAATATTTTTTCTCCATGTTGTATTGTACATAAAAAATAATAAAAAATAATTATTATTTATTTTCTTCCAAACTATAGGGGCATAAAAAATATTCTTATAACAAGCACATAAATAAACAAAAAAGGCAAGAATTAATAACTAATGAACAAGACAAGCAAATAAATAAATATCTCAACCATTTCACATTATTGAGTGCAGGGGATGACCTTATTTGTCTTGTATGTTTGTCCTATTGCATTAAAAAAAAAAAAGACATTTATTTTCCTCCAAATTATAAGGATATAAAAATATTTCCATAACAAGAGAAAAAGTAAGAAAAATAATAATGAGAAATACTTTTTTTCTTTTTTTTTTGTGTTGTAAAAAATGAACTTTCTATTGTACATTAAAAAAAAGACATTTATTTTCCCTCAAACTATAAGGATATAAAAATATTTTCATAATAAGAAAAAAAAGTAAAAAATAATAATAAAAATGAACAAGACAAGCAAATAAAGAAATATGTTGACCATTTCACATTATTTGAATGCATGTGGGGACTTGGTTTGTCATTTTTGTGTGTCTTATTATATGGAATCTGATTCAATAAGATTTTTTGATATAATTGTGGCACAAATTTAGGTCAACATTTTTCTTATATAAGGATTAATCATCAATTATTTTAGACATCTATTCTCTATTTTCTATTTATAGCATTATGTGGCAATTTTCTAATTGCATCTCTTGAGCACTTTCATCTCTACCTTTAGTACTAAAAACTATGTCAGTACTAACATTATACTTTTATTTTTATCACATATTTTATTGCATTTTTTTTTTGTAATCATAAACTTCTTTTCAAATTTATCGTTGGAAAATCTATTTTATTTTTAAAATATAATTGTGTGTTTGTTTCTTGCTTCAAAATTCAATAGGGTTTTGTAGTATTTCTATTATGTTTTTCAAAACTATCAAATTTGAGATCTATGCATCCATTTTAGATTAAAATAAGTTTATGCATGGATAATTGGTTTGAAATTCAAATCTAAAGGTCAAAATCTATTTTATTCTTAAAACACAATTTTTCTACTATAGTCATTAGTTGTGATGACATTTTTCTCCAATTTCATATAAAATATTTTTGTCACATTTTATTGGGGGTTGGTTGCTACAGTCATGAGTTTGATGGTTTTCATTTTTTGTTTTATTGTGTACAAAATGAATTCATTTAATATTTTTTCTCCAAATTGTATTGTATATAAAAAATAAAAAATAAATAGTCATTTATTTTCCTCCAAACTATAGGGGCATAAAAAAAAATTTCATAAGAAGCACATAAACAAGCAACAAAAGCAAGAACTAATAACTAATGAATAAGACAAGCAAATAAAGAAATATGCCAACCATTTCACATTATTGAGTGCAAGTGGTGACCTTGCTTGTCTTGTATGTTTGTCCTATTGCATGGAATCAGATTCAATGAGATATGTTTTTTTTAATATTTTTTTTGTATTTAAAAAAGGAACTTTCTATTGTACATGAAAAAAAGATATTTATTTTCTCCCAAACTATAAAGATATAAAAATATTCTCATAACAAAAAAAATAATAAGAAAAATAATAAAAATGAATAAGACAAGCAAATAAAGAAATATGTCGACCATTTCGCATTATTGGAGTGCATGTGGGGTCTTGGTTTATCATTTCTGTGTGTTTTATTGCATGAAATCTAATTCAGTAAGATTTTTTTGATATAATCATGACACAAATTTAGGTCAATATTTTTCCTGTGTAAGGATTAAGTATCAATTCTTGTAGACATCTATTATCTATTTTCTATTTATAGCATTGTGTGGTAGTTTTCTAATTACATCTCTTGAGTGGTTTCATATCTGCCTTCAGTACTAGAAGGTATGTCAGTACTAACATTATACTTTTATTTTATCACATATTTTGTTGTATTTTTTTTGTAATCATAAGCTTCTTTTCAAATTTATGTTTGATAAATCTATTTTATTTTTCAAATATAATTGTGAGTTTGTTGCTTGCTTCAAAATTTGATAGGGTTTGGTAGTATTTCTATTATGTTTTTTAAATTTGTCAAATTTGAGATCTATGCATATATTTTAGATTAAAATAAGTTTGTGCATGAATAATTGGTTTGAAATTCATATTTGAGAGTCAAAATTTATTTTATTGTTAAAATATAATTTTGGGTTCTTTTCTTTCTTCAAAATTCAATAGGATTTCGTAGTATTTCTATTATGTTTTTCAAATCTGTCAAATTTGAGATCTATGCATATATTTTAGATTAAAATAAGTTTGTGCATGGATAATTGGTTTGAAATTTAGATCTGAGGATCAAAATCTATTTTATTCTTAAAATATAAACGTGGGTTTGTTTCTTGCTTCAAAATTTGATAGGATTTCATAATATTTCTAGTATATTTTTCAATCTATTGAATTTGAGATCTATGCATATATTTTAGATTAAAATAAATTTGTGCATGGATAATTGGTTTAAAATTTAGATCTAAGGGTCAAAATCTATTTTATTCTTAAAATATAATTGTGGGTTTGTTTCTTGCTTCAAAATTTGATAAGGTTTCATAGTATTTCTATTATGTTTTTCAAATATGTTAAATTTGAGATCTATGCATATATTTTAGATTAATTAAGTTTGGGCACAAATAAAACTTAAAATAATATGCCTGAATTAAAATGGGCGGTGGGTTGATGGCTTTGGTGCAAGAATCTGCGACCAGAGAGGCTAGGGCCTATGTGCCCTAAGCCTGATCATTTTTTGTTTCTTCCTGCATTTGAAGATGAAACTTCGTTGCTATTGACAGTGGAGGGTCGTTACTGCAAGAAGTGGAGGGTGGAGTGCTTGTGGAAGTGTTTGGGGTTTCTACTTGGACGATTGGGGATCAGGATCGGCTGGGGCTGGGCTTGGAGAGGGTGGTCTCCACTCTGTGGTGGCGTTTGGGCAGGGCAGTGTGTTGATGTCCGTAGGTAAGGGATTTCAGCTTGGGGAGAGGGTTTTATTGGATCTGGACATGGGGCAATCCGAGATCCCTATGTCTCATACATTATCCATTGATATGGAGATGGTTGATTCCTCCATACTAATGTGGGTTGGTGGGGGCTAAGGGCCAAACTGACAATCTCCCGTTTGGGGTGAATGCTTCATCATTGAAGGGTTTTGTCCATATTAAGAAGATGAATGGGTGTTTGGAGCAATCTGATGATTGACCAGTATTGGTTATTCAACCGGAGTAGATTTTTGAGGATGTAGATTACTAGGGAAAGCATGTGCTCATCTGTAAGTTTTTAGGTCTCTGGCTTTCTCTTCCTATGTTGGAATCATGGGTGCATCGAATTTGGAATCCTGAAGGGGATATGGAGATTCTTCTGGCAGCCAACAACTATTTTATGGTTAAGTTTTCAAATATGATAGACAGGAATAAGGTGTTTGAAGCTGGTCCATATTTCTTTAACTAGGTTGGGCTTTTTACCAAACCTTGGCACATCGGGTTTAACTTTGTCGAGGAGATCCCCTCTCAAGTGCTATTGTGGGTTCATCTTCCATGACTGCCTCTAGAATTTTAGAGAGAGGATATTCTTCATTTGATCTTGCTTTTGCTTGGGAAATCAGTTGGGTCGGCCACACAAACTCAAGATCAAAAGGTAATTTCATATGCACAAATTCGTGTAGAGGTTGATCTTAATAATTTTCTACCTAATTCTATGGAGATTTTTTTGGGCCCTACCTCATGGATTCAATAGTTGGACTGTGAGACTTTAACTTTTAGATGCAGGATATGTTGTGAGTATGGGCACTTACATAGAAAGTGCCCCAGAATAAATTTTCTCAACCATTGACTTCCATTATGTCAACCCCTAAGGATAATAAGGATAAGGCCCTTATGCCAGAAGGTTCTACAGAGAAGGAGGGTTTTATCCCAATTAAGTTGTGCAATAAAGGAAAGGGGCAGAAGAGAACTTGAATAGATAGACAAAATGATGGCACTTTTAACAGGTTTAGTGTTCTAGATAATTTGGTACAAGAGGAAGGTATACCAGTTGAGTTGCCCTTGGGTGATGGTTCTCTTCAAGGGCCCTAGGTGGAGGAGGTTAGGAGTCTTGCCCAGGTACCTGAAGAGGAACAAGGTCAACTAGTTCTTTTGGATGGATTGGATTAGGAGAAAAGTTGTGATGTCCCTAGTAGGTCACATCCTAGAGATGCCCCAAACATCATAGAATTTACTCTCCCTAACCAAAAAGGGATGCCCAACATAATAAAAGGTTCTAAAGCTACACCTTCTTTAGGCTTACAAAAAAGCCCTTTAAAAAAGGGCCCTCATAGAAGTCTGTTAAGAGTGGGAGGAAGATTGATCAGGAGAAGGTTAAGATGATGGGAGAGACTTTAGTTGAGGTAGGTTTGTGAAGCCCATTGACTCCCACTTCTCACAATCTTCCAAATGATTATTCTCTCCTAGAATATGAGGGGGTTGAGCAACATCCCTAGACAAAAGGTTGTTTGTAGATTGATAGATTCTCATTCTCTAGATATTATTTTCATTCAGGAAACTAAGCTTACAGTTGATGAACTAGATAGTTGTGGGCCAAAGTTGTGGCCCCATGGTAGCTAGTAGGAAATGGGTGCTCAAGGTAGCTCAAGTGGACTTGTCTATCTCTGGAATCCTAAGAAGGTGACTCCTCTATGCTAGATTTTGAGTAGGTCCTCTATCTCATTGATGGCTTCTCACTTTGAGACAAGAGAAAGGTGCATGTTCTCCAATATTTATGCTCCTAATGATTTAGTGGGTAAATCTCTTATTTCGTCACATATCACATTTGTTCGTTCCTCAAATCCTTTCCTCCCTTGGATTGTGGCTAGAGACTTTAATGTGGTTACTAGTTTATAGGAAAAAAGAGGCGAGATTGCTAGATTGAGCCCTTCTTCTAGTATGCTTAGAGATAATATTGGTAATTTGAATCTCATTGATGTTAAACCTGGCTCTAGTACATTCACCTGGAATAATAGGAGTGGGATGGAGGCCATTTCAGAAAGGCTAGATAGGTTCCTAGTTTCTTATTTTTGGTTGGATATTAGATGGTCTACCAGATCCAAAATTCTTGATTGGAGAGGCTCTGACCATTGGCCTATTAAGCTCTCCATCACTCCTTTTAAGACTTCTAAGAATCCTTCTTTCAAGTTTCAGCTGATGTGGTTGAGGGATCCCTCTTTGCAGGATCTTATGATAGCCTGGTGGCAGGAGGGTAGGCCTCCTCATGGCACTTCCATGTTCACCTTTGAGAAGAGGCTTTAGCATGTGAAATTTAGGCTTAAAAAGTGGAACAAACAGTTATTTGGAAATCTTCAAGACCAATTGAGGGTAGCCCAGGCCAGGCTGGACAGTGTCACTCATTAGATCAGGGACCAAGGTATGACTCTAGATTTAATTTCTACAGAGTCCTCAGCTCTAAGGGCATTAGAGGAATGGAAGCTTTGGAAGGAAATATTTTGGAAGCAAAAGTCTCATTTGGATTGGTTGCAGGAGGGAGATAGAAACACTGCTTTCTTCCATAAAACAATTAAAGCTTGGAGGTCTGGAAATTCTATCTCTTCTCTAGTTTCTACTTCTGGAGATCAACTCTCTTCCAAAGAGGTGATTTCTCTAGAGGCCATTAGATACTTTTCTCAACTCTTCCCTAAGGAGGAACCTTGTTCATTGGAGGAGACAAGGACTATTTTAGATTGCATTTCCCAACTTGTGTCTAGCAATATGAATTGTAGTGCTTGCCCCTAGTCTACATTTTTCCTAGTTTATATTTTTGCTATTATTGCCAAACTCTTTTAGGCCAGTTTTATGTTTGATGATTAGTAGCATTATCTTGAGATTATTAGATATTGTTTCAAACTCAAATAATATATAATGAGATAACTTGGTACTTTATACTTCATGTGTGCATGATGATTATTAAAATGTTGTTAAAGTTATTGATGATGTTTAGTTAGATAGATTATCATATGTGTTTTCTTATGGATAGTTACCCCATACTGCATGTGTATGGTGTGCGTATTTTTTTTCTTTATGTATGGCATTTATGATGTGGTTAAGGAAGGGAGTCGTAGTCACCTGCTAGTCGGGATCTACATGATGCACCACTTCCTGCACTTGCATGTTTAGCTTAGTATATATTGTGTATGTACATGCGTGGATTTTATGCAGGTCGCAGGTACCAGGTATCAACTTCTCTGAATTGCCAGGATGAGCGTACCCTATTGCATTATCTCAATGGTAAGAGAGGGGAGATAAATTCTTAAGTCCAAATCCTAAACCCTTAAACCATTTGTCCTAGAAAATTAGGACAAGTATCTGGGCAATCTACCTTCTGAATGTGTCAGATGACATAATTCGTGATTATAACCCCTTAGAATGATTTTGTATGAATTTTTCTATGATGATTTTTTGTATTTTACTTTGGGAGCCTTTGGTGAATTTGTTGTTAATTAAGTCAAATTAAAAGATTTAATTAATGATTTCATTTAATGGAAAATTTATATGATATGTTAATATTTTATTTTATTTTATTAATTGAGAATTTAATTAAATAAAAAGAATTAAAATTGAGGATAAATTTATAAGTTTAAATTTGGAACGTGGTAATATTTAGTTAATTTAATAATAATATATTTAGAGTGCATTTTTAAATAATTGCTAAATAATATTATTATTTAAATTAATAGATAGTTATCAAAATCAATGTTTAAAAATAAATTTAGAAGTGGGAAAAGAAATTAATTTATTAAAAGTTCATGATTGCATGATACGTGTATGAGACTAAATTAAATTAATTAATTAAAAAGAGGTCAAGTAAAAATTAAATAAAGTAATTTAATTAATGTATGTATGTGCATGAAAAAGATAAAATTAAGACAAATAAAAGTTAATAAAGAGTTAAAAGGTTGTGAGCAAAGAATTCTTTGGGGTGAACGCACAATAAGTGCCCCAATTTTAGCGAGAGAACTCCTTATCACAATTTGGGGGTTCATTTTCAATGGACTACGAATTTTGGAGAAAGAAGAAACTTTCAGAAAGGAGAAGGTTTTGAAAGGGGAATTGCTCTCTACAAATTTCTAGGGCATAGCGAATTAGCATCAATATCCAAGTAGATGCTTGTGAATTTTGCATAATTTAAATATGCTCTTTTCTTTCATGTCTTCTTCATACCTGTGGATTGTTAATCTGAATTCTCTGTGATGAAAGCTTTAACATTTCAATATTGTGAATTATTAAATGCTTTTCGTCAACTTCTGTATACATGGGGAAAAGAAACGTAATCAGAAACTCTTGTTTTCTAGATTAAAGAAAATATAATTTAATCAGGAAGGGGTTGAATTTAAAGATGAAATTCTAAATTAAAAAAATTGGATGGTTGATAATATTTTCTCCATTAGAGTGAAGATGAAAACAATTTCAAATATATATATAAAAGAAATTGTTTAAATATTTATAAGTTTTATAAAATAAATAAATTATATTTTAAAAGAAATTTTTTATTAATAACAAAGTTTTTTTATTAAAAAAAATGGAATGGGGAGGGGATGTTTAACCACCCCCTACCCCTCCTAACTTTATACAGCAAATGACTATTGTATGCAGTCATACCTGCTAACACAGGATGACTGTAACAGCAGCCCTATGCTGCATTAATTGCAAATAGCGATTTGAAAATAACTTTAAATAGGTTTTTTTTTAAAACTTATATATGTGCCTTTTAATATTAGTTGAAATTTGATTTTATTATGTGGTTTCAATTTAATATTATAAAGTTGTATTTTATTTTTATTAAATTTTAATTATATTATATTTATGTTATCATTTATTAATAAATTAGATTAATTTGATACAATAATCAGGAATGTAATATATATAAATAAATTATTAATTAATTTAATTGATTATGATTTAAATAATATTTATTAATAATAGAAGTTATTATTGAGGATTTAATTATTGTTTTTATTAAAATCATAATTATTTTATTTAAAATCATTAATGGTTATTTTTATAACTTAATAAAATAAAAGATTATCCTCAGATTATTCTGTTAGGAAATTGACTTTTAACATGAGGGTAACTTTATATATATGGGTTGAATAAATGATCGGGTTAAATTATAAGGGTAATACTGAGAATCCTATACACTTGAAACATACATTGAAACACAAACTCAAACTTTACTATTAAACCCTATTGTGTATTTTGAAATCAAACCCAAACTATGAAATTGTACTATTTTGTTTGTCTATGCTTGTGGGATTTTGGGGTTGATTAAATGTTGACCAATTTAGGTTGTTACTAGAGGCTTGGGGGTTATGTGATTGTGATATTCTGATGATTTGTTCACAATCTTTCTAAACCCAACCATGGTGATGTGTTGATATGCTCTATGATGGATGTATTTATTGGTTGTCATTGCTTTCCAGTTTCCTTATGTGAAGCTAAGGTGTATATATTTGAGATACCTGACTTAACCCTTTTTGGAGTCTTTGATCAGTATTATTTTGGGATACTTTCTGGTTTCTCGTTGAGAACCAATGGATATTGTGATACTTTTTAGTCGCTCGTTGAGAACCGGTGGATTATTGTGACTTATCATTTGATGCTTTTCAATTTCTCATAGAGAACTGATGTGATTATTATAATTATCTTTATAATGCTTCCTAGTCACTTGTATAGGATTGAGGTGATTTTGTGATTTGTGATTTCATGAGTCTAGGGTAGATTATCTATGTGTAGTGTCGGGAAGTGGCTTGCAATGGGGGCCATGGCCCTAAGAGGCTGCTAGGGTAAACCCATTGTAAATTGATTAATAAGTGAAAACATCTCACCTAAATACTGACTTAAATGAACCTAACAAGATAATTGTATGTTTTCACCCATGACTCGAGTGCTAGTACAGACTAGGATGGGAGTAGAGAGAATTCTTGGTTATGAGCTTGCATTCCATAGTATGCCTCATTAGTACGAGAGGATACTAGTGGTCGCAAGATCACTGGGGACCCAGGATTCCTAGGGGATTACTCAGGTAACTTCCAACGTGATTTGTGCGATGACACTTACTCACTTACATAGTAGATTCCTACATGTCTTTGTGTGCCTTTGGGTCTAGATATCGATCTTTGTTGGAGCCTTTGAGTTAGTATACTTTTAGGATTCCTTGAATTAGAGAGTATCTATGTTATGTGATTTGGTATCTTGTTTGGGACTTGAGACTATCTCCTCAACGCGGTGGGAGTGGGCCATTTAGGTTCCACACAATTAGGTGGTAGTGCTTTTTCACTCTTACCATTGAGATCTATTTGTAGTCACCGTGGCTGGAGCATTCTATGTTGGCATTTATCTTCATTCTGTTCATGGATCATTATGATGTATGGTTAGATTTTATGATGGATATTTTATCATTATTGATGTATGGATGTGTCATGTATGGTGGATGATTTCATTTATTTTATTGCACATATATCATGGATATGAAGAGGATGATGTATTTCTATTTTTACATATGTATATTCTTTTAAGCCTTTCATACCCTGTGACATGTGTAGTGGATGAATTAGCATTTGGAATTAATTTGCCAAGAGGCATTCAGAACAAATGTATATTAAATGGACATTGGACTTTTCATTATTCTTTTATATGGATGTGGTATTTGATGGACTTGATTTGTAACGCCCCGCCAAGGGATCCAAAAGAATTAACCTAAAGTTTCACTAAGTTTGCTAAACATTTTTTTTTTTTAAAAGTAAGAATGTATAACATAGACATCAAACACATAGTAGCGGAAGCAATAACATGTAATCATCGACAAACATACATTGCAAGTTACATTTCCTAAGGATCCCAAGACGTTGAGTCACGTTTAAATTTAATTAATTCTAAGTCTAACAACTATCACATACATATGAAAGAATAATCAGAAACTCCAATGTCCATAATATACATTTGTTCCGAATGCTCCTTGGCAAATTAATTCGGAATGCTCCATCATCCACTGTACATGTCACAGGGTATGAAAGGTTTAAAAGAATATACATATGTAAAGATCAAGATACAACATCCTCAAATCCATGATACAAGGTACAGTAAAAATATATGAAACTATTCACCATACATGATACATCCTTACATCCATAATGATAAAACATCTATCATAAAATCTAACCATCCGTCATAATAATCCAAGAACATAGTGAAGGTAAAAGCCAATTACGAAATCTCCAGCCACGATGACCACGGAATGGATCCCAATGGTAAGAGTAAAAGCACTACCACCCGACCGCGTGGAACCTAAATGGTCCACTCCCACCGCGCTGAGGAGATAGTCTCAAGTCCCAAATAAGATAACAAACCCTATAATCATAAATACACTCTAAGTCCAGGAAATCCTATAAGTATGCTAACTCAAGGGTTCCTAAAATGATCGACATCTAAATCCCAGAGGTACCACAAGACACGTAGGAAACCTAATATGCAAGCGAGAAAGTGTCATCGCAAAAGTCACGTAGAAGTTACCCGAGCAATCCCTTAGGAATCCCGAGTCCCTACTGATCCCTGCGGCCATTAGTATCCTCTCGTACTGACGAGGCATACTATGGAATGCAAGGTCGTAACCAAGCGTTCTCTCTACCCCATCCTAGTCTGTACTAGCACTCAAGGCATGGGAGAGAACATACAATTATCTTATTAGGTTCATTTTCCCTTATTTAGTGTAAATGTTTTCACTTATTAAAACAACTTACAATGGGTTACTCCAGGCAGCCTCTTAGGGCCCCGATCCCCATTGCAAGCCACTTCCCAACTCTACACATAGATAACCTACCCTAGGCTCATGAAATCACAAATCATGAATCATAATAAAATCACCTCAGTCCTATACAAGCAACTGAAAAACATCATAAAAGATAAGCCACAAAATTACATCAGTTCTTCATGAGCAACAGATAAGCATCCAATAATAATCATATGATCACGACAGTTCTCTATCAGCAACTGAAGGCATCAATGATAAATCACAAAATCCAATGGTTCTCCAATGAGCAACCAGAAAGTAACCCAATAGTAAATTACAATACTGATCGAAGACTCCAAAATGGTCAAGTCAAAACATGACATCATCAAGAACATAACAAACACTTCAGTCCTCTCAAGTGACTGAAAAGCAAACCAAGTATAACTGATCGAGACTCAAAAATGGTTATCAAATATAACTGATCGAGACTCGAAAATGGTTAAGTCAAGTATCTCAAATACATACACCTCAGCTTCACACAAGGAAACTGGAAAGCAATAATAACCAATAGAATAATCACACATCATAGAGCATGCCATCACATTACCATGGTTGGGTTTAAAAAGATCAAGGACAAATCATCATAACACCACAATCACATAACCCCCGAGCCTCTGGTAACAACCTAAACTGGTCAACACTAGAACAAACCCCAAAACATAGACAATAAAATAGTCACATAGAAAACAAAATCATCACATAGTTAGGTATGAACGATAATACATAATTGAGTTAATGTAAGGTTTGAAGTTCCAGTTTTAGGTATGTCTCAAGTAATAAGTTTCCACAATGAGCCCTTACAATTAACCCATTGCTATATTTAAATGATTGCACAAGTACCCTATAAACAATCTAAGGATACTCTTTTATTTATTAAGTTATAAAAATGATCCTTAATGATTTTAAATAAAACAACTGCGAATTTATTAAAATCATTATTTATAAATTTTTAACATCATTAATTAAACCCTCGTTAATAACTTCCATCTAATTCTATAATTTTATCAAATAATACCCATTTATTAATTAACTTTAATTCAATTAATTTTGATTAATTAATAATCATTGATCTAAATTCTTATATCAATATCTTCCTTAATTATTAATTTATTAATATTTACAAAAAAACTATTAATAAATTAATATTTACAACAACTATATTAAAATGCATTAATATTTAAATTATTAAATATTAATAAAGATCATTAATAAAATATTATTAACTGACATTTATTAAATAAATATTGATAATTAATTAATTAATATTAGTAAACTATTAATAAACTTTATTAATAAACATTATAAATTAAAATAGTAATTAAAATATTTATAAAACTTTTAACAAATTACTTTATAAGAAACTTTAACGTATCTTGCTTTAATATAATAAAACTTTATAAAATCTTTTAAAGTATCTTGGTTTTGTTAAAAGTTAATAAAGCATAAAGCATATGTCATGCGATTAATCGTAGGCTTGCTGCTGTTGTACCGCTGGCATAAAGGCCGCCAACTTAGAACGGTATGTGGGGCAGTTTGTGTATGTATATATATTTTGACTTTTTCTTTACTTTGTTTTATATAGATATGTTATTTTTTATTTAATTCTATTTATACCAAAATTAATATAACGAATTTCTACTCAAAAGTCATAGTTTATTATAATTTCTATTTTTAATTAAAAACTTTTTAAATCATTCCCTTCTAAAAGTAATAAAGTACGTATTATTATTATTTTTATTTATTTAAATTTATTACAACTTAATATAATTAAATTTCAACATTACCCCTTTTAAATATATTTTATTTCAAATGTTTTTTTTTTTTTTTAATTTTTTTTTAATTTTTTTTTTTTTTTTTAAAGTTTTTATAAATGTTTGCAATCATAGTCAGATAGGAGAAATTCGACTAACCAATCGAATTTCTAAATTAAAATTTTCTTTTCCTAGATTTCAAACCCTTCTTGAATATAACTATAATTCTCTTTTACCTATGGATGAGGTTCCAAATTGAATTATTTTTCTTTCAATCCTATTATACAGACGAGATACCAAACACATAGGACAAGAGAACAAGAAATTCACACAATGAAATCTAGAGACTTGATTTCAACAATCACAAAGAAGACAGGAACATCATCTTGCTTAATTCAATCAGTGATCAAAACACGAGACCCTACCTGAACCTGATGCTAACATGCAACCTTCCGAGAATTGAGAGAAGATTCACTCCCAAAATTCGTCTCCAAAATCTGTTGTCTCCAAAATTCGCGGTCCAAATACGTCTCCCTCAAAAATGAACCCCCAAAGTTGTGATAAGCAATTTCTCCTCAAATCGGGGCACTAATTGTGTGTTTACCCGAGAAGACTCTTTGCACAACTCAGTTAACTCCCAATTAACCTTTATTATCTTTTCTTTTATTTTGCATTCAACTTTCATGCACATTAAGTTAAATTATTAAATAACTTTATTTAATATTCCACTTGACTTCTATTTTTAATCTTTATTACTTTTAATCTCATGCGCACTTTATGAAATTAAAGTAACATTATTATTTTCACTTTTTTTTTATCTTTTAATAAATTTCTTTTATTTAATCTTATGCATAAGTCATGCGAACTAGAATCTTTTATTAAATAATTATATTTTCACTTTTTAAATTATTTTAGAAACTAAATTGATAAAAATATTTATTAACTCAAATAATAATAATATTTAGCATTTATTTAAAAATGAACTCTAAATATATTATTATTAAATTAACTAAATATTATCACGTTCTAAATTTAGACTTAAAGCTTTTATCTCCAAATTTAATTCCTTTCATTTAATTAATTTCCTAATTTAAATAAAAATAATAATTAAATATTAAAATGTCACAATAATCTTCTATTAAATTAAATCATTAATTAATCGTTTTAATTAATTTCTTTTATATTTAAACTCATTCTTAGATCATGCGATCTAGAAACCTTTAATAATTTAATATCTTTTCCACTTTTAATTTATTTAAGAAACTTTAATTGATAAAATATTTATTAATTCAATTAATAATAATATTTAGCATTTATTTAAAAATGAACTCTAAATATATATTATTATTAAATTAAATATTATCACATTCTAAAATATTATCACATTCTAAAATTATACTTAAAACTTTTATTTCCAAATTTAATACTTTTTATTCAATTAATTTCTCAATTAATTAAATATAATTAAATATTAAAATATCATAATAAATTTCTATTAAATTAAATCATTAATTAATCCTTTTAATTAAACTTAATTAATAGAAAATACATCAAGGACTCATAAAGCAACATATGAAAACCCATCATAGAAGACCACATACTAAATCAAACAAAAAGGGTTATAATCACGAAATAACATCATTTGATGCATTCGGAGGGTACTTAACTCAGATACTTGTCCTAATTATCAATTAGGACAATTGGCTAAAGGGTTTAGGATTTGGACTTAAGAGTTTATCTCCCCTCTCTTACCATTGAGATAATGCGATAGGGTACGCTCATCCTGGCAATTCAGGGAAGTCGATACCCGGTACCTGCAACCTGCATAAAATTCACGCATGTACAGACACAATATTCTAAGCTAAACAGACAATGGCAGGAAGTGGTGCATCGTGTAGATCCCGACTAGCAGGTGACTACGACTCCCTTCCTTAACCACATCAGAAACACCATACATAAAGAAAACAAACACGCACACCATACACATGCAGTATGGGGTAAGTATCCATAAGAAAGCACATGTGATAATAAACCATCTAACTAATCATCATCGATAACTGAAAATATTGAATAATCATCATACATGCATGAAATATAGAGTACCAAGTAATCTCATCATATAATAAACTGAGTGTACAACAACATCTGATAATCTCTAAAATAATAATACTAATCATCAAACATAAATTGGCCTAAAAGAGTTTGGCAAGGATGACAGAAATGCGACTTAGGGGCAGGCACTACATCCACCCCCCCTAGACTTAGGCTTACTCCTGGAAGCCTACAAGAAAAGAAAAGCTAAGGACTCACTGTGCGGGTCCCATTGGACCCTTTCCCCCCGTAGGAGGATAAGACTCCACTGAGTACACTCTCTGGGCTCTATCCATGCCACCAACTGTGGGTTCTGAAGCTGCAGGTCTCTGGCCTGAGAATTGTGGTTTCCCTTGAGGGCAACGAGACGACTTGTGTCCGCGTTGTCCACATGAGAAACACTCTCCATTGAAGCTCCTCTGAACTCTAGGTGCACTAGACTATTGGAAACTACCTCCACTGGGATAAGACTGAACACTCTGAGATGGTTGGTCATACTGGATGTGCTTGTTGCGCTAAGTGTTGTGATAGTGCCTAGTATTGGAACCACCGCCACCACTCTGTGCTGGAGGATAAGTACCCTCCTGCCGCTGATTACCCCCAGTAGGAGGTTTCCTATTGCCACCTGTTCCCTGACCACCCTTCGATCCTGATGCTGAAGGTGCTCCTACAAAACCCCCATGTCCTAAGTTCACACTCTGCTCTACAAGGACGGCTCGATGTACCGCATCCTTGAGGGTTTTAGGTTCAAACACCTTAACACCCCCAATTAAACGGTTGTTCAAACCTCTAATGAAATGTTGTGCCAACTGCGCTGGGTTGTCACTGAATCCTGAAAAGGGCATGAGCTCAAAGAACTTGCGCTCATACTCTATAACAGTCATAGTGTACTGTCTTAGGTTATGGAACTCATCTGCTCTATGCTGCTTCCATTCCTCTGGTAGGAATCGCTCACGGAAGCTCTCTAAGAATAACTCCCATGTGACACTGTCCATGCTAATGCCCAACTTCTTTTCCTCGATAGTCCACCAGGTGGCCCCAAAGAACTCTAGGTTGGTGATAGCAAACCTCGCTTTGACATTACTGTCAAAGTCCTGCATAGCAAAAATCCTGTCAAGGGCAATAAGCCACTGCTCAGCTACATATCCAGAACCCTGCCCATTAAAGGGCTTGACCCTGGACCTCTGAAGGTCCTTCATCTGTGAAGATACAATGGATCTATGTCGATCCCTCAGAGGGCTCCTAGACCTAGGTCTATGCTCATGTCCTGCCCCATGTGCTCTATCCTGCTCAAGAACAGGAGGTAGGCGATCAATGATGGTTCGCATCAATTGCCTCATGTCAACCTCCTCCGAGTCAGCATGCTCCTCTCTATGGTTCTCTTCCTGATGCTCACTGACATGCTCTTACCTATTCTCTTCCTGAATGGGGCTCTCGTGGATAGACTCATGAACACTAATACCTCTGCCTCGTCCACGACCTCTGCCATGGCCAAGGCTACGGCCTCTAACGGAGTAAATGTAGATGGTGTAAATGTAGATGGTGTCGTGTGAGCCATTGGTGTGGTGTTGCCCATGGTGGCCAGGGTCTCATCTCACCTGGACCTTTGCTTCTTGGGTGTTGGAGTCACCAATATAGAAATTTTAGGGGTTGCATCCCAAGTTATACTTGTAGGAGTTGCCCCTGGTGTGAATCCTCCAATAGGTGTTGCATCAACATCAACAAGCCTCCCCGGTGTGGGTGTCTCATCCCAGCGATTATGCCTACTAATTGTAGGAGTAGCATTGATATTGGCCCTCCCTGGAAACTCCATCATTTGTGTAATAGATATCCAATAGGTTTATGCCCATATTAAAATCAAATACCCATATCAATATCATGCATAAATAAGGAAAATAATTAAAGAGAATGACACTGCGTCAGAATGACAATTGAACGAGCTTGGTGAATCCCCTCAACTTTCCAAAATGCCTTGGTAATTTTGTGCATTTTCTATTATGAATTAGAGACAAGACTTCTATGTTAGGGGATTTTTTTGTAGTGTTGGATAGTCACAACTATAATATGTCAAAACATCATATGTATTATTCATTGCTTGGGTATGACTATATTGTGGCACCCTTTATGTAGATATGTCATTCTCCACTTGAACTCTTTTAAGGCTAAGATATACAAGGACTGGAGCTTCAATTTTCTTCTAAGGCATGTCCCATTGTATTTGGAAAGCATATTCAATAGGGATGATTATTATTAATATATTTTTATGATGTTTTTGAATTCATGAGACTTGGGGTATAGATTTAAAAATAGGGTTGATTAGTTGACCAAGTTTGAGCTTGGCTGGTGAAGACATTCTTCCACATCGGGTACTCATTTTTCTTGTTTGGAAGCCAAGTCTAGTGAATAAAGGATTACATCCTAACGACAAGAACTATGTTGTCAAAATTGTATATGGAGTTGGAGTACTATTAATCCTAAGAAACAATAATGTAGTTGACTATCCACGATGCCTCTTTTTCCATATATTTCAATTTTAATTTTTTTATTGAAATATTTTTTGGAAGACATGGCTAGTCATAAGTTGGAGTCATGTTTAAGCATAAGAGTATCGGAGGCTTGTGATGATCGATGAAGTTAGAATTGTGTTTATATTCAACATGGCCAATTATTGGGCATGTTTCTTATGTAGTCTTAGCATTAGAGGTAGGTCTACTTAGGCTACAAGTGTAAGTTATTTTAACTTGATGTAGCTTGGATATGCTATAGTAGATTATGGATATGTACTTTAATCATGATTTGAGACCATAGCTAATGCAAGGGATTGATATCTTATAGTTTCTCCCTGTTTCCATTGAAGGGTGATCCAAAATTTCCCCAAAATAATAAAAATATTTCCATGTTGTTGTAGATTTAAAGATTCTTTTAGATGTTAATTATGATCAACTTATAATACGTATTGTGTGAGATGGGAAGCCTTTCGTTACTTCTAGCAAGTGTCACTGAAGCAATCTATCATTGAGATTTATACAAGTGGTTCACTTGATTGGCAGACCCATTGTTAGACTTGTGCTTACTTTCATTTGCTTATATTGTTTCAACAATTGATGTTGTTAGCATGACTATAATTGATTGAGTGCTATGGCATTAAAACAATGACTCTTGTTGAATTATTCAACTGCTTTTGTCAATTAAATGAAAAAAAAAATTAAAATAGTTTCAACTTTTTAGCAATATTCATAGTTGTTATAGGTAGAATGTCAGCCAGAATTTAATATTTGTTGTGATGGTGTATAGTAGTCCAATGTATCATCAGAGTTGAGTTTGTGGACAACTACCATATGTTTGTTTGTTCCAAATAATATATATCTTCTCAGTGAAAACATGTGTAAACTATATAAAAACTAGAAGAAAATTTTAAGGTGTGAGTGTTCACCCATAGAATTAATCTTCAGGCAAGGAAGTTAAAGTGGTGCTACATGCCTCAAAAGCCTGCCAACCTAGAAGCATGACTATGGGGTACAAGAATCCAGCTCATTGTTTCAACATTGTCATTCACTCCTAAATAACATTGCTTAGAAGTCCTTTTCGGGTCTCTTGTCTTGTGATTATTGCGAACATAACTGTTCTAAAGAATTTTATTTTTTTTATCAAACATAGTGGCATGCCCCATTGGTCTAGGATTTTGTTCCACTATAATCGTCTAACTTGAACAAATTTCTAATATTATCATTATGTTGTTAATTCGAAATGATTGCCATCAGTTGAAAAGTGATAGAGAACATATGCTTATTTCATCATTACCATGGTCTTAACTCTCAAGTTCCATCTATTTGTAGATGTACAGGTAATTTTATGATATACATGTGTTATTTGATCTATCTAGTAGAACAATTATGTCATTTTTGTTACTATTGGATTTAAAATGTTCAAAAAACCTATTTAAGGTACTAAAATATGTTTTATGCTACACAATTACCGAATTGTTGTATCAATTTTATTGATAGAAAAATAGGAAATGTGTATTAAGAGGAGTCAATAAATTTTAAAGCAGAAAACAGAGTTCAAAAGCTTTGACAAAGAAATCTTGTGCAAATTAAACTATGAATGTTAGGCAACTAGATATTAGTGTTCAACAAGATAATGATATTGTGGAGTTTAGATAACAAGACACGCTTCATTTTTGCAAGCACCACAAAAGGCTTGTACAAGTGTCCTTTTACAGTCAAAACTAAGAGGATACAAGATTAGGCATGGCACTAGGAAGAAGGTACCTATATTACCCTAGGGTTTTGGGAGGGGATGGGGAAGTGGGTTTCTGGGATATAAATTTTTATTTCTAGAGTAGGGGACAATAGGGGATGTCAATGGTAATAGTTATATAAAAAATATAAAAATTGGAAAATATAGGGAAATTTTAAATATTCATATAAAAACATGTATAAAGCATTCATATATAAATTACAGAACCTTAACATATAATGTTTGTGTTAAATAATTTATCTTCAGAGTTCGCATGAGAGTGGGATTCAAACAAATTTCCAAAACTAAAATATTAATTTACGAGATAGCTAAGGGAAAGGTTTCCAAGTTTTCAAGATGTCTTGAAAATAGGGATGGGTCAAATTTTGCTAGAAACGCATCTCTAAGTAACACTGGAAGATATTGCCCTTGTTATATTAATTTCTCGATTGTTTTTATTAGTCATCTTTCTTGGGACATAAAACAAGTTCATAATCAACCCTTTGTGAAGTTAGCAAACCTATTTAGCCTCCACACTGGCTTCCCCATAAACAATGGTGTAGATTTCCGATTTCTCAAGTCAGGAGAGAGCCACACTAAGAAGAGAGATCAACCAAGTGATAGTTCTAATTATATTGATAACTATAAATGAATCCCCTACTATCTTTATCCAATTCCATTTTATACAATATTGTAAACTCAAGAATAGAGCTTAACATTTTACATCCTTATTAGTTCTTGTTTTGAACCTTTTAGATAACAAAAAAATTACATCCCCCTTTTAGTCTTAGACCACCCATTCAACCCTTGATTTCCTATTATTTTCCTTATATACTCCTCAAATTTTAATTCATACCCCATGTAAAGTGGTATCCATTTGACCTCCAAGCATTTTTAGTAAGAATCATTTTTACCAACCTATCAATAAAAGAACATTTTCCACTTAAGATCTTAACTTTTCTTATTATATTTTCCATCAATTGAATATCTCATTGGTAAAAAAAAGTTATTTATTTATTTTTAATATTTTCTTCAACACAAACTTTCACCAAATTTCTTTAAAAAAAATAATAATAATGAAAATTTCAATGTCGACTATTGTTTTTTTGAAAGTAAACCTACAAGCCCATATTTTCATGTTAATGATAATATGTACTACATCCTGAATGTTATTTTCCCTATTAGATTTATTGCTATAATAAATAAAACATAGCAAAACAACACAAAACTAAGAGTATTATTATGCATCTTCTTGATTTATCTTTTCAATCATGAAAACTTGTGCTATAGACAATACTTGCAACATGTTTTTCAAAATCTTGAGCAATTACTTCCTCTACTAGGAGAATTATTCTAGTGACTAATATAACTGGCTTTATAAATTTCAAAGACTGTAGAATTTGACAATTGGAAAGTTGATAATAGACTTTACAACTTGAAAATAGATAAGCAAGTATGTATTCCAAGGTCACGGTGGGAATGTCCCATTATAGGACTAATTGAATCAACTACAATGTGACATGTCTTCATATTTGACTGTTCATGTGTCGAGCAATCTCTGATGACACTAATAAGCAAATACTTTCTGAAAAATGCTTCAAGAAAAATCTTCTATGCTGATATTGTTTCACGATTATTGTCGAATTTTATGGACTTGGTACAAGAAGCAATAGTCATTGAGAAACTAGCAAATGCTTATGTACGAGAGTACTTTGTAACATCGAAAAGATATCATGAAGCAATTTGTGCATATTGAGGAACTCAACGTGCATCTATTGCTAGTGGCCTCTTTTTCCATAAAGCACTTGAAGAGTGTGAGGTTGCATCATGTGTTTATAATGTTGTGCATGTAGCTATTACTAATGAATGTGGTCTTGTTCTAGTTCATGCATTAAATGCACACGCTGCTCACTTGGGTGAGCGTCTTGTGACAAGAGTGACAAATGTGTACAATGCATTCATGTCTGTACATAGATCTACCCAAGGGAACTAGTGTTTCATGTGAACTAAAGCATCCAAATGAGAAACAACTCCCAACTAAAGCATATCTGACTGCTCCAACTATAGATCTAACTGCTCCAACTCCTTCAACTACAAGCTCTTCATAAATTATTTGATTGTCTATTAGTTCTATAAATTGACTTCTACTCATAAATTGAAAGTACTAATGTCCTAGTTCAATTATCAAATTATCCTTTTCGTATGATTACATGTATGTATGCAGTTTGGAAAATAACACAGGGACTATTGTCCTTTGCCTATTGTTACATGTATCTACAAAGTATGGAAAATACTGCGGAGACTAGGTTCTCTATCTAGGCACTTTATGCTATCAATGAACAAGTATGTACAATTAATATAAGTATTGTATTGATATATGAATAAAAATATTATGAAAGTAATGTCTCTTCTACCTTTTCTATGAATCTAATTGGTTATAAACTTAGGATACTATAATTTACTATAGAGAACTTTAGAACTTTAATACTAATTATACTATTAACATGCAATGAATAATGGAATGCATTATCATTTAAGAAATTCATTGATGTAAAATTAAACATTGTACATGATAGTCACCCATTGCACATTTATTAAATAGTATGTATGGAATCATTTATGTTAATGATATTTGTATTACTATTTCCATCAAAAGTATATCAATGAAATAATGACACTGAATTGAAGATATATCTTAGAATTAACTGATGCTTGGTAGATTCTAAGAAATGCTCCCCATTGCAAACAAGTTTTTCATCTCCACATTGCACAAGTATGGATTTTCTTGATACATTCATTTTGTTAGATCGTGATATAGATCACCTCTCTGAAAGTCCAAAATCTAGTATTCTTGAAAAACTTCTAGAACTTCCAGATGAATTCCAAAGAAAAATATTGGAAAGATATTTTATAATAAGCATGTTTTCATGTTCAAATATGATGGATGGGGATACATTCAACCAATACCAAACACCAATCAAATTCGTGTTCTATCCCCATTCATGACAAATGCACAATTAATTTACCTAAAACATCTGGTGTGGGAATATAGGGAAGCTCATATCATATTTCATTGTCAAGATATCATAAGACATTTCCCTCCTGGAAATCACACTATAGAAGAATTGACAGCCATTTTCAATCCAGCATGCAAGACATTATTCTGTGAACTATCAGCATTTAGCACAGTTATTGAAGATGAAACACTTCTATCCATAATAAACCTTGTGGTAACATATCCAACCTTTTCACTCGAATGGATAATAATAAAGGACAACACAGAGATTCTTGGGCAATGGTATGATAATGATACAGGAGTCTTGGTAGCTAAGACCATAAAGCACCATGACTCATGTCATTTTTTGTTTGTATTTGAGAATAGTTTCATGCCACTTGGCATTCATCACATAGTGGATATTGGGAGATGGCACCTTCTTTACTGATGAACTAATGATTACAAGATGACAACCACCACACAAATATAGTGATGATGTATAGGCTTATGCTTACTGTGAATGAGAGTTCACAACTTGCATGTAAAAGGTATAATATTTTCCACTATGACATAGTATAATATGTATTTGGTCATTTCCATGTCATTTTTTTCTTAGTGAAGTAGCCCTTTAGACTTCAACAAATGTACTACAGTATGTATCTAGTAATCTCCATCTCACTTTATAATATATTAGAAGTTGTTTTTAACTTGGTCTGTTAAAAATGTGTAGATAGCTTTGTTTAGCTAACCATGTTTTTGCAAAGTTTTCTAAGAACTAGTAATAGTTTGATCTACTACGTTTAATGTGTGCACAATGATTATGCTACACAATAGATTATTTTCACATCTGTAGAATAAGAACTAGTGACCTAATTAATTACATCTAATGTTGTGATGGTTTGATTATGCTTTTCTTAATACTGTACTTTGATCACAAACCAGGAACATCAACAAGGATCAAATACACAAGATTGGCAATTCAATAAAGAACAAAATAGTAAGTAAAGTTATACATTTGATTAGAATCCAGAAATTTCAAAGTTACAAGTTTCCAAAATCTGCTCATTTTCTTCTGTATTCTTTCCTTAAGATCCGTGTTAGCATTTCATAAGATCTCTATTGGCATAAGTTTCTATGTTCAAAGTAATGATTTCTAACAAAAAAAATCAAAGAAACGGTATCACTGAATAGATCTCAGAGATGAAAACTTACTAATTGTATTGTCTTCTTGACAAGCTTACAAAATCTACAAGCAGAACCTCATAGACTAGATTAGAATGCATATATTCATTTGTAGGTTGAGACCACCCACAATCTGAGAATTTGTTTTCCACTTTTTGAATTGTGTGTCTGGATTGGTGACCCCCTTGTAGTGAATGGAGCATATCCATAGAACATGATGGCTATGTTGGCTGAGAACAAAATTGTTCATGTTCCTACTTATGATGAACTATTAACAAAGGCATGGATGGCACTAATCTTGATAATATTGGTAGATTATGCCCTATTCTTCATAGTGGAGAATACTTTGTGGTTTGTAACATTAATTCTAGTGATTATAGTAGTCATATTGTATGCCTTTGGTATGTACCTAAGCAATGTACAATGATACTAATGTCACTAGTCGTGACAATAGTAATGATGTTTAGTATTTATCATCTAGTAGTGTTGCGATTGATCATAGTTTGGAAATATTGTTTATAATGGAGATAAGCTACAAGTAACTATTGACAAAAGATGATTATGAAGAATATGACAATGAACATTTTTTAGCTACTATTTTCAAGAATTTCATATGGTTTTCATTTCTTTATAATTGAAATTGTTGTTTGAGAGGATTGGTCATTTGTAACATAATGTAAATATGTGTGTATTGAAACATGTCCTAATAAAAGTTTAATTGTGATATAGAAACACAAAAGAAGAAATGGAGAAGACATATAGGGGTGTTCGCAAGAAGGCATATGGTAGATTTTTAGCAGAGATAACATTCCCCAAGCTAAAAAGACAAAAATGGCTAGGAACATTTGACATAGTAGAAGAAGCAACCTTTGCATATGACATGGCCAGCATGTCAATGAGAGGTAGTAATGCATACACCAACTTTTTCCATGTTAATTGTACACCTCATAATCAACCTTGCAATATGCAGAGCACTCAGATTCTCAACTGTAATGAGATCAAACAAGAATAAAACTAAATTCATGAAGTTGTCTAAATTACAAGAACGTACTAAAAAAGTTGAAGAAAGAAAAGGATATATGTCATTTTGCAATGGATCTAAAAAAATTACAAAAGAAAAGTCATATCAAGTTGTTCAGAAATGTTCAAATGGTCATTATGTTGCACAAGTATGGAATCTTATACAAAAAAAGCAAAAATGGCTAGGAACATTTGATACCAAAGAGGAAGTTTCTATTACATATGATATGGTTGTAATTTCCTTCAAAGGATACAAAGCCATTACAAATATTGTGTGTCCATATATAGAGACACATGAAACAAAAAGTATCTCTCACTTAGAGGGATATCAACTTGGATTAACCCTTCAAGTTGAACGATGTCCAATAGAAACAAAAATAAATGGTCCATTGTCAATGGTCTATACTAATGATCATTTTTGTCATAGAATACCTATTAATGAGAACCAAAAATTTCCAACTATGATGCATATAAAACCTAACATCCTTGAAATTTTTCATAGAAATTAAGTATAAGATCTTTCATCGAAAAAACATATCAATTCCATATATGTGGCTAGCATAGTTAACATGTATTCTTCATAAATTGACACAAAATTTCACTATCCATTATTTGAATCAACTTTTCCTAGTGCAACTAGACTGCCTAATTTTGGAATGAGTTATCAGAATATACATCCCTCAAATTTGGTAAACTCATACCCACTGTAACTATTGCAACAAGATATTTTACCCATGTCCCTGTGTCACAAAAAATGGAATGTTGGAGTTCTCAACATGGATTCAATTATAGAAAAATATGGTAGTAATGTTCCCAATGAAGATGTTACTTCATTTCTAAACAATCTTGCTACTGATCCTAACAATATAGACATGTATGGTGTTAGTCATGACACATTTGACTTCTCCAGTTTCCATGTGACATTGGAATATATAGGCCCTGAATGTCATGGTCTAAGTGATAATAATTTCATTGAGCTTCACCATTGAATTTATGATTAAAATGGTTCAAACATAGAGCATTCTAAACATTATTTCTATTGCTTGATGGCATAGTCAACTTATCCTATTTGATGTGGTGATGTGAGGAGAAAAGGTGAAAAAAGCATATAGATAACATGGAGACATGATCAAGAAAAGAATAGTAGCAATTTTTGTATTCGCCACTTGTGTTTTGTATTAGAATTTTTATTTTTTGAATATTTCATCGATGACTGTTTAATATTGTGGTGGTGATAAGAAGAGGAAAGGTGAAAAAAGCATAAAGATAACATGGAGACATTACCAAAGAACAAGAGGAGTAGCAATTTTTGTATTCACTACTTGTGTTTTCTATTAGCATTTTCTTTTTTGAATATTTCATCAATGACTTCTAATGATGCAACATGCTATGTTCTTTTTAGTCTAATATCATAATGTATCTTTTTCTAATATGTGATAGTAGAAGAGATGAGAAGTATAAGTTTTTGTACTGCCTAAGTGTCTTTAGGTTAACGTTTATCATTGAGAAATAGTGTATGCAATTATTCCTCTATAAAAATATCAATGTGAAAATACATTTTTTTTGTCATGACAACCATAGTCTGAATCTAAATCATTCTATGAAAGTTGATACTTGTGAATAAGTGGGACTAAATATTGCAATGTATAGTATATTTTCTTATGGCATGTGTAATTTTAAAGAATAGAAAAATCAAAGTAAATAATCCAAGATAACTAAAATAGTATATTGAAAATATGCATCTTGTCATGCAGGAAAGAAATATCTGCACGTAGGAAAGAAACATTACACAAGTATACAAGTGACAAGAAAACTAAGATGAATGGTACTGGTCCTTCCTAAAACAAAAAATGACACAAAATGAAATAGAAATCATAGACCTAGAGCATTACAAGCCAATAGTTCAAGATAGAACTTGCAGTATTGACATTGTACTAGAGAATGAAGGACTATGTAGAGTACCAACATTCAAGAACAACATAGGAGACTACTTATTTGACTCCTTGGAATTCCTACTAAATTATATATATACATCACTTGAGCTAAGAAATGGGACCATGGATTACTTCTTACAATGCAAACAAGAAGGTAAATCCGAAGCATTGCATTCATATAGTACAAAACTTCATCCACAAACTCTATACGAACTACACCAAGTTCATGCTCTAGAAACATATTTGCGTAGAATGAGACTTTTTGCAAAGCAAAATATACATAATGGAGAATTTGAACTATGGGGATATATAACTCTAGAATGATCACCCCTCTTCCTATGACAAAAGCCATTAGAAATTTGGAACAATAGCTTTGCAAAGAAAATTCCACAACTATGGAAAGTCAATATTGATGAACAATTTGTACTGAATGCATATGCTACAATAAAGTATTGTAGCTCGCACATGATAATAGTGGATAAAACAATGACAAATACATTTAAAAGAATATGCAATGACCACCAACAAGATAGTATTGATGCAATAAGAATGATAACAAAGCTAGGAAATACACTACTAAATTTATAATAAATGTCATCGCAACAAGCAACACACATAGTTCTATCACTACCACTAAATCATAGCTCAAGAAAGTGCATATTCATAGACATAAGAGATGATCACAATCATACATTTATACTCAAATGCAATAAAAAATTACTTAAAGAACCTAATGAGTTAGAAAATGTCCTCTCTAAATCCTCAGTGGACTACTACTTAACTCAATCTCCAAGCCTTCACAACATATGCCTTGCAAAATTTGTCGCTGAGTACAGAAAAAAGGGCACAAAATACATACGAAAAGAAAAATTGAGTATAATACAATTTATCAACTTCAACAAACACATGGACCTAGAAAACTATTATAGAGAACAACTCATACTCTATGTGTCATTTACAATCAATGAGAGCACATTGAAACAATGTTTTGCATCATGGGAACAAGCACATTTATACTATGAGCAAACAATCATAATGAATCAGGCAAAGTTTAATCATAACACAACTCCTACACGGGTGACATGAAACAAGCAGTCAAATATCTAGATATTGAAAATGATGGCATAGATGGCCAAACCCTCATAGTCAACAAACACAAGAAAATTGAGCAATATGACATACAAAAAGACATCCAACACAAGGTACACAAGATACAAAGTGACATACATTATAGCACATTTGAAATCAACCACCATCCACAAATCATGGAAAACAATGAGTACTACAAATTAAGGTAAATGCTAAATATAGAACAACAAGCAATCATCAAAGATATTGTAAAAAAAATAATAATAATAACAAGAACCCATTGCATTTTTTCTTGACGGGCAAAGCCAGAACTGGAAAGACTTTCACTACAAAAGCTATATACTAAGCTTTCAGATCTACAATAAGTACATTGATAGTGAACCCAACAAACCAAAGGGCCTAATAACTACTTATACAAGAAAAGCAGCATACAACGTAGGTGGAGTCATATTACATTCAGCATTCGACATACATTTTATCACATCTGCCTTCTTGTCACTCAATAGTGACATGCTAGATGCAATGTCAAAGCACTATGATCAATTACATGTACTTCTCATTGATAAGATATCATTATTTGATGTTACATTCCTACGTTACATTGGCAAACGATTGCATGAAATAATGCAAATGCCCATTGTATACTTTGTAAATGTCGGTATAATTTTCTGTGGAGACTTGTAACAAGCACAACCAGTACTTGATGCTATTGTATTTGAAAATAAAGTGACTATGTCAGAATTGATGCCTTACAATTTATGATAGACAATGTTAAAATTTATTCGTTAACATGCATGGTAAAGCAAAAGGATAAAAAAATTATTAATATTCTCAACAAAATATGAATAGGCATGCAAACAAATGAAGATTTGCACTATATCAACGAACAATGCATGAGGAAACCACCATTGGACCCAACATTGCCATTCCTTTTCTAGAGAAGAATCAATGTCGATGCTCATAATAGAAAAATGCTTGCAATAGTTCCTAGTGAAATGAATATCCTCAATGCCATTGACAAACATGAAGAAAATAATAGTGCATTATGCCTACATGTAATACCTACCCCTACTTGACTTTTCTAATTTGTGTTGACTAGATTCTTTTAGGGCTGTTCTATTATTATGTTTTATGATTAGTGGTGTTGGATTACCGAAATTGATTAGTTGTATTTCATATTCAGTTGATATATATATGTTGAGGCACTTAGTGCCAGTTATTTCATTTATTGAATGATGTTAGTTAGATGAATGATTTTTATGTGGTTTCTAGGGATACTTACCCCATACTTGCATGTGTATGGTGTGCGTGTATGTTTTCTTTATGTTTGACATTTCAGATGTGGTTGAGGAAGGAAGTCATAGTCACCTATTAGTCAGGATCTACATGATGAACCACTTCCTATCATTGCTTTTTTAGTTTAGAATATCAAGTGTTTGTACATGCATGGATTTTATGCACATTGCAAGTACTAGGTATGGACTTCCTTGAATTGTTAGGATGAACGTACCCTATTGTAGTATTTTAATGGTATAAGTGGGGAGATAAATCTTGAGTCCAAATCCTAAACTCTAAGCCAATTGTCCTAGAAAATAGGATGAGTATCTGAGTTAGTTTACCCATCTGAATTCATCAAGTGACATGAATTCGTGATTTTGACCCTAGAGTTTGATTATGTTCTTTGCCTTTAATTGAGTTGTCATTTTTGGTTTTGTGGGTATGTGGTGATTTTCTGTTATAATTAAATCAAATTAAAAGATAATTAATGATTTAATTTAATGGAAATTTTATAAAGAAATTTGATATCTAATTATATTTAATTAATTGAGAAATTAATCAAATAAAAGAATTAAATTTAAAGATTTTATTAAAGTTCTATTTTGACATATTTATATTTATTTAATTTAATGATAATTATTTAGGAGTTTTATTTTAATAATAAACTCTAAATAATATTATTACTTAAGTTAATAAATATATTATTAAAAATGTCTTGTGAATTAATTTAATAAAAGAATTAAATTTAAAGATTTTATTAAAGTTCTATTTTTGACTTTTTTTTCGATCGATAAACGTTTGAAGCCTTGGTTATATTAATTAAGATAAATAGCATACAACATAATATCTCCGTTCAAACAGGCACTAATAGGAAAGAACGAAGAAGAAAACCTCTAGTCTTGCCTGGGACCGTAGTCCTTTATTATTGCAACGTGAAAGGGGCATACCCCAGTAGAATTATTACATAACTGTTATTGTTACAATATAATGGACATAATCCATGATATCACTAGATCTATTGCCTCATATGGCATATGAAAACCTATTGCCTGAGGACCATACCAACTGATGCTAAATGCTCCATCCATCGCCAAGTGATAAAATTGCAGATTCCTTACTAACTTGATCATCAGAATGGTTAGTAGTAACATATTCAATAGCTCTTTGATTAGTTAAACAATCAGATAACCTAGGAGGAATAAAAATAAATTGTTTCTTCTTTATCCAACCAAAATTACTCAAAACCATCTCCCTCATTCATTGTTAAAAGCTTTGCCATATGCTACTTAATAAATTCATAGAGCATATTGTCAATATAACTTAGCATAGACATATATGGAAATTAAATCCTTGTAAAGCCACGTCAATACATTAATCCATTATTGAATTCAAAACTATCTAAATCCTTACAAGGAAAACTGAGATGTTCTAATTTTCCTCTTAATACATTTAACTCTACTGCCAGTCAAAAACAAAATTAAACAACTAGTTATACACTTAAAGAAAACTATATGCTGATAACATCCTCCATCGATACCAAAAAGACAAAAGTCAAATTTAGCTAACAATAGTTCTAAAAGGCTAGTCAGAGCATGCTGAAATTAAGATTAGAAGCAGGAGAACAGAGTAATACTTGAATGGATAATCTATAAGAAATTAGAATATAACGAGATTAGTCAGAAAATTACCCATACATGCTTAAGAGAATTATGAGACTTGATTCTCTATATTCATCAAGATCAGTCAATCTGCAAAAACTAAACGAGGACTACCACATCACAGACTTACTTGGGAATAGAGTTCCTTGTTGAACCACCCATGATTGTTAAGAAATTTGAATCAAATAATTTAACTATTCTACTATAATACCAAATGATACTCTTAAGTTTCCAATACAAATCCAATCATTCATAACTAAGTGTCTTCCCATACTACAATCAAAAAGAGATAGGTCGCACAAAAACCATTAAATTAGCTATAAAAAGATGTGAAGACCTTGTTGCGTAGTAGTAACTCGAGGTCGCCACAAATACTAATAATATCCACTTATATATTAAGATTAGAGTCATATAAATGTTTGTAGAATCTTCTAAATGGCATAAGGCCACTACTCTAACCCTCCTATTTTTACAATGCGAAGAACATACTATAGAGTCCTGCTACTGAAACAAAATCCCTAATGAGTAGGTAGAAAATCGATAGAGACTATATAAGCTACTAAAAATATTATACTAAAAGCCATAAACCCAAGATTATGATAGGATACCATCAAAATTCTTTGCCAGAGAAACATCGTTAGGCCAACATTCGACCAACATCATAGGACGAAGCAGACAGATTTACCCACCAAAAACCAAAGCTATCTCACTATAAACTAGGCACACCTTATTTCTTCCAAAACACCATAATGGCTTCTACAACATCATTAGGGTTTTTTGACAAAATTCCAATGCCTCCATTTTACTAAATCCAACCCCTAGATGAATGTATGCATTAAACAAACCAAGATAGTTGCTAAGCCAGTCAATTCTGTTATCCATCCTGATTTTTCTCCATCTAAGAAGGAATTGAAAACAAGATTCCATTTTTGGCCATACCTCATTGAAGGCTACTAGTGCAGGCTGCCTCAGTATATTTTCCATAACAAGGCTCCTTGGTGGGTGGTTCATGTACATTTCAAGAAGGGGCACTCTTAACATCTCGTCCAAGCTCATAACTGCTTCTATCAAGCCATGGCATCAAATGGGATCAAAGATATTCAAACATAGTTTCACTATGTCCCATTTGTTTATCCTAGCTCTCACCATACACTCGATGAAGGTCCCTATAATGTCACTATTGATCCTCCATGTAAAATCATATTTGAAGAAACCCTCTCCTATTGCCCTGCTGACTGCAATATGTGTCATTCCATCAACTGACCTCAGCACCCTATTCCATCTTTCTCATTTAATATTGCCTTGTAAGGCCATGGTGTGGACTTTTGAGGTATGAAAAACACATATGAATTTATCCATCTTACGAAGATAGTATACGCAATGACAAAGACATAGCAAGACCAAAACAAAAGGAACAAAACAAAATCCCCTCGAAGCCTCTAGAAACACCTTGATACTTCTCCAATGTCTTAGTGGCTTGACATCACTAAAATGAAATCATACCCCAGACAACCCTTCAAAAGGAGCCATAACACCAGGATTAATAAAGAGACCACACTTATACTATTAATGATAACAATTCGGTCTAAAAAATAAACATAACATGCACTACATAACCGGGATCGGATTAAAAGATCCCACAGTATATGTTAAGGGAATATATCTAAGGGCTACAAAACTTAAAATCATATCTACTAACCTAACTAATATACCATCGATGGTGACTAAATATGCTCACTATATTATGTTACACTTCCCTTTGCTACATTTAATATTGGATAGAAACATTACCACTTACTATCCATTATGAAAATTCCATTATTTTAAAAAGACCAAACCTTATGAAAAAGAAACTAAAAATAAAATAAAAACTATAATTGGAGGTGTTTATAACATATCTTTGATAACCAAGGAGTTAACACCATTAGCTCCCTCATTTGCTAAATAATCTGCCTTCTGATTACCTTCTCGATAAATGTGACATATCTGTATTTCTACAAACCGATCTAGGAGCCCAAGAACTTCTTCTAACTTAGCATTAAGGACCTAGTTGGGGGTTGCTCATTTCCTTATCACATTTAAGATAATTTACGAGTCACCTTCAATGAAGATATTTGATAATCCCAACTTTTGACATAGTTGCAGGTCTTTTTCTAGTGCTTCTAGTTCTATCAGGTTGTTGGAAGTAGGAAGAATAGACATGGCTTTTTTGGCAATCCATTTACCTGTATTAGGGTATGTGCAGGATCATGGTGTGCCAAAAAGTGGTGATGTGAAAAAAATAGAGTTTGAAGACATCTAAAAGTGCTTCAAAATCTGCTCTGACTTTTTTTCACCTATCCAAGTACCAAACTTGGAAAGTAAGTCCCAACCCTTATCGGATATCTGATTCAATATTAGATACCTGATATTATCGGATATCCAATATAAGATCGAATACCCGATAACATGCACAAATATATAGGAATATATATGAAATAATTAACTAGTTATTACATTAAATAATTATAAAATAATAAATATATATTATATTATTTACAAAGATTAATATTTTTATATTTCAAAAATCATTCACAAATATTAATACGAGTAAAATATAATATAATAGTATAATATTATATTATATTATAATATAATAGTATAATATTATATTATATTATAATATAATAGTATAGTATAGTATAATATAATATAATTTAGTATAGTATAATATTATATTATATTATAATATGATATAATATTATATTATATTATATTATAATATTATATTATATTATATTATAATATGATATAATATTATATTATATTATATTATAATATGATATAATATAATAGTATAATATAATATAATATAATACGATATTATAATATAATATAATAGTATAGTATAAGATATTATATAATACTATATAATATAATAGTATAATATATTATACTATAATATAATATTATTATTATTATATTATAATAGTATAATATATTATATAATATAATAATATAATAGTATAATATAATATAATACAATACAATACTTAATATATAGTATTATAATATAAAATATAATATATAGTAATATATTGTAATATACTACTTGACCCACGAGTGTTTCAAACCGCAAGGTGACGTGGCAATATCAGATATCCAATATAGTATCAGATATCCGAAATCTGCCAGTTATAAAAAAAAACACAGAACCCGTGGGCTCATTGTCACAGTGTTTTATTGTGTTTGCACTTGAATATTGGATAGGACATCGAATATACGATATTAGGCTCTCTTTTTTGTTTTTCTATCAATTTTAATATAAATTCAATAGATTTTATCATGAATTTGTTAGTTTTAGTTAAATTTAGGGTTTTTTTGATAGAAATTGTTAAAATTAAGGTTTTTTTTAATATATATTATGTTTTGAAAATTAATAGGAATGGCTAATCAAAATGATGACACTAAGGCAAGGAATAATATTCCTCATAACCCCCCACCATACAATCCAGTGCCCCTACAAAACTATCCACCAAATGATCCTCTACCCGCTCAAAACCCTCCTCGAATCGAGGATTTGATAAATGAAAATCTCATCGAATTGAAGGGTTTTCCAGGAACATATAATAATGTACCCGCATTGGCTCCTATGTTATCCATGTTAAACACCATAGTGGATAACATTGAAACCCTTACCAACCAACAAAATGTCGCTCTTCATTAGCGTGAAAAAATGCATGAGATGTTTGATGATGGCTTGGACTATGATGAGGTTGCAGCCCTCAATATAACCAAAGAGGATTTGGATAGCCTTTTTGTGAACCCAAAAATGGGTATACTAGTCGACAAAAAAAGACCCAAACTATCAATTAAATGGTGCACAAATGATGTCATAAGTGCAAACTTTTGGGATCGTTGGTGGATGGTTTTTGATATCCCTCCACATAGCAATTTAGAGGTGTCATTTTATTTTCTTAGAAAATTATATGCAGAATTTGTGTTGAAACTTAAAGTGAACTATTGGAGCATGAAGCCCAACATGGGTGTAGGACTAGGAGCTCCTCAGGATAGACCCTCTTCCCAGCAGAAGAAAGCTAGCACTTTTGTCCTCCCTACTGATATCTCCCCCCATCCTCGAGTGTAGCACCCTAATATTTATGGTAGAGGCTAGCTCTCAGACCATCAAAGCCATTCATAGGTTGAGTAGCCTGTTGATATCTCAGGTTAGGTCAATCTTGCCTCCCCGTGTTGATGATGTTGGCTCCAATTTATCATCGGCTAGCTCATCACACATTTGTGTGCCTCACACTCGCATTAAGTGCAAGAATATTTTCCTAGGTCCCATAAGTGATCTTCCTGAGTATGATTTTGTATTGGATGAGGATACACCAGACACACATGTAGAGGCTACAGACCCTGATGTGAGAGAGGAGGGGAATGCAGAGGCATGGACTCCTTTGGTGTTAGTACGTGTATACGTTTTTTTTGTTATGACATATACGATTTAAAGTTAATGTTTATAATAGAGTAATTTTAATTTTTAAGCTATATTGACTTATACATGTATGTGATCTTCATTCATGTTTAGTTGATGACCGAGGAGGAGCTCAGACAGATTGATGATGCCACACTCTTGGCCATTTCATTTGGCCTTGAGATATCTATGGTACATTATGTTGTGTTCGCATTGTTTTTTATATTTGATATTGTAGCATATATGGTTGCTAATCTTTCTTTTATCTTGCAAGTACCACCTGTCCCGAGGGGACAAAGTGCGGGGGATGAGCCAGAACGTATTGACAAAGGAAAGGTAATTAGGTGCTTTTTATTTGATTAAATATCAATGCATTCTTGTAAAATGTTTGTGGTAATGAAATTTAATTACATTCTTTATTGTATATAGGGCGTGGCTACTGGCGATGAGCCCATACAAATTCCACATCGTAGACGCTCAGGCATTTCCATTTGCACCAAGAGTCCTATTGTATTTATAAGTATCATTTATTTTTTATTTTCCTTATCTTCATAAATAAATTCAAAACTGATTTCCATGATATTAACAACTACTATTTTGTATCTCATAGGAGACTCCTAGTGCACATGAGGTTCAATGAGAGAGTTGTGTGGATTTTATGATGCAGCCACTCTATCCTGAGGAGGAACCTACAATAGAAAGTTGTAGTTTGAATTCCTAATTAAATACATTATAAATTTAGCATGCTATGAATTATAATGTTATAGTTTATGTTGTAGATTCATCTAACAAACATATTTGAACATACATAGCCCATAATCAGCGAGGTACAAGCATTGTCGAGGGCATACGAGAGGACTCCTGACTGGTGTAGGAGGTCAATGAGAGAGGTATTTATTATGAAATTTTAATATTATAAATCTTCATTATAAAAAAGATCATTATGCATTTGATTAATTCAATGTTAGATAAAAAGAATCATATAAATTTAGTAGTCTAACTTTAGGTTTTCTTTTTTTGTTTATGTATCAAGCATCCGATCCACTTAGTGCAGCGAAGAGGCTGCATTTTGATCATCCACCAGCACCCTAGGATAGTATAGTTTTCGTAGGATGCATCATGAGACATTTTGAGATGGCATATGCCACATTTTTTACAGAAACATTGATATTATACACATTCTGATGGCATGATCAGCCACATTTTGTATATGGATCTATGTATTTTGATATATATTTGAGTACTTTGTCTATGGATACATGATCTTTGATATATATCTATGTAAAATTTTATCTATGGATACATGTATTTTGATATATATATTTTTCATTTATGTGCACAATGATATACATATCAATTTAGTATCTAGTATTGTTCAATTTATCATGGATCATGTGTATTGTTCATGTTTATGGAATATCATTAATTTTGATTATGTTCATTATATTTGATTCAAATGCAATAATTTGTGAATAACATTTTAACAACCTTTATTAAAATGCAATAATTTGTGAATAACATTTTAACAACCTTTATTATCAAATTTGGATGCAATGTTTAATTTGAAGTGCTATCATGACATAAACACACTTCTTAACCTCCTACACAAGGTTCAGATAACCCCAAATCTGATTTTAAACTCCACCTTCAACCTTGAAACTAACTCTTGGCTTCAAATCTAATCTTAACATAGTTAAGGACTCCACTCCTCAACCATGGATTCTATTCCCAACCATGAACTCATTCCTAGACTCATAATCTTTGATAAGTAGCACTTCACTTTGTTACTATCCTCATACTAGAACTTTTCAATTTCAACATAACCTCAAAATATCCCAACTTAAGAGACATGATTGGATCAAAACTTTTTCACTTTGTTACTATCTCTCAAAAATGAGATAGGTTATTTTAGGCCTCAGCATCACTGTCTTGTAGCATTTGACGGTTCATCAATAGCCCTCACAAGCTTCGAGTTATGACCCTCGGAAGATCGACCTCAAAATGCACTTAGAGCACCTTGGAGACTCCTTGGTACGGGGTGGCCCCGGACGATGGATGGTCTCTATGGCTAGAACAAGGGTATCATTAGGGTTCACCCACCCACCCATAGCTAATGGCACTGATGATTCAATGCCAAGATCAGCGGTTTCAAAGTTACGCTGTGGTGCACCTATGAATTGAGGCACACTACGAGTTTTGGCATCGAGTGATATCGCTACGCAAAATCCAAATGAAATGTGATCTCTAAAAAATGAGATAGGTTATTTTAGGCCTTGGAATCACCATCCTATAGAATTTGACATTTCATCGATAGCCCTCATGAGCTCTGAGTTACGATCCTCAGAAGTTTGACCTCGAAATGCACTTATAGCACCTTGGAGACTCCTCGATATAGGGTGGCCGCGAACGATGGATGGTCTCCATGGATAGAACAAGGGTGTCACTAGGATTCACTCACCCACCTAGATCTAATGGTGCTAATGATTCGATGCCAAGAACAATGGTTTCAAAGTTACATTGTGGTGCACCTATGAACTGAGTCACATTTTGAGTTTTGGCATCGAATGAGATCGCTGTGTTGAATCCAAATAGAAGGCGATCTCTCAAAAATGAGATAGATTATTTTAGGCCTCAACATCACTGTCCTGTAGCATTTGACAGTTCATCGATAGCCCTCACAAACTTTGTGTTATGACCCTCGAAAGATCAACCTCGAAATGCACTTAGAGCACCTTGGAGAATCCTCCGTACAGGGTGGCCGCGGATGATGTACGATCCTCGTGGCTAAAACAAGGGTGTTACTAGGGTTCACCTGCCCATCCAGAGCTAATGGTGCTAACGATTCGATGCCAAGATTAGCAGTTTCAAAGTTACGCTATGGTGCACCTATGAACTAAGGCACACTATGAGTTTTGGCATCGAGCGAAATCGTTGTGCCAAATCCAAACAAAAGGTGATCTCTCAAAAATGAGATAGTTTATCTTAGGCCTCAGCATCACTTTCCTGTAGCATTTGATGGTTCATCAATAGCCCTCACGAGCTCTGAGTTATGACCCTCGGAAGATCGACCTCAAAATGCACTTAGAGCACCTTGGAGACTCCTCGGTATGGGGTGGTCACGGACGATGGATGGTCTCTATGGCTGCAACAAGGGTGTCACTAGGGTTTAGTCGCCCACCTGGAGCTAATGGCACTGACGATTTGATGCCAAGATTAGTTTTTTCAAAGTTACGTTGTGGTGCACCTATGAACTAAGGCACACTGCGAGTTTTGGCATCAAGCGGGATCATTGTGCCGAATCCAAACAGAACGTGATCTCTCAAAAATGAGATAGGTTATTTTAGAATTTGGCATCACTTTCTTATAGAATTTAGTGTTTCATCAATAGCCCTCACGAGCTCTGAGTTATGACCCTTGAAAGATCGATCTCAAAATGCACTTAGAGCACCTTAGAGACTCCTTGGTACGGGGTGGCCACGGACGATGGATGGTCTCTGTAGCCAGAATAAGGGTGTCACTAGGGTTCACCCACCCACCCAGAGCTAATGACACTGATGATTCGATGCCAAGATTAGCGGTTTCAAAGTTACACTGTAGTGCACCTATGAACTGAGGCACATTACGAGTTTTGGCATCGAGGGAGATCATTGTGCTGAATCCAAACAGAATGTGATCTCTTGAAAATGAGATAGGTTATTTTAGGCCTTGACATCACCATCCTATAGAATTCAACATTTCATCAATAGCCCTCACGAGCTCTGAGTTACGACCCTCAAAAGATAGACCTCAAAATGCACTTAGAGCACCTTGGAGACTCCTCGGTACGGGGTGGCTGTGGATGATGGATGGTCTCCATGGATGGAACAAGGGTGTCACTAGGGTTCACCCGCCCACCCAAAGCTAATGGCACTGACGATTCAATGCCAAGATTAGCAGTTTCAAAGTTACACTCTAGTGATCCTTTAATGTTAGAATGTTATTTTTATGCACTTTTATTGATGTGTATTTGGAAATTGAATAACTTTTGCAAATTGAATAATTCAAAAACATGGAAACTAATGTCTCATGTTTAAAAGACAGAGACTAATAAGTATGAATCTAATCCTTAAGTAGTCTAGTCAGTTCAATATTATATTATAGATCTCTTTAGATGGGTGTGTAGATCTCTTTAGGTGGGTGTATCGATAAAGACAGTGGCTATAACAACTTACCAAGGGGAATTTACTATGCTTAGTTTTCTTCATGAAGAGAATAAACATTTCCCACATGCCCATTTCTCGAACTACTTACGAAATGAAGAAAACATCAGAAGTGTAATTTGATGACAACAATTCAACTCTTTAATAAAGATTTAATAATATTAATATTATCTAATGTTTAATATTAAAAAATGTAATTTTCTTTATTTTTTTGATATAATTGGAGACCTACAAATGTTTTGTGAATTCTAGATGTTTCTTTTGATGAATGCCCCTTTTATTGTTAAAGAACATTCAAAGCCAAAAAAAATTGAGTAAAAATGGAGGATCTTATTTAATGAAGCTTGTGCACACTATGTTTTATTGTAAATTCTTTTTAAAAAATGTATGCACTACAAGAAAGATTCTATAATTTGCCAGAACAAAATTTTGAGATTGTTACTTGCAATAAACATATTCTATAACAAATAATCACATACGTTAATCATTTAGAGAGAAAGTTGTATAACATGTGGCTACAAAAGCATGGAGTTATAAGAAGGGAAAAAAGAATATTTCATACATTTAATTTATGTTAACATCAACCCTAGAGTTGTGATCAAGTTGTCTTCAAAACCATCATGAGAAGGAGAAAACTGATGAAGGATGGTCAGATTGTGGACGAAAAGCATGATGAAGTAAAGAATACTAAGGATGTCACCAACTAGCTAGAGAACCTATGAATCCTAGTTAATGAATGGGAAAACATTTTTAAAAAAAGCCTAATTGGTCTGGCTCTATTTATTTAGTTCATATGATAGTTTTAGATACTATGTTTATTATGTTAAGTTTTTCTTTATTTTGTTTTTTTTTTTTCTCTCATTTCTACTTATTTTGAGAAATAGTTGGAGTACCTTTTACAAGAACTTGGGGTCCCAACACTGTTTGGGTTAGAAAAAATTTATTTTCTTCAATATTTTTAGCATTATGGTTCTCTCCTCTCTATCCTTTTTTTGTTTATGCTAGTGTAACTCCTAACTTCTCCTCCCCACTAAGATGCTTGGGCATATAGAGCTAGATTGTAGGTTTTCTCCCAAACATTGCCAGGGTCTTGGCTAGGTTGGGTTACACCTGTATTCACAATGTTGTGGTCTTGGCTTATGTAAGCGACACAATTTTTTGTATAGGGTTTAGGTTTATAGCTTGGAGGGTGTCTTCATGTTGGAGTGCTTGAGATAGGTTTTGTGTTTCCCAATACAACCTAGCTCTATGTTCAATCTCTTGCTTCTTCTCTTAGTGGTGACTTTATTCTCTCTTACTCATGATTATTCTCTTTTCTTACCTATGGTGGATGGCTATTTTGATATGTAACAGTAATGTTAGGCAATTTGTGAGAGATCAAGATTCCATGTAGTTTCTTTGGCCCCCTCTCTCTTTATCTTGGTGATGATATTTGAATACTCTTTATGCTTCAAGGTTTTTTCTTTTTTAAAATCTATGTTTGTGGTAGTTGGGATGCAACTTTAATAGTAAGTATGGCCTAGTAGTATGTGTCTTTCTCCTCCATTTGATTTTTCTCCATGCAAATGTTAAGAATTTTTTGGGGATTCTCTATGAGGACTCTTCACTTCTTCTATAGTGTCTCTATTTCTCATCCTTCGCAGAAGATTAAATTTCTTATGGTTGTTTTTGGTGGATCATCTTCTAGATATATGTTTTCTTTGGTTGGGAAGACGTGGCAATTTTGGCAAACTTGGAACGTTTAGGATCCTTAGAAAAATCATTGAATATTTGGGGTACTTTTCAAAACCCTACAAGGTTTTAGGTTCCTTTCAAAAATCCATTGGACTTGTCTTTAGAGGCCTACCTCCCCAACTAAGTTTCTTTTTATGTTGTGTTGTTGTTCTAAGGATCTTCTCACTATAAATGGTTTCAAGGGCATGCCAACCCCTTTCTTATTAATTAAAAACATTAGTTTATTATCATGAGACTATCATATATATTATTATTTTTGAAAGAGATTTTAGTAGAGATAGACTAGCTTCAATTTTTATATATAAAAAGTAAAATCTGAAATGTAACTAAAGAGTAAAAATCTTATAGAAAGTTTATAAAAAATGAAAAACCACCTCTCTATGAAATTAATATATCACAATGATGTAAAAGAGACAATCATGGAAAAAATTAAATTGATCTTTTCTTTTCAAGTACTAAAATATATCATGTAATTTAGATCACTCATCATAAATAAAAATAGAATAATTCAAATCTTTTGCATGTATTTGGATGTGTATGTGTTATTTTGAATAACTTGTCTTTTTCATTATTACAAAAACCATATACAAAAAACTTCACATTTTACATCATAATACATCATAAATCTTAGGAATTCTCCCCAACACCTGCCCCCCCTACACCCCCCCACCCCCCACTCTTCATGATGTACCTACATTCCAATATCATAAAAAAATTAGTAACTTATTGTATTAAACAAGATAATTAGTGGTTCACTGAATCATTATGAAGAAAATAACATAAGAAGTAAATATACCTAGTCGAGTGTTCCAGTAGGGTCCTCTCTCTATTTTAGGGTCTCCAATAGGGCTTCATGATCAACATTAGTAATAGTAAAAAGTTCTTTTACTTTTGGTCTTCCTTGATGCTTCAACAAATTTACATTTGTTGCTATAATAAAATGCAAATATATAAGAATTATTTTGTGCTTCTGATAGTCTTCAAATGCAGGAATTTCGTTCCTTCTAAGCATGTGTCTACAGCCATGTTCCAGTGACAACCACTGAACCAGTAGGATATGTGAATCCATCATCATCTATGATCAGTTGTGCAAGCTTTTGTTTACCTGTTACACAATGTGCTAACCAATAATCAGATTTCTCATCATTCCCCTGTGGTGCAACCAATGCAAAGACATGTCCTGGCTGAAGTAGATTTGATAGATGGTTATGCTCAAGTGAACTTTCCATGTCCTCATTTCTGATAGAGGGTATGATAGACAATGGAGCAAGATAATGTGGAGCCCATGTGTCCACCCACTCACTTGACTCACATTTATCCCAATCACACTGAAAACAACTAGGACAAAAGCAAGCTGGTTGTCATGTCCAAATGGTCCATGTACTAGAATCAGAGCTCTGGAATGAATGCATTTTTAATGAGTCTCTTACTGTAGCACAATCTGATCTATCACCTATGGACCCTTCCTCAACCAACCAAAAGAACCTGTGTACCATTGAATCAAGAGTCCCCCCCTGTGATAATGCTAAACTACACCAATCAATAATGCTACGAGCATCAAGAAGCTTTATTGCTGAAATCTTTAGTTGCTCCTTAACTAGAGCTCTCTTCACACATGCCCCTGCTCCATCATGTTCCCCTTTCCCATGGCCAGACTCAAAAAACCTCCAAATATGAGGCACCCCCCTCTCTACGTGTATCCTACACAACCAATAAAACATGTGAGCATTCTTGAATTGACCTATATAGTTACCTGACCAAATGATATGTCTATCCATAGCAATTGCATGCTCATGTAAGAAATCAAAATAATTCTCAAAACAATGTTGCACAAACTCGTGAGAGCAAGATCTATCATCACTCATATAAAAATGATACTCTCTAATAATCTTCCAATTATCTTCTGCACTATCAGAGGCATGTCTATATGTTATGTAAATGAAAATAGCAATCTGAATGGAGTTGTAATACTAATATTGTGTCTCATTTTGAGGTTGCAATGTGTAGTTCTCAGCAAAATCAACAACTAATATAATAGTGCCAATGGGAAAAGTCTCCTTACACATTCTAAATTGTTGATCCAACCACTGAGACTTGTGACTATGTCTTGCATACTTGTAGAAAATATTTGCCTTGAAATCTAAAATAAAACTAGCCACACTAATTTTTTTTCCAACCAATTCACATCTAGAGCCCTCACACCCACTCTTCAATGTGTATTTCACCATTTTATATACCTTTTTTTTTAAACTATTGTCTTTCCAAGATCTTGTTCGCACCCCTCATGGAAACATCTGTCAAACTTGGATAAGCCACCACATTCTGAACACTTCTCATTTAAGCAAGTATTTCTATAAAAGAAACAACCATAAACTCTACGACATAAAAATTGATCTAGCAAGTCTCTTGATGATTTTGAAAGCCCACTAGCACCACAATTCTCCAACATTTCTTTACTATGCAAAGTAGAATGGATGAAGCGTAATAGTTCATGGTGCATAGAAAACTCAATATGATATTTGCAACAACATGTATTTCAAAATTTAAGTGGCACAAAATAAAATGGCTTCAAAGATTCAAAATCCCTATGTGATATACGAAGACTTGGATGACTCTCTCTAAATTGTTTGAACAACATAGTTTGACTTACCTCCAAATGGTGTTTAGGATGTGGTGTGCGGTCTTTGATGCCAATTCTCAATTTTAACATGTCTTTAGCATTGGGTGATACTTGTGAGCTAGAGTGCCAAAATTGTGTAATTTCTTCCTTCACATCATCGGATAGCTTCTTATCAAAATGTGGAAGTCTCCCACCAAATGCCCATGTTTCATTTTGAAGAGGATTATCAATTCTCTCTCGTCGACTAAGTGCTCTTCTCAAAGTAGTATGATTTAGGTTCAAATCAATACAAGTTTGTCTCATATATCTACCCTTTCTCAAATAATGACTTACCAAAGAGGTTGTAATAACCCTTCGAGCAGCTCTATTATCCTTCTCCCTGCTATTTTTTCCAAAGCTATTGAGAGCACTGAAAAGATTCTTCACAATAATGGCAATTCTTTCCAACTTTTTATTGACACAAATCTTCAATTTGGAAAGCATACGTCTCATCTTTTGCATCTTTAATAAGTGCATAAAAAGCTAACATTGCTCCACCATTGTCTTGTTGTCTAAAAACATCTTATATAGTCCTGAAGCCCATAACCGAAAGGTTCTTTCTGATTTTTTCCCTTCCAAATTGGTAATAATCGTTTCATCAATTTCAATTATCCATTTTGGTGTTCTAGAACCTTCATGTCGATTATAATTAGGAGATATGTAAGGTTCTTGTGCATTAGGTTCCTGTGCATTGTCATGTTCGACATAGTCAATTATGCAATTTACATTATGACCTGGTAGCATTTCATCCTCAAAATTTTCATTCTCTAAATTTTTAATTCTGGCATTATCATTTTCAATTGGTACATGTTCATTCCCCAACTGCACATATTCATTATCTGACTCTATGATTTCACCTTCAACTAATTCATTGTCAACTTGATTGACATTTAACATACCTTGTCTTTTCCTTCGGTGATCTATTTTGTCCCTTTCCCTATATGTTGCAATGTCTTCATTGGATACCTTCCTTTTGCATTTAGCCTTTTGACGGCTGTTACTCCCCATTCAGATGACAATATCAGACACCTAGGGTTATATTATCAAACTTTGTTCGATAGGTTGGGCCCCAAAATGTGACTTTTTCAAAAACCCATGAAAAAGACCCACAAAAAGTGATGTTGTCGAGTCAGCAATGATAGGGAATATTTTGAGAAAATCATGCCAGTAAAATCGAATATCCAATCTGAAATTGGATATTCGATTTCATATTGGATATCTAATATGAAATCGGATATCTGATACTAGCTGTAGAAAAATATTGGAGGAAAAAATGAATTTGTGAGTTATATGACTAATTTGAGCTATGAAATATATAAATATATAATATATAATCTATAAATATATAATATGACTAATTAATGAGTTATGACTAATCTATAAATATATAATATATATTAATATATATATATATATATATATTATATATATATATATGAAATTAAATTAAATTTTATTATTGTTATAATTAAATATAATAATGTAACTATTAATATATAATAATATATTATGTTGTTATTATTATTATTATTATCTATAAATATAATATATATTATTATATTATATTATTATTATTATTACTATATTATTATTAAATATAATAACGTTATATATATATATATATATATATATATATATATATATATATATATATATATATATATATATATATATATATATATATATATATATATATATATATATATATATATATATATATATATATATATATATATATATATATATATATATATATATATATATATATATATATATATATATATATATATGTTATTAATATATATTATTATTATTATCCTCTATAAATTATAATCTATAAAATATTATTATTATTATGACCTATGTTATTAATATATAATAATATATTATGTTATTATTATTATCTATAAATATTATATATATATGACTATTATACTATATTATTATTATTTTTACTATATTATTTCTATTAGAATTGTTTATATGGGTCAAAGGGGGTCACATGATGACCTACGACCCCTTTCGACACATTCCATGATGACATATGTCTCTAGGGGTCCTAGGACCCCTAGGGACATATTAGAATCGTTTATATGGGTCGAAGGGGGTCATAGGTAGGATGACCTATGACCCCTTTCAACACATTACATGATGACATATGTCCCTAAGGGTTCTACGACCCCTAGGGACATATTAGAATTGTTTATATGGGTTGAAGGGGGTCATTTCATGATGACATATGTCTCTAAGGCTCCTAAGACCCCTAGGGACATATTAGAATTGTTATTATGGGTCGAAGGGGGTCACAAGATGACCTATGACCCCTTTTGACACATTTCATGACGACATATGTCCCTAGGGGTCCTAAGACCACTAGGGACATATTAGAATCATTTATATGGGTCAAAGGGGGTCATAGGATGACCTCTAACCCCTTTCGACACATTCCATGACTACATGTCTCTAGGGGTCCTAGGACCCCTAGGGACATATTAGAATCATTTATATGGGTCGAAGGGGGTCACAGGATGACCTTTGACCCCTTTCGACACATTCCATAATGACATATGTCTCTAGGGGTCATAGGACCCCTAAGGACATATTAGAATTGTTTATATGGGTTGAAGGGGGTCACAGGATGACCTATGACCCCTTTCAACACATTCCATGATGACATATGTCCCTAGGGGTCCTAGGACCCCTAGGGACATATTAGAATTGTTTATATGGGTTGAAGGGGGTCACATGATGACCTACGACCCCTTTCGACACATTTCATGATGACATATGTCTCTACGGGGACCCCTAGAGACATATTATAATCATTTATATGGGTCGAAAGGGGTCACAGGATGACTTATGACTCCTTTTGACACATTCTATGATGACATATGTCTCTAGGGGTCCTAAGACCCCTAGGAAAATATTAGAATCATTTATATGGGTCGAAGGGGGTAACAGGTCCTTTTGACACATTCCATGATGACATGTGTCCCAAGGGGTCTTAGGACCCCTAGGGACATATTAGAATCATTTATATGGGTTGAAGGGAGTTATAGGATGACTTATAACCTCTTTTGACACATTCTATGATGACATATGTCCCAAGAGGTCCTAGGACCCCTAGGGACACATTAGAATCGTTTATATGGGTCGAAAGAGGTCATAGGTATTTTGACACATTCCATGATGACATATGTCCCTAGGGGTCCTCATTTATATGGGTCGAAGGGGGTCACAGGTCCCTTTCGACACATTCTATGATGACATATGTCCTTAGGGGTCTTAAGACTCCTAGGGACATATTAGAATCGTTTATATGGGTCGAAGAGGGTCATAGGCCCTTTCGACACATTCCATGACGACATATGTCCTTAGGGGTCTTAAGACTCCTAGGGACATATTAGAATCGTTTATATGGGTCGAAGAGGGTCATAGGCCCTTTCGACACATTCCATGATGACATATGTCCCAAGGGGTCCTACAACCTCTAGAGACATATTAGAATCATTTATATGGGTCAAAGGGGATCACAGGATGACCTATGACCCCTTTCGACACATTTCATAATGACATATGTCCCTAGGGGTCCTACTAGGGACATATTAGAATCATTTATATGGGTCGAAGGGGGTCATAAGATGACATGTGACTCCTTTCGACACATTTCATGATGACATATGTCTCTAAAAGGTCCTATGACCCCTAAGGACATATTAGAATCATTTATATGGGTCTAAGGGGGTCACAAGATGACCTGTGACCCCTTTTGACACATTTTATGATGGCATATGTCTCTAGGGGTCCTAGGACCTCTAGGGACATATTAGAATCATTTATATGGGTCGAAGGGGGTCACTGGATGACCTATGAACCCTTTTGACACATTCCATGATGACATGTCCCTAAGGGTCCTAGGACCCCTAGGGACATATAAAAATCATTTATATGGGTCGAAGGGGGTCACAAGGTGACCTATGACCCTGTTTGACACATTCTATGATGAAATATGTCCCTAGACCCCTAAGGACATATTTAAATCATTTATATGGGTCAAAGGGGGTCATAGGTCCTTTCAACACATTCCATAATGAAATATGTCCCTAGGGACATAATAGAATAATTTATATGGGTCGAAGGGGGTCACATGATGACCTATGACCCCTTTCGACACATCCCATGATGACATATGTCCCTAGGAGTCCTAGGACCCCTAGGGACATATTAGAATTGTTTATATGGGTTGAAGGGGGTCACAGGGTTGAAGGGGGTCACAGGATGACCTATGACCCTTTTTGACACATTCCATGACGACATATGTCCCTAGGGGTCCTAGGACCCCTAGGGACATATTAGAATCGTTTATATGGGTCAAAGGGGGTCACAGGATGACCTATGACCCCTTTCAACACATTTCATGATGACATATGTCTCTAGGTGTCCTAAGACCTTTAGGGACATATTAGAATCATTTATATGGGTCGAAGGGGGTCACAAGATGACCTATGACCCCTTTTGACACATTCCATGATGACATATGTCTCTAGGGGTCCTACGACCCCTAGGGATATATTAGAATCATTTATATGGGTCAAAGGGGGTCATAGGATGACCTCTAAACCCTTTCGAAGGGGGTCACAAGATGACCTATGACCCCTTTCAACACATTCCATAATGACATGTCTCTAAAAGTCCTACAACCCCTACGGACATATTAGAATCATTTATATGGGTCGAAGGGGGTCACAAGATGACCTATGACCCCTTTTGACACATTCCATGATGATATTTGTCTCTAAGGGTCCTATGACCCCTAAGGACATATTAGAATCATTTATAAAGGTCAAAAGAGGTTACTGGATGACCTATGACCCCTTTCGACACATTCTATGACAACATATGTCTATAGGGGTCCTAGGACCCCTAGGGACATATTAGAATCATTTATATGCGTCGAAGGGGGTCACATGATGAATTATGACCCCTTTTGACACATTTCATGATGACATATGTCTTTAGGGGTCCTAAAACCGCTAAGGACATATTATAATCGTTTATATGGGTTGAAGGGGGTCACAAGATGACCTATGACCCCTTTCGATACATTTCATGACGACATATGTCTCTAGGGGTCCTAAGACCCTTAGGGACATATTATAATCGTTTATATGGGTCAAAAGGGGTCATAAGATTACCTATGACCCTTTCGACACATTTCAGTGCAACATATGTCTCTATCGGTCTTAAGACCCCTAGGGACATATTAGAATCATTTATATGGGTCAAAAGGGGTCATAGGATGACCTATGACCCCTTTTTGACACATTTCATGATGACATGTGTCTCTAGGGGTCCTAGGACCCCTGAGGACATATTAGAATTGTTTATATGGGTCAAAGGGGGTCAGAGATCATTCGACACATTCCATGACGACATATGTCCCAAGGGGTTCTAGGACCCCTATGGACATATTAGAATCTTTTATATGGGTTGAAGGGGGTCACAGGATTATCTATGACCCATTTCAACATATTCCATGACGACATATGTCTCTAGGGGTCCTAGGGGTCCTAAGACCCCTAAGAACATATTAGAATCATTTATATGGGTCGAAGGGGGTCACAGGATGACTTATGACCCATTTCGACACATTCCATGATGACTTGTCTCTAGGGGTCCTAGGACCCCTAGGGACATATTAGAATCGTTTATATGGGTCGAAGGAGGGGGTCACAAGATGATCTATGATCCCTTTCGACACATTCCATGACGACATATGTCTCTAGGGATGCTAGGACCCCTAGGAACATATTAGAATTATTTATATGGGTCGAAGGGGGTCACAAGATGATCTATGACCCCTTTCAAGACATTCCATGATGACATATGTCTCTAGGGACATATTATAATCGTTTATATGGGTCGAAGGGGGTCATTAGATGACTTATGACCCCTTTCGACACATTTCATGACGACATATGTCTCAAGGGGTCCTATGACCCCTAGGGACATATTAGAATCATTTATATGGGTCAAAGGGATCACAAGATGACCTATGACACCTTTCGACACATTCCACAACAATATATGTCTCTAGGGGTCCTAGGACCCCTAGGGACATATTATAATCATTTATATGGGTCGAAAGGGGCCATAGGATGACCTATGACACCTTTTGACACATTCCATGATAACATATGTCTCTAGGGGTCCAAGGACACCTAGGGACATATTATAATCATTTATATGGGTCGAAAGGGGCCATAGGATGACCTATGACCCCTTTCGACACATTTCATGATGACATATGTCTCTAGGGGTCCTAAGACACTGAGGGACATATTAGAATCATTTATATGGGTCGAAAGGGGCCATAGGATGACCTATGACCCCTTTTGACACATTCCATGATAATGTATATCCCTAGGACCCCTAGGAACCCATTGGGAATGCGTCGAAAGGGGGCACTAGGGGCCCTAAGGACATATGTTGTCATTAAATGTGTTAAAATGATGTGTTTTATGACAATATTATGTTTAATAATTATTTAATATTGTATATTTTAATATAATAATATATTATTATTAGATTATATAACAATAATAATCATATATGTTACTAGATTACAGATTTAATAATAATAATAACCATATATAATATTATATATAATAATTTAGTCATATAATATTACTATATTATATTTAATAATAATAATCATACATATTACTATAATATAATAATAATAATAATAATATCAATGTCCACACTTTCCCCATATAAATTTTCCTCTAAAACAATCTAAAGTTTCCCTCTTAAATTTATTTTTTCTCGAATTTCCCTCCCTCCAAATTTAAAATTGAAAAAATTCTCTCCTCTCAAATTTCCCTCCAAATTGTTGTTGAAAATTCCCACTAGTGATTGGATATCCGATTTGAAGTCGGGTATCCGATTAGGCTTGGTATTTATCAAGCCTATTCAGTCAACCTAAAAAATGTGTTTGAGAAGGGTTTCACTAACACTCAGACTTCGGGTAACCATCTGACAATGTTATTTTCATCGAAATTGAATAAAATAAAAAGGGTTTTTTGATAACACTCTTAAGATTCCATCGATATAATTGCTATCAAATTTTGAGTACAATAAGTATTTATTAGTTAATTTTCAATGAAGATGATTGTAAAGTGTTGATTGACATACTAATTGAAAAATAGCTATAACTTTCTAATGGTATAACATTTTTTAAATCCAAAAGTTGCGTCACATTCTATGCTTCACCTAGTATAAGAAAAATAATAAAAAATTAAATTTGGTAAAATTTTCTATTAGTTAAGGTGGTCAGACACGGGAGTTTTTTTTTTAAAAAAAATTAAGTAGAAAATTTATATTTAATTATTTATTTGGAATAAAAATATCCAAAAATATGCATCACATCCGGGCATGAGTTTACTTTTTATATCTATAATTATATTTTAAAAATATTATCATTTGATTTTGATTAATGTGGTTAGACATACACCTACTTTTTATTTTCACCCTGAAATTTTTGTACTATTGCATTAAAATCCAAACTTTTGACCAATCAATTATTTTTTCTCCAAATAAGGCCTAGTAGTTTAGAAACTACATTCAATTTCTTACAGATTATTTTCTTACAACTTTTTGAAATAAAGTCCATAAGCACTTTAAAATTATGTGTCAAGTTGACATAACCCTAATTTGCTAGTTTTTCACTACCACTTAAGGCCATAGTTTGGTTAACCATGATCCTGCACATACCCTTATCATCATTAATGATACAACCAATACCTATTATTTCTAGGTTGCCTCTAGCTACCCCATCACAATTAAATTTTTCCCATCCCTTCAGAGGGAGGGGACCATTTACATGTTTCCCTTACCTCCTTGCTTTTCTTAAAATAGACAAGTGGAGGAATAATCAAGTTTAGCCAATTCTTCTTCATGTGACCATCCCAAATAGAAAATGAGCCCTCTTCTTTTCTAAAATTCCTAAGATGAGAGTTAGTTGTTTCAACTATGCTAGCTTCTATTTTTAGTATTAACTCTTCTAGCTTTAACTTTGAATCATAGAAAATTCTTCTATTCCTTTCTTTCCAAACTTCCCCTACTAGAATAGAAGGACTAATATTCCAAAGTTTACTATAAATGCCTTTACACATGCTGGTGGGTCATCCTTTGAGGAGATCAATAAATGATTTAGGCAATGGCGTAGACCAACCTAACATATATTTGAGCCATTCCCAACATGCTTGGGAAAATGGACAGCTGTGTAATGGTTGATCAGAGTCCTCACTATTTTGCTTACATAAAACACACCCAGAAGGTCCTTCAAAGCCTAATTTACGGAATCTATTTGTTAATAGAATCCTATTTTGGAATGCTAGCCATAAGAAAAATCCTGCCTTTGGCAAACAAGCAGGGTCCTAGCAGAGTTTAAGTGGAATTTCCACTTCATCCCATCTTTGTAGTATCAATGCTTTATATCCATTTTTCATGCTATACTGGCCATCATTTGAAGCTGCCCAAATAAGCTTATCATTTCTCTCAAGCTATTTAACTTTCCTAACTTGTATTATCTCTTCATATATCTTTACTGCAACTCGGTCCAACTCTATATCCTCCAGAGGTTTCCATATCCATCTTGAAGATCCTTCCTTCATGATCTTTGTCTTGTAATTACTGACTTTGTTTCCCCACAGATTGACTAATTTTTCTTTGAGTTCCATGAGGATGAGAATATTGTCTAATAGAGGATTCCCATCCCAAGAGTCCTCCCAGAATAGGGCCTCATCACCCTTATCAACATCCCAAGTTAGATATTTGCTGATGAGATGATGACATTTAATCATAAAGTTCCAGCTTTCTAACCCTTTAGGAAGGGTCTTCATTCTAAAAATTGATAGAGGATCATCAGCATTAAGATACTTATAATATATAATCTTTTCCTATTTACATTCTCTTTCCTCAAAGAGGCACCAAATTAATTTAGCCCCTAATGCTTCATTTTGCCATTGTAAATTCTTAATACCTGACCCTCCCATATCCTTAGGTTTGCATATGTTTTCCCATTTTATGAGAACCATTTTTTTGTGTTTCTTGCAACTATTCCAAAGAAATTTTTTGAGTTTTGCCTCAAATTTATGAAGAAAACGCATGGATAATGGTAAACAAGAAAGAGGGTAAGTCAAGATGGCTGACAAAATACAGCTTATCTTAATGCTCTTGCTAGCTTTTGAGAACCATTTGTCTTTCCAACTACCAATTCTAGCATCCAATTTCTCCAAAGTACTATTCCATACCTTATTAGACTTCACACCTTTCTCTAACTCAATGCCTAGGTACTTTGATGGGAACAAACCTTTCTTGTATCCCATGATATGACAGATCTAGTTTTCTATCTTTGGATTTGTATTTAAAAAATAAATCTTCGATTTCAAATCATTAACTTTCTAATTGAAAGCTTTCATGTATAGCAATATTATGGATTTTAATGCAAGTGCCTCTTTTACTGAGCTTTGGCTAGGAAGAATCATATCATATGCATATTGTTGATGTATAGTATTAGGAATATTCTTTGTGATGGTAATGCCTTTAATCTTCTAAATATTGTAAGCCTCAGTGAGTGCTCTCACAAAGGCTTCAACCATAATTATATAGAGGGAAGGAGAAAGAGGGTCTCCTTGTCTAATACCTCTAGAAGTTTCAAAAAAACCTTTAGGGGTCCCATTAATAAGCACTAAAATTTTATTAGATGATATGCATATAAAAATAAGGTTAATCCATTGATGAGAAAAATTGAAAGCTTCTAGGGTCTTACAAATAAATCACCAATCGACCTTATCGTAGGATTTTTGGATATCAAGCTTCATGAACATGCATGCCTCTTTATTCTTGTAAGCAGAATGAATTGTTTCTTGGATGGTGAGAATGCCATCAAGAATGGATCTACTCGGAACAAAGCCTATTTGTTCCTCCGATATAATTTTTGGAAGGATGCTTTTTAATCTATTTGCTAATATCTTGGAGAAAATTTTGTAAATAGTATTACATAGCGCAATAGGTCTGAAATCTCCTAGAATCTCAAGCTCATCCTTTTTGGGGATCAGAGTGAGCAAGGAATAATTGATTTTTGATAACAGAGTTCCACCATTCCTTGATGCTTCAATGGCTTTCCAGAGGTCTAAACCAATGATATCCCAACATTTCTAAAAAAAGAAGGCCTGAAAGTCTTCTAGACTTGGTGATTTATCAGGGTTCATATTAAATACCACTAATCTAACTTCTTCCAATGTAATAGGTTTATTTAGAGCTTTGCTTTATTATCTTCAGCTGTGACAATTTTGGGGATTACTTTGAGCAGATTAGATTGGGCTTCTCTGTTTGACCCCTCACAATTGTTTAGTATTTTATGGAAATAATCTACAAAAGTTTTCACAATCTTGATTGGTTCTTCAGTTAAGATACCAATAGGGTTTTTAATGTTGGATATTTTTCTCTTAGCTCTGTTATAGAGGGTAGAGTTGTGGAAAAATTTACTATTCTAATCCCCCTCATGTAGCCATCTCTCTCGTGACTTTTGTCTCTAGAATATTTCTTCTTTGGATAATATATCCTCTTGTTTGGTGAATAATTATTTTTCTAATAAATAGCTATCATTATTCATACCATTTTTAATTACTTCTAAATTTAAATCCTTTAGTCTTTCTTCAATATCAATTTTTTCTTTAAAAATGTTATTTAAGTGTTCTTTATTCCATTTGAGAATCTTCTCCTTAAGCATCTTCATTTTGGAGACAAAAAAAAACATTTTAGATCATTCAAAATTACCTTTTGACCACCATACTTTAATATTTCCTAAGAAACTAAGATCTAAAACCACATTTTTCGTATTTAAACAGGTTCCTAGCAAGTTTATGTGGCTCAAAGAATTCAATTCTAACTGGAAAATGATCTAACCCAGGAATCAGTAGAATAGAAGATTGGATATTCAAATTATTTACATCAAAATCTCCTTTCATGAAAAATCTATCTAATTTCTCAGCAATATAAGCAAAATCCTTCCGTCTGTTATTCCATGTAAAATTCCCATTAATGAGTGGTATATCAATCAAGTTATGAAAGTCGCACCATTTTTAAAAATCTTTAGATGATTGTGATAACTATTGAACTCCATCTATTTTTTTGTCTAAGCTTAAGATAGTATTGAAGTCTCCACCAAGTAAGATCAAACTATTCTAATATTCATTCATAAATGTGCTGATTTCTTCCCAAACTAATTTTTTCTCTAGATTACTTATTGGACCATAAACGTTGATTATAATAAAATTGAGATTGGATTTCAAACTTTGGACTACACCACTAATCCAGTTATTATTTATGTTTAAAATATCTAATGTTACTTTCCTAGGATTCCAAATGAATCCTAAGCCCCCTGATGCACCTAAAGACTCTTGAAGCGTGATACTCCAGATGCCTAACTTCTTTCCTAATTTAGTTCCTTCTAACTTATTTAATTTTTTTTCCTGTAATAAAATAATTTCATATTCAAATAATTTTAGGTTTTTTTTTAATAGTCTTTTCCTGCTAGGGGTATTTAAACCCCTAGCATTCCATGTTGTAATCTTCATGAATCCTTTGGAAGGTACTTCCCCTTCCCATTGTTAAATATTAGATCTATCTTTTGGTGTTCTCCGTTCTAACCATCTGCTTCCCTGAGTTCTTTCAAATATTTCCTTTCTCTTTTAGCTTTCAATTTGTTGCACTTAGGTGAGTTTAAGCCTTCCTAATTAATCTGAATCCCAAGCTGATCCATGTTCTTTCACGCATTTTGAGCAGTTGTCAACTTGCTGCTATCTTTTGCTTCCATGTCTTCATTTTCTAGTTCCTATAAAATTTGATTTATTATGCTTGATTGATTATTCATTTTTGAATATGCACATTTTATGTTGTCATTTCCCATAGCCTTCTCCCTTTTCGCTATATATGTTCTATTTTCACATATCTGAGATTAACTCTTATCTTTATCCTCATTCTCACTGTTCATCATATCTCTTTTCAAGTCTTCACATGTATATTTGTCTCCACCTAATTTGAGTACTTTTTGAATTAAAACTTCTCTCTGAGCTTTGGTACTTTTATCAATATTCTCAAAACTAAACACTTGGATTAGTTCCTTAGTTAATAAATCAAGGTTATCTTCTTCTGTCTTTGATATACTCATGTTCTCCACTTCTTTTTCCCAAGTAGTGTCCCTATTTAAGAATTCATGAAATTCTTTTGAAAGAGGTTTTTCTACTCTATTTAGTTCACTATTCGTATCCTTTTGATTGTTGATTGGGGTAAATGGTGAGCTAATTGAAGATGATGGAGTCTGCCAAAATTTGAATAACCTGTTGGATGCCTCTTTGATGGGTATTACTATTCTGTCCTCTATAGCATGTGAGTGGTATTGCTCAAATTTAATATCCTTGGTTGGGGTTTTTGATTCCCCTTCACCACCAACTTTCAATTCAAATAAAAGCAAGTTCTCTACATCCTCTAAACTATCCTTTTCAGAATCGATTGATGCCTTTGTTTGCTATATTGCTATGATGTCTCTGTCTTTGGCTTCTTCACATGTTAGGCTTAAATTTTTATCCATAGTATATTTTTATTGTTTATTTTTAATCCTTGGTACTTTATATCAAAGATGCTAGACTTTCCCTTTCCTATATCTTTGGATTTCGACTGTCCATCAGAGTGCTGTAATTTTGTGCCCCCAATGATCTCTATGCCTTTACCTTCCTCTGCAATCTTACTCTGTCCTTTGCTTTTGTTTGATTTTTTTTATTTTTTTTAGTGGACCTCTGCTTTTCGATTAACTTGTTTGCTTGTTTAGATCCTGGGTCCTTCTTATGATCAACCTCTACCCCTTAGCTAAGATTCAATCTTTCTACTAATACAAACTCCAACTTCCCTTTATTATCTACCTTTTCTGTACATGTAGGTTCTGAGGGAATCTCCATCTTTTGGTAAGAATGTATAGACTTCTTATTATCCGATATTATTTGATGCATTCTCATTTTCCTAATTCCCATCATTGGAAACTCACTGTTGAAATATGAAGTAAGTGGTAATGTCTTGAATCTGATCTTCCTATTATCATCTAATCTTATTATTTTTGATATTTTACTATCAAATCCATGCAAATTTAGGTTATATGTTGCTCTATTTGTAATTACTTTTCTTTGCATAAAAACTGATTGATTAATCTTACTTTTGACAAGAAATTTTACATTGTTACAACAATAAAAAGAGGAATCTATACCTATTAGATCTCCCACAAAAGATCCTAATTTCTTAAGTATTTCTATTTGAAGTAGCTCTGGGGGCAAAGATTGTACTATAAACCATGTTGGTAACATGAAATCTAACACTTCTTCCCTATAATCTGGGAGCCATTCTACAAATTTAACAGCATATCCTTTGAAAAAACACTCAGAAACAAAAATAAAGTCTTTTTTAACATATTCATCCTTACAATGCAAATAAAGTATTCTATCTAAAAATTGAGAAATGCTTACCTGCTCCTCGCAATTTTCCTCTAGCCAGTTAGTGAGACTGAGTAATTCTCTCTTAAGACCATTCCAAAAGGCGAATACTCTGACCTTTTGACAATCATGTCATTTGTCTTTACTTTCCTGGTTGCTAATAATAGTGATATTTTCTTCAGGAATTGGAGGAGACAGGGTAACAGAAGGTCTACTGGGCTTTGAAGGACCCTAAGAGTTCACAACCATGGATCTCTGGTGCAGGGGAATATATGATCTAGGAGAAGTGTCTAAAGATGGAGGATAAGGTAGCCCTAGGCTATTGGGTCAATTCAAAGGATAATGGATATGATCTATGGCCTCATTCATGCAAAACCCTATTTGTTTACAGAATAATTCATTGATGTTTGAACAAGCATACTTAGTTAGATTGAAAACACTAATCTAGTTGTCCAAACTAGCAGTAGAAAAAATAATTGGTTGTGATCTTAGTAACCCCAATGAACCTGAAAGTATGTGAGGGGATTCGAGCTTGGAGTGACTATACTAAGATGGACTATCCACCTGCCTTCTTCTCTCCTCCTGTTGTGAGATATTGGATCTGTGAACACTAGGATGTTGTCCCTGATGTTCCTTATCCTCAAATTTCTCTAGAGTGGAGAATTTATTTGTAGTTTTGACTACATAATCTAACCTAGTTGTGTCTTTTTGGCAGGGAGACATTGTGCTCTGATTCTGAAATTCAAATTCATCTTGGGGTTGCTGACTTTCTAAAGCTGCGAATTAGGGTTTTTGGAATTATTTCTATGATCGATCAATCGGCCTACTTTTTCGCATTTTTGAGTGAATTCGCCATTTTTGGATTTATTTTTTGACGTATTTATATTTATTTAATTTAATGATAATTAGTTAGGAGTTTTATTTTAATAATAAACTCTAAATAATGTTATTAATTAAGTTAATAAACATATTATTAAAAATGTCTCATGAATTAATTAAATAAAAGAATAAAATTTAAAGATAAAGTTATAGTTCTACTTTTGGCGTGTTTATAATTATTTAATTTAATAATAATTTATTTGGGAGTTTTATTTTAATTAATAAACTCTAAATAATATTATTAGTTAAATTAATAAATATGATATTAAAAATGTCTCAAGATTAATTAAAGTGAGAAAGATAATTAATTTAATAAAGATATTTTAATTTAAATTGTATAAAGTTAGGCAAGAGCCTACAACACAATGGTAAATTGTGTGCCTCTTATTGAAGAGGTCTTGGGTTCAAATCTACCCATGCTTAATAAAATAATAATTAATCTTGGCTTAGGCAAAAGCCTACAACGCAACGGTAACTTGTGAGTCTTAGGTTTGAATCTACCTTCACTTAACATATAATAATAATTAATTCTAAGAAATAATAATAATTAATCTAGGCTTTGGTCGTTTACCAGTCAAAAAATAATAATAATAATTAATCTTGGCTTCGGCCTCTTACCGATCCAAAAAAAATTGCATAAAGTTGTTGCATGAAAAATGTATATAGAAAATTCAATATTTAATTAATTGAAAAATTAATTAAATAAAAGAATTAAATTTAAAAGATTAAATTAAAGTTCAAATTTTAGCATATTTATATTTATTTAATTTAATAATTATTATTTAAGAGTTTTATTTTAATAATAAACTCTAAATAATTTTTTTAAAATTTTTTTTATCAGTAAACGGCCATAGGCCTTAATAATATTTATTAAAATTAAATGAACAATTACAATAGCATTCCTCCATTCAAACATGCATTGGTAGGAAAGAACGGGGAAAGAAAACCTCGAGTCTGGCCTTGGACCAAAGTCTTGTATTATTACAAAATAAACGGGGCATACCCCAGTTCAAATATCTAGCTTAAAATTACAAGCTAAGAAGCTATTAAGCATAATAGAGGAATTACATTCTATATCATTCCTTGCCACTTTTGACAATGTTACAAGTCTTCTCTTACATATAGCATCTGATAATATATATCCATGTCTAATCACTTCCAAACAATTGGTTAATAATCACAATATAAACCAAATCTCCTAATCTATAATAGCAGATAGGGAAATCCTTTAACATAAGAAGTTGGAAGAAACCACAATCAAAGTTAACCTATCTTCATACATAATGAAAACAAAAGGTCAGACCATAAGCTTAACCCCATTATTCTCCTAAGGAAATAAGTAACAACACTAGAATTCCTAATATAAATGAGAACATTATTATCATAGAAGGCTATCATCATAATCTTAAAAGATAAGCCTCCCTAACTAAGTGGGAGGCCCTAATTGGACCTAGATGCTCAACCAAACCATTGAACTCAAATTAATTACTTAATCCTAGCAGTATGCCCCTACAGGCCAGACTCCATAACCAGAGTAGGTCAATATCATCCTTGTTGGTGCTACATGGAAAGAATCGATTGTTACTATAAAAATGAAATTGCCACTTAAAAGCTATCTGGTGATTGACAAAGAGTGAGAGAGGCCAAAGCTCTCTTAGGTCTTAAACTACCTTAACTAGGCATTCCTACTAAACTTTCGAATAAGAAAAAGCCCAGATTATATGATGTTACTCTGATATTGTCAACTACAACTAATAAAAACAATAGATTAGTACGCCAGACCATATAAATCATTAAATTGCGACCAACCTCATATAATCAATTTCCATACAAAAGACAAAGCGTCATGTAACAAATCTAAAACTAATATCATTGATCGATTTATTGGGATTGGCAAGTTACCAAATTCTGATCCTATACCCAGTATTCTAATGTCATATCATGAAAGGTGATACACATACCAAAAATGTGCAAACAAAATATAAAAGCCCTCACTGAAATGAGAGATATAAACCATCAAAATGAAGAAACATTTGCACGATAAAGTATAATCGATATATATTCATTATAATTCGCTAGAGCTAGATACATTTGCAAGATTAGCAAAATTATCCTTATCAATGTTCTAAGAGTATTTATATAACAGAACATGGTTTGTTGCTATACAGCCATATATCCATATACAGTCAAGAATAAATGACCAAAATACTATGTCCTAAGCCGAACTAACCATATAGAATAAAGTATCGAATAAAGAAATGTTTTCTTGAGTCCTAGGGTCATGAAAAAATCAACGAAAGAACACCCTAAGATCCTTTAATAATCTAAATATTTGCACTGTCCGCTCCTTTATTTTCTAACGCATCCGCCTTTAGATTTCCTTCTCGGAATATACATATCCTGGATTCAACAAGTTGATCTACAAGATTAAGAACATCGCTAAGTTTCAAGTTTAGTACCCAATTTGGGGTAGCCCGTTTCCTGATTGCATTGAGGATGATTTGAGTCACCTTCAATAATGACTTTAGAGAATCCTAGCTCAAGGCATAGATGGAGACCTTTCTCCAAAGCTTCTAATTCTGCCAAATTGTTGGTAGTGGGCTGAATCGCAAGAGCTTTTTTAGCAATCCAGTTGCCTGAGTCATCATTTATGATACAACCAATTCCCGATGTTCCTAGATTGCCTCTACCTGCTTTGTCAAAATTGAGTTTATACCATCCATGCGGGGGATGGGACCATTTACAATTGATCCTAGCCTTCTTGCTACTCTTGGTATAAACTTGAGGTGGGTTGATCAAATTACTCCAATTTTTCTTCATGAGACCATCCCAAGAGGAAAAGGATCCTTCCTCTATCCTAACCTTTCTGAGATGTGAATTGATTACTTCCACAATACTAGCTTCTATTTTTAGTAATAATCCTACCAGATCCATCTTGATGTCTTGAAAAATGCATTTGTTCCTCTCTTTCCAGATTTCCCAAGATACAATAGCCAGACATATATTCCAAAGCTTATTGTAGATACCCATAATCATGTTGGTAGGCCAACCTTTTAGGAGTTGTGAAAAGGATTTTAGTAGAGGGGAGGACCACCCTAACCTTAATTTTATCCATTCCCAATAGGATTGAGAAAATGAACAATTATAGAGTAAGTGGTGCATATCCTCGGAATCATGTTTGCATAAAACACATATGGAAGGGCCTTGAAAGCCAAATTTGTGCAATCTATCTGTCATTAAGATTTTTTTTTGAGATGCCAACCATAGAAAGAAGCCTACCTTAGGCAAACATGCGGCATCCTAGCATAGATTAAGAGGAATTTCTATATGACCCCATCTCTATGAATGTATCAGGGTATTGTACCCATTTTTGATGTTGTATTTACCATCCTTTGAAGCTGCCAAAATGAGATCATCTTTCCTCTCAGTTTGCTTAATCCTCCTATCTAACAAAATCTTTTCATATGCCTCTCTTGCCTCAGAGTCCACCTCAACCCCATCCAAAGATTTCCATACCCATTTGGTTGATCCTTCCGAGAAGATTTTCATCTTATAGTCTCTAACTTTGTCGCCCCAGGTAGAAACTAATTTGTTTCTGAGGTCCATAGGAAAGGGACTAGAAGCTATCGAGGGGAAACCATCCCAAGAATCCTCCCAAAATAAGGCCTCATCTCCCAATCCTACATCCCATGTTAGAAAATTGCTGATAATGTGATGACACTTTTTCATGAAATTCCAGCTCTCATATCCCCTAGGAAGATTCCTCATTCTAAAGATCGAAAAAAGGTCATCTACATTAATATATTTATTATATAATATCTTAGCCCATTTCTAGTTTCTTTCCTTAAATAATTGCCAGACAAGTTTGGCACCTAAGGCTTCATTTTTCCATTGAAGATTCTTAATCCCAAGCCCACCCATCTCCTTGGGTTTGCATATGTTTTCCCATTTAATAAGGGCAAGCTTTTTATCTTCATCACAATCCTTCCAAAGAAAATTCCTAAGCTTCGACTCCAATTTGCTCAATGAACTCTTAGAAAGAGGAAGACAAGAGAGTCGAAAAGTAGGAATGGCTGATAAAACGGATTTAATTTTTATGCTTTTTTTGGCCTTAGAAAGCCATTTATCTTTCTAACTCCCAATCCTAGCATTGATTTTTTTGATGGTGTTCTGCCAGATCTTGCTAGATTTAGAGCCCTTCTCCAAAGCAATGCCCAAATATTTACAAGGAAATTGACCTTTCTTGAAGCCCATCACCTTGCAGATCTAGTCTTCTACTTCTTTATTCGTATTTAAGAAATAGATTTTAGATTTGTCCTCATTTACCTTTTGACCAAATGGTGTCATGTAGGCTTTAATAATAGATTTTAAATTCAAGGCTTCTTTGACTGTGCTTTTGCCCGACAAGATAGTATCATTTGCGTATTGTTGATGAGTAATATTGGGCAAATTACTAGCCACTGTAATATCAAATTTTTTTTGCTTATTGTAGGCATTTGTCACCGCTCTCCCAAAGGCTTCCACCATAATGATGAAGAGAGAAGGGGATAGAGGATCACCTTGTCTGAACCCCCTAGAAATATCAAAAAAACCTTTAGGTGTCCTAGTAATAAGGACATAAATCTTGGGGGTGGAGATAAATTTAAAGATGAGATTAATCCATTGATGTGAGAAACCAAACATTTCCAGCACCTTACAAAGGAATCTCCAATCAACCATGTTGTATGCTTTTTGAATATCAAGTTTCATAAACATACTAGGCTCCTTCTATTTAGAGGCAAAATGAATTGTTTCTCGAATAGTGAGGATACCATCCAGGATAGATCTACCTAGAACAAAACTTGTTTGTTCCTCTGAGATGATTTTTGGGAGGAACTTCTTGAGTCTATTTGCTAAGATCTTGGAAAAGATCTTATAAATTATGTTACATAGGGCAATGGGTCTATAATCCCCAGCGGTTTCTAGATAAGGTTTTTTGGGGATTAGAGTTAGAAAAGAGTAATTAATTTTTGATAATAGTGCTCCACCATTCCTTGATGCTTCGATGGCTTTCCACAGGTCTTTTCCAATAATATCCCAGCATTGTTGATAAAAGAAAGCCTCAAAATTGTCCAGGCTAGGAGATTTATCGGGGTTCATTTTGAAAACCACCTCTCTAACTTCTTCCAAAGTAATGGCTCTATTCAAGAATTTGTTATCCTTAGGGGTGATTAATTTAGGAATAACTTTAAGTAAATTAGCTAGTGCCTCCCTATTAGACCCCTCTAGATTATTTAGAATCCCCTGATAGCGTGTCACAAAGGTGTTTGCTATCTCACTAGGATTCTTAGTGAGGAGTCCCATCTGATTTCTAATGCTAGTAATTTTATTCTTTGATCTGTCATAAAGGGTTGAATTGTGAAAATATTTTGTGTTTCGATCACCTTCATCTAAACAATTTTCCTTGGATTTCTATCTCTAGAATATTTCTTCTTTGGATAATATGTCTTCTTGTTTGGCGAGTAGTTCTTTTTCTACCAAATACCATTCGTTATTCATGCCTTTCTTAATTACCTCCAAATTTAATTTTTTTAATTTGTCGTCTATATCTAATTTTTCTTTAAAGATATTATTGAAATGTTCTTTGTTCCATTTGAGGATCCATTCTTTCATCATCTTCATTTTAGATACAAAAACAAACATCTTTGAACCTTTGAACCTATCTTGATTCCACCATACTTTTATGTTTTCCATAAAATTAGGATCTAAAAACCATATTTTTTCACATTTAAATGGGTTTCTGATTGGTTTCGATGGCTCTGCAAATTCCAATCTAACTGGAAAGTGATTTGACCTAGCAATAGGCAAAATGGTAGAATGAATGTTACAATTATTCCTATCCAAGTCACCTTTAAAGAGAAATCTATCTAATTTTTTGGCTATATATGCAAAGTCTTTCCTCCTGTTATTCCAAGTGTATACCCCATTACTATTTGGGATATCAATCAAGTTATGTCTATCACACCATTCTTTGAAGTCCAGAGAGGACTGCGAGAGGTGGCGAATGCCACCTACTTTTTCATCTAAATTTAAAACAGTATTAAAATCACCACCTACTAAACATGGGTCATCCTTATGATTATTCATAAACAAACTGATTTCATCCCATGTCATTTTCTTTCCTAAATTACTAGTTGGTCCATAAACATTAATTAACAAGATTTGAAGATTGGATTTCAGACTCTGAACCCGAACACTGATCCAATTATTACTACTGTCTAGGAGATCTATAGAGACTTTCCTAGAATTCCAAAGGATATCTAGACCCCCAGATGCACCTACTGATTCTTGAAATGAGGAGCTCCAGAAACCAAGCATCTTTTTTAGGTTCATTCCTTCTGCATTGCTTAACTTTGTTTTTTGTACTAAAATAATATCTGAATCAAATAGTCTAAGGTGTTGTTTTAAAACCCTCTTCTTGCTAGGAGCATTTAGGCCCCTAGCATTCCAAGTAGTAATCCTTATGGCTCCTTGGGAAGGCTCTTCCCCTTCCCATTGTTAAGAAGTTGATCTATCTTCTGATATTCCCTGCTGAGTCCATATGCTTCCCTGAGCTCCTTCAAAGACCATTTGCCTCTTTTACCTTTTACTCTTCCATATTTGGGTGAGCTTAATCCTTCATGATTCATATGTATCCCAAGATGCTCCATATTATTCTGAACACTTAAGATTTTCTCACAATCCTTTCCTTGTGTTTCATCCAAAACCAATTCTTTAATAATCTGATTTATTATGCCATGTTGATCATTATCTTCTGAATACAAATCTATTTTGTCCTCCTTAGCAATCCCTTTCATTTCTTGTTATGCATCCTTTCTATGTTCTATTGACTAAATCTGACTCTGCTTTTTATCCTCTTCTTCAATCTTCTATAAATCATGCCTGAGGTCATCATATGTGTAATTGCTACCACCAAGCTTAAGAATTCTCTGCAACAATTCCTCCTTCTTGGCTTCTGAACTAATACCAATGTTTTTGAGACAAAATACTTGAATAAGATCCTTAGTAAGATGCTCAAGCAACTCATCTTCTGATATTTGAAATGGCACTTCTAAATCTATAGTACTATCCTTATTGAGGAAGTTCTAGAATTCATTTACCAGGGACCTTCCTACTGTCTTTGTGCTGAAATCTTCATCATTCTACTGATCATTAGGAGAAAAAGGAGACCCACCACATTCTGATGGAGTTTGCCAAAATTTGGATTTATTCCATTCCTTTCTGTTTGGAGTTGACTTTCTATCCTCTAAAACAAGATCCTGAATCTGCTCCCTTTTGCATTCTTCCTTCTCATCTTTATGAATTCCTTCAATATTAGGATTTAAATTAAATAATAAGGAATTTTCAATATTTTCTATGTTCTTTTGACCCATCCCCTCCTGGTAAGCTATTTCCTTCGGATTTGGAACTTCCTTACCTGTACTATTTTGATCATTGTCCATTTGTGTCCTACTAATTGGAATCTTTGTACCTGGCTGCTTGTAATTGGGTAGGTTCTCTTCCTTCTCCTCAGATTCAGGTTGCTCTTGGTCTCTATGCAATTTTATCTTATAGACTTTTGCAGCTTTATTTTCTTTTGACACACTATTCTTCTTTGTATGACTCTTTTTGTCTAATTTCCTTCTCTTTAACCTTTGTTTTGTTTTTGACTTGTTCTTTGGAGTCGTGACTGAGTTCTTCTCGAGTTCCACCATAATGATTGATTTGAGTCTTGTTTTGGCTTCTAGATTAAGCTTGTTATTCTCCATACTATTTCTTCCCTCTTGTAGCTCGAAATGTCTCTCCTCTTCCTGCTCATCTAGTAAAGGTGTCTTTTGATATGCAACGCTGATCCTCAATTTCTTTTTCTAAATTCTGATCCATGGGAACTTGGTAAGAAAATCTGAAGTAAGTGGCAAAGTACTGAATCTAATTTTCCTGATCTCATCAAACTTAATGATTTCTGAAATTTCCCCTTCATATGTTGGAAGGTTGATGACATAGGATGCTTTGTTGGTAATAATCTCCCTATGTGTTTGAATAGGTTGATTAAGCTTGGTTTTGATGAGCAGTCTCACATCATTGCAGTACTAAAAAGATGAATTAATGCCTACCAGGTCTCCTACTACTAAGCCTATTGATCTAAGGATCTTGACTTGGATCAGCTCTAGTGGTAATACTGAATGTCGTACCACCTAGAAAACATAATATCTAATCCCTCTACTCTAAAATTTGGACTCCATACTACAAAATTAATTGCATACCCATTAAAAAAACATTCAGAAATAGAAATAAATTCCTCTTTTATGGATTCGTCCAAACATCTCAAATAAAGGATTCTATCTCAAAAGATAGAGATACTTACATGTTCTTCATAGTTGTCTTCTAACCAGTAAGCAAGGAGAGCAAGATCTTTCTTTGGACCATTCTAGATTGCATAGACTCCATTCTTTTGACATTCATTCCATAGTTCTTCAATTTCTGTGTTGAAAATGCGGATGGATTTGTATGAAAAATTAGGGGACTTTTGAGGATCTCGGGCGCTACTATGGTTTTGTGAAATTGAGGAGCTCTTGGCCACAGGCCTACGATGGGGGGGAACATATGAGCCCCTACATGATTTAGCAGGTAGTGCAATGGGCTTAGCCCTACTAGGTGGTGGCATAGCGGGAGCAGCTTCCAAATCTAGTCCACCTATAGGTTGAAGGGTTTTGCAATTAAATGGTTGAGCATACTTCATTAGATTAAAAATCTTGAATTGGTAGTCTAGCTTCTCAATTGTGAAGAATGGCTGAGATCGTAGGTTATCTAAGGAGTTTGAATTAACATAAAAGGGAACAGTCTGAGCTAAATCCGGCATTAGACACCATCTGTAAGATTATTTAAGCTGGGGGGCATCTGAGTGCCAAATGTGCAGGGTTTGTTCTTTGAGATCCTCCAGCTTCTCCAAAATTGAGAAGCTATTCTTCGTTTGTACTCTAAAATCATTGAATCTCCACTGCCTGTTCAAGTATCTTGGTTTATTGTAATTTTTCAGATTCCTCCATGAGTTTCTGCCTCTACCCTGCCATGGTTTAGGGTTTTGACTTTCTTTTCTCAAATATTGCTCTGCTTTTTTCGCTTGCTTATCGTAGTTTTCCATTTTTTGAAGTTTAAATCATCGTTCACCTAAATTAGTTATATCGAAAAACTTGTCGTTGTTTGCCAGTTTGAAGTTTTTAGTAAATTGGAATAGCTTGATTTAGATGGCAAGTGGTTGACAAAAAGACCAATGTCTAATTTGATAGGGTTCAGATTGAACAAATTGAGTTTTAGGGTTTTAATTTGAAGATCAACAATGGCAACGAGGTCAAGCTCTAGATTGGCGTATCCCGACAAGTTTTACACAGCGGCTGCATATGCTAGCTTTGGAACATCAGACGATTCTTCTTCAAAAGCTTCCATTTCTTGCTTCAAAAATGAGATCGCATTACTTCTTTATGGACTATACCAGCAATTAAGATTTTAGTTTAGTGTTGAATCTGTAATTCAAAGTTTTTTCGGCTTTTTTTAAAACTCTAAATAATATTATTAGTTGAATCATAAATATTATTTCATTAAAAAGAAAATATTAAAATATGTGAATATTTGATTAATTGAAAACTAATTTTATTTATGCTTTAAATAAAAAGTCTAAATTTAGAAGTATGTTGGTGAACAGATTGTCCCGCTTTAAAGAAACATGCAAATATGACCCTGGATGCCCAAATGACAGAACAAGCTAACACCAACAGTTGGATAGGTTATCATGGGTTAATAACCTTCTTCTGAATTTTTATCAAGTACAGCTCCCCGTACAAGGTATTCAATGAATCAAATGTAAATGCTTTTACCAGAAAGCATAAAAGGATATCAAACATCCACCCGTAAGTACAACGTAGATGTGAAAATCTATACTAAAGCATGAAAAGAAACTAAAGAACAACAAATGACACAAAGTTCATTTGCTGAATGTTGCATCATGTAATAAGAATAAAACTAACTATTTCATCTTCCTGAAAGGTTTGAAATCAGAGCCTTTAACATGACAAAAGAACAATGACATTGAACTGTAATGTTCAGAGAAAATTGAAAATGCCTCAAAGTACGAATTTAGTGGAAGGAAAAACACATTATAGCCAAAGTTAAATGCATTTCACCTCCAGCCTCCCTTCTTTGACTGTGTAGACCACAAAGCTTCTTTCACAGGTTACAATCCAACTAATATTCAATGAAAATAGAAATTCTTCCTATCATATTACATCAAGCATCAAATACTTTTACCCAATCTCAAACACACAGTTCTGAAAAGAAAAGAATTATGCTTGTGCGTTGCACTCGTTTGGCCCCTCAAGAAGATGAAACCATCCTGTCAAAAACTTCCTCTCCTCCTGCCTAAAACACATAGTCTGTCATGTCCCCTTTTCAAATAATTAAAAAATAATAATCTTTGCTAAGGCAGGCCAGGCCCAAGAAAGTGAAGTTTCGGAAAAAGGGAGTTAATCTTTGGAAACCGTTGGACTAATAAATGAAAATTATTATTAAAATATGTTTCATTAACCTCTCTTGGACGTGAGTTACATTTATGCCCTCTTTTAAGGGGGTTTGGAGGCATTTTGGGCACATTCTAGAACTTGATTTTTGCTCATTCTTTGTTATTCTTCAGAGGCTGCCAAACCTGTGGAGAAGGAGACCCAAGAATGGGAGTTTGCAGGTTTCCAGGGAGACCCAAGAACGGGAGTTTGTAGGTTTCTAGGAAGGCTAAGGACGGGAGTTTGAAGCCATTCCATGTGCATGCTCATACAGAGTATGCCTTTGTGCTGAACAGTGCAGATTTGTGAGTTTCCGGGTGTGTTTTTGTATGAGTTTGGTGTTTACAGTTGAGTATTTCATATCAGTTTGGGTTGCTGCTGTATATCAGACTTTTAAATGTTAAAATAGAGCTGAATATATATATTGGGATGTGATTAAACTTCTGAGATAGATTATTAGTGTTTTTGTGGTGTTTTCGAGCATATTTTGTGCTATTTCGGGAGCCCGATGAGCATCGTTTTGGTCCTACATTTTCGAGCTGTTGTGTAAAGGCTATACGGATCTGGAAATGTCAATTTGTAGGCTGTTATGCTGCTGAAAGTTCTGTAAAAATTTCCATTTTTAGATTCATTAATAATTTGTGAAGTTGTGAAGCTTTTAGCACTATTTTCAGCATACCCGATTTGGGGTTTCTTGAGGAATTCGGTGGATCTTTGTGATATTAGTTGTTTGATCTTAAAGATTTGATTAAAGGTTGGAAATATCATACAAAAATTATAAAAGGGACATTTCACAGTCTCCAATCTGGAAGAAGAGGAAAAAGAATTGGATCCCTCTTTAACTGTATTCATAGTTCTCCCAATCCTACTGCTGCTCAAAGTCTCGCAGCAAAACTCAGAAAAACTGGAACCCCTTTTTCTTGCTGTTGCCTTTTTTTTTTATCTCTTCTCTGCTGTCGGAGACTATTCTATTTTTATAACTGATTCTTGGGAAGCATTATAATACATGCAAGAACAGGTGTCACTTTTCCAGTTTGAAAAAGAAAATAAATTTCATAAAAGGTAAGTGCCCAGTAGCTTATGTTTCATTGTGCTCAAATAATAATAATAATATCCATGTGTTATTATTTTCCAATACCACCTTTCCTGTGATAGATGTTAAAGGTTGATATAAAAGTTTACAATGTTTAAACATTGTCCGTTCCTCTTAATTGACACCTCTCATATACCAACATTGTGTGAGAGAGTTTGCATATGCCACCTGTCATGTGAAAGATCTAATTTTAAACAGACTATTCAAGATGCTGGGCGGATTTGACGTAATTATGGTAGTAAAAATAGGCCTATTTTCGAGGGGCATAACTAATTATCGCACCGTTGGATCTTGCTGAATTTTTGATATGTTGTCACAATCCTAGTTTTCCACATCCTTTCCAAGGCGATTTTAAAAATAATTTCTCAATCAAAAGTTACAGGTCGCTGTTTGAGGGTCTATATGACTGTCAAAAAATCCAACTTGCTAAATTACACTTCCCAACTGTTGATCATTGAATGCTATTTTGAACATGTCTCTCTACCTGCATATATGCCTTGGGTTTGTGGGCCTACCTTTGAACTTTTCTAAATTAATGAATCTTTATTTCGAACCCAGAATCTGAACTTCATTTATATTGAACCTGTAGGATGGGTTATTTGATCCCTTAAACCATTCTAAACTACTTTGAACTACTTTGAACTTCAGTTCGAAGTGGTTCAAAGAGGTTCAACATCCGAAACTGAATCATGAACAGGGACTGAATTCTGAACCTTTTCAAATTAACCAATCTGCATTTCCAAAAGCATTTGAACTGTCGAACCACTTTGAACTATTTTGAACTTTGGTTCGAAGTGGTTCGAAGATGTTCAACATTTGAAACTAAGAGTTTTAAAACTGTGAAACTTCTTGTGAAGTCCTCTAAACCTGGATTAAATGATCCTTATACCTCTGCTCTGAATCATTGAACTTGACAATTTTGAGCCAGGATGGGTCAACCGAACAATTGAACCACTTCAAACTACTTTGAACTGAGGTTCAAAGTGGTTCGAAAACATGAATTACAAGTTTTAAAACAGTGACCATATCAGTTACTAACAAAGTCTAAATTAGAGGTCTAAATTTAGAAAATTGGTTAAAGAAAGATTAGAATATGATGTTATTTAATTAATTATAAATTAATTAAATATGTACTTCAGTTTAAAATATTTATTTTGAAAGTCTGATTTAAGAAGTTGGATAAAAATAGAATTAAAATATTAAAATATTAAAGATTTAATATTCTTTTATTATGATTATTTAATTAATAATTATTAAATTAGAGTTGCATTTAAATAATGAGCTTTAATTATTCTTATTAATTTAAATAATAAACTATGCTTTAAATAATGCTTACACTAATTAATAAGTGGAGGAAAAATAAATATAAAAAAATATTTTAATTAAAAAAGTTCTCTAAATGTGCATAAAAGAATTAAATTGAAAAGATTTGATTAAAGTTCTAATTTAGGAATATTTATATTTATTTAATTTAATAATAATTTATTTAGGAGTTTTATTTTTAATAAACTCTAAATAATATTATTAGTTAAATTAATAAATATTATATTAAAAACGTTGCATGATTTAATAATCAAAGCCTTGATCTGGGGGAAAAACTCTTTATTAAGGAAATTAGAGCTCATTTCTAGATACATAGGTTTGGAGGAGCTAATTTCTAAAAAGAGGGTTTTTGAAGGAAAAGGAAGATTCTTGCATGTTTGTGTGTTCATTGTTTTAGCATCAGATCCAGGTAGGATTTTGTGGGTTTGTGTAGTAGTTGTTGGTTCTTCGAATTCCTGTCTTCTTCATGTCTGTTGTGTTTCTATTTTCAGAAGTCTCTAGGTTGAAACTCTTGTTTGAGAAAATTGATTTCCATTATAGAATTGTTTGTGATTCAATATGAAAATCTTTAGTAAATATTGAACTTTAGGGTTTTCAAAATCTAATGAATTATGAAATTCACTTTTGTATGCACTTTATGTGACATGTGATTTACTGGTGTTGGGGTTTTTGGGTTTCTCTTAGCTTTGGCCAGTCAGGATGTTTACCACAGGCTTGGGAGTTATGTTTTATGATGTCATGATGATGTTTTGATCTCGATCTTTTATACTCAACCACAGTAATCTGTCTAGTATGATCTATGAGGTGTTTTGATCTATTAATTGTTATTGATTTCCAGTGTTCTTGTGTGAAACTGAGGTGAATGGTGTGACCCATCTGATATAACCTTTCAGTCTTCAATCAATTGTATTTGGATTGCTTTCTAGTCACTTTTATAGGACTGAGGTGTTTGTATGATTTATTCTTGGTGATGTCATGTTATGACATGGATTGGTTTATGTATACTTGATTTTGGGATCAATCCTATTAGGATGATTGTATCGGTGGAATCTGTGATTGTGACCAGTATTTTTCAATACTTGTCAGTTGCTTGTTTAAGAATTGATGTATGGTATGTGGTCTTTTGTGATCTTTTGATTTTATTGAGCTTAGGGTAGGCTATCTATATGTCATGTCGGGAAGTGGCTTGCAATGAAGGCCAGGGCCCAAAATGGCTGCCAGGGTAACCAATTGTAAGTTTTTTAATAAGTGAAAAAATTACACTAAATGGGAATAAAATGAACCTAATAAGAGTCTTTGTATTTCATCGATCATGCCTCGAGTGTTGCTATAGGCTAGGATGGGAGTAGAGAGGACGCTTTGTTGTGACCATGCATTGTTAGTATGTCTTGTTAGTACGAAAGAATACTAGTGTTGCATAGAGTCACTAGGGAGCCGAGGTCAAGTTAGACTGCTAGGGTAACTCTAGCATTGATTCATGCAATAACACTTGCCTACTTGCATAGTATATTTCCTATGTGTCTGTGTTGCCTCTGGGATTAGTTGATACTTGTGTCTTGGTACCTTTGAGTTAGATTGCTTTCAAGTGATTCCTTGAACCTAGATGTTGGATTTGATTGTTAAGTTTGTTATCCTATTCGGGACTTGAGACTATCTCCTCAGTGCGATGGGAGTGGACCTTTTTGGGTTCCATGAGGTCGAGTGGTAGAGCTTTTTCTTATACCATTAAGATCTAACCGTCAGATGTTATTGTTGGATGTGTTTGTGTAGATGTTCCTTTCTATCTGTTCTTGTATTTCTATGATGGATGGTTGTACTATTGTATTGTATTTGATTTCATAAGATCTTAAGAGATGATGTAGTTTATTTCATGATGTATATTATTTCAGCCTTTCATACTGTGTGACTTATACAATGGATGATTGTGCATTTTGTTTATTACCAAGTAGCATCATTTATAATTATATATTATTTAAATGGTTTCATACTGGTATATTATTATTTGATGTGGATTTATTATATATTAGATTTATTATTAATTAAATTTAAATGTGATTCAACGTCATGTGACCCTTAAGAATTGTAATCTATTTCATGGTATGTGTTTATGTGAATGTTAATTGCTTCCGCTATGTTATAACTGTTGTTGTTAAGTTATTATCTTTAACTTTAAAAGAAAAATGTTTGTCAAACTTAGTAAAACTTTAGGTTAACTTCTTTTGGGTCACATGGTAAGGCGTTACACAAATAATTTCACTCCCACATCAAATACATCTCAAACCAAATATTTTGGTAGAACTATATGCAGGAAACTACAACACAAAAGATGATTTAGTAAATGGATCGGATGGCATATTCAAAGCATACACAAAATATAATGATTTTGACATAGTTTGGATAAGATTTAATGATAGTACAATCGAACATCAACAATGCAAGAGACTCGCACAATGATATACAAAAAATTTTAAAATGACGGGGTACGAATACTATGCATTATTAGACCTATCAAAAAGGCATCGATCAAAAATAAAAGTATTGTACGAAAACAATTCTCTATATAGATAGCATGTACAAGAACAATGTACAGGTCACAAGGGCTTACAATGGAGGCAATGGCTTTTGACCCCACAGGCATGAGACAACATGGATTAACATACACAACATTATCACGAACTAAAGTGATTGACTCATTATTCTTGTTAAAACCTCTAACATAAAAAAATCTAAAATCAAAGACAGAATACATTTTGAAATGTCTTGCCTACAATCAAGTGTAAAAAGGAAATTTGAGAATTACGATAAATGTTCTCACAACACACCATCCATGCTATTATGCACACTAAACACATGTATTTTAAAGCCTCGCATAAATGACATTACTAATGACTATGATATAATGTCATCTGACATCATCTGCATTCATGAAGTACACATGCAAGTCCCTAAACTAAATGACCAATTCCAACATTTCAACAACTTCAATGCCTACCACATACATGGTATAATAACACTAGCCAACAAAAACCTAGTCATTTCAAAGATAAAGTAATACAACACAACAAACATAGAATCTATTACAATAACAACTTTGATCAAAAGCAATGAACTAAATATATGTAATCTTTATGCAAGACCTAACACACCCATTCAAGAATATGCCACTATTGTTCAACAAGTCACCGCATATGTCAAACCAATCAGTAATTTATACATTGCAGGCGATTTCAACATTGATATGTCAACAAGAAATGCAAGGAAAGGAAATCTTGAAAAGTATATGCAAGATCACAACATGAATTACATCATAGACAAAACACACAATGTATACAACCCATCAATTGATTGTTAGAGTAATATTTTATTTTCTTACTAAAATCATTTTGATTTAATTAATTAAGTTATTACTCTTTAGTGCTTAAGATTTCTCTTAGGTGCATTAATAAGTAATCCTTTTATTAATTATTAATGTGCAACCTAGCTTTCTTAGGCTTTAGGGTTTCATTCACCTTTAAGGTTGAACTCTTGTAATTATTTTTTCATTATCTTGGAATACATTTTTCTCTCACTCCATTGAGATTTCCAAGCTGCACTTTTTCCCTCTTTGGTTTCCTTTCAACAACAGGTTATTTGCATGCAGGTGTTCTTGGCAAACTGTGAAGTTGGTTTTTCTCAACTTCTACATGGTATCAAAGCTTCCCTACTACTGTCTAGTCTGGAGATCTTGAAGCAATGATTCGAAGATGGAAAACCCAGCTTTTCGTAGTTTTTTCTCTTCAATTTGGAGGAGGTGCCTTTTTCTGGTGCACTTTGGGCAAAATCGAATGCCGCCATTACACTTAGAAGGACTGGTATAGTTGAAATTCATATCAAATTTGTCAATTTCAGCCACAATAGCCTCTATAAAAAAAAATTGGCTTCTCGGGGCCGTATGGATTCCAAAAAAAATAAAAAAATTTAAAAAAATTTGTTTATTGGGTGCACTGCCCAACAGCCACCAGCGCACCACCCCGCGGTGGCCTGAGCCTCGCCTCAACCAGCATGCCACTATGGCCCGACCCGATGATCACTGCCGTTGGCAAGCCACCATTCCACCACCATTGCCAACACAGCTCCACCCAACAATGACCACTATTGCCACCGTTGTCGATGATGACATCACTTTTTGATCGCTAATGTAAAATCTCTGATTGGTGACATCAGCATTCTGTCACCTAGAAAAAAATTTTGATAGGATTTTTTTCAAGCACTGATATCATCTTTCTGGCGATTGAAATTTTTTTTGGTAGATGGCCATTTGATGACCATACGACCATCAATTTTTTTCCAATGTCTATAATTTTCTAGAGAGCTCATTCTTTGGAGTAGCAATTGGTTTTTTTAGCCATAACTTGAGCATACAGATGTCTTTTTTAGATATGAAAGAAGCACCATGAAGCTGGTTCCAAGCTGGAGATGATGATGTTGGTCTCATTTTATGCCTTGGTTGTTTTGGCTCCTATTTTTGGTGTTGAAGTAGAGGCTTCAGTTTCCTCCCTCTCTGCATTTGGCATCCAAGTTTTCTTCTCAATTTTTATGCTTTCCTTAGTTGTTTCTTTGGTTTACAAGGGATAATTTTATATATTATGGGGGATGTATTTTCCTTTCTGTAATATAATTCAAAAATGACCCTTCTACTTCTATCTACTTTCTCTTAATGGTGGACTCTTATGTCGCCTACCTTACACCTCACAACTACCATACTTGGAATTGACAGATGACCTGATTGCTTATGGCAAAGGGGTTATGGTCATGCCTCACTGCAGCTTCACTAGTTCTACAGAGGCCTTATGAGGTTCTTATGTAGTGCAATAATATGGATGAGACAATGGGCCTCATTGCAATGAATATTTCAAATAGGTTACTGTTTCACCTAGATGGTTTCACTACACCCAGGGCTATGTGGGACAAGTTTTTCACCTTGATTGGCACAATGAATCAGTTCAAGGTTCTATAAATAGATGCAGAGTTCACCTCCTTGGTTCCTAAATCATTCACCAACATTGAGGACTTCTTGATCAAGTTCAAGTCTCTTCGATCTATTTTACAAGTTGCTAGAAAGACAAAATTAGATGATGAGTGGATCTTTTTGATGCTCTCAAAGCTTTGAGGTCCTTATTAGATTTTCACTTCTACCTTCGACTCCACTATGGATGCACTAGGTGAATGACATGTCATGCCCTCTTTTGAGACATTCTGTGACAAGTTAACTCATGAATAGTCCAAGCTCAATCAGATGGATTCACGTACAGGTTCACAGTCATAGGCATTGCTTGCCAAGTCACCTCATGATACACAAAACTAGAAGCCAAAGTAGATATTAGATTCCTCTTCTTAACACTATATTGGTCCATCATCTTCTTCTAAGAAGGAGAAAAAGAAGACTAAGATTCCTACCTATTCCTATTATTAGAAAGGACCCCATGATGAGTTACATTGTTTTCAGAAGAGATTTGATGGTTATGAGAAATAGATTGCAGATTTACAAGCTCTTCTTCAGAAGAGCACTATTTCCTCTCCATCATCTTCTACCTCACAAGGGTTTGCCTTTCAGTCTTCTTCCATCCCTTCAACATCTACACCAAATTTTGGACAGAGTCATGCATTACGGGCATCCATTGCATCCCCTTCCCAGGTCCCTTGGATACTGGATTTAGGTACTTCTCACCATATGGCATCTTCTTAAGGGGTCTTCTCCACTATTGAGGCTTCTCCCATTCCTCATATTCTCATGGGGAATAACATTTCCCTAACCATTTGAAGGAAAGGTTCAGTTGGCATTCAGGATGGCACATTCAATGATGTATTATATGTTCCATCTCTATCTACAAACCTTCTCTCAATTTATTAGATTACATGTAGTGGATCAGGGAAGAAAGTTGAGTTCACTGCAAATTCAGTCTTCATTCAGGATAGTGCAACATGAGGCCTTATTGCTACAAGGATAGTTGATCATACCACCCATCTCTATACCTTCTCACACTTTGGTCCACCATCTCCATTATTAGAGCACAACTCTTCTCTTTCGCAAGAGCATCATGTGGTGTAGTCCGGACACTTGAACCTTTGTATTGTTCCTAAGATCACTATTTTGACTACCACACCACATCCAATTGAGGTATTTTCTCTTCACGAGGATTCTTCTTCAGCTCTACTTGACCCTTTAGCTCCATTCATCGAACCTCTAGGTGCACCTGCTGTGAATTCTACAAAGCACATTCATCTCCTCTTTCATGACAATGTCAGCACACCTACATTAGGGATTCCCTTTTAGGATCCTCATGTTTTCTCCTTTGAGCATCAGTTAGGCCTTCTAGTTTCACCTCTCGTTCAGGGGTTTCCTTGTTCTATGCCCTTGTTTCTTCTACATTAGAGTTCCATTGATTTAATCATTTTGATAGGGGCTCCATCATTCTGGGGGGGCTTTGGTGTCTCTTCTCTCTCTCATGGGGGATTGGTTGTACTTATGGTTTTGAGAGAATCTCTTGAGCCATTTCTTTTTGTTATTTTTTTTCGTTTCTTTTTATAGAGGAGTTTTTCCCACTAGGTTTTCTCCTTTGTCTCCATTTTACAGAGATTTCCTTGTTTTTGGATACCTGATCAGGCCTTGTTGTTAGGACCAATTTCCTGCTTTCATGGCTATGCTAGGTTAGCTTATCCCCTTTGCTTAGCTTAAGGGGGGGTGTTAGAGTAATTTTTTTTTTCTCACTACTTAAATTATTTTGATTTAATTAGTTAATTTATTACTCTTTAGTGCTTAAGCTTTCTCTTAGGTGCATTAATAATTAATCCTTTTATTAATTATTAATGTGCAACCTAGCTTTCTTAGGCTTTAGGGTTTCGTTCAACTTTAAGGTTGAACTCTTGTAATTATTTTTTCATTATCTTGGAATACATTTTGCTCTCACTCTATTGAGATTTCCAAGCTATGCTTTTTCCCTCTTTAGTTTCCTTTCAGCAATAGGTGAATTGTGAAGTTGGTTTTTCTCAACTTCTACATTGATCACATCTGGACAAACTGAAGTAATATATCTTGTTTTTACAAAGCAGAAGCATGTTGGGCTAACCACCTTGCTACACTCATAAGGTTCCATACCCCACTCTATATTGTTAATACGTAGACAACCAAACACAAAATCAAATAGCAACAACACATACAATAATGCAAATACATCTTACACCTAAGAGTTTTTATGTATCAGAAGCAATAACTCTAATTTAATAGTATATATTTCAATGTTCTACATTTGTGTGCAGCACAATAATGGAAGCAAGCAAAAGAATAGGAAAGGGAACACATGTCAAGCAAGAGCAAACAACAAAAAGGTATCGAGCTTTTCTCATCTCCAATAACATGAATTCTCACATGAAAAATGATCAACCAATACATGAACATTTCTATTATTTGAAGCAATGTTAAATATCAACCCACTACAAACTAAACTAACACCATAATAATTTGTGCATGTCTAAACTAAGAAACCCCAATGCAATATCAATTGAGGACTTGAATGCAAGAAAAGTAGGAAATAGTTTTGAAGGCTCGACATACTTGTTGTATATATAGCAATATTGGATAGAGACAACAAAACATAAGAGATGCTATGTGCAGACTTGACAGACTTTAAAGGAGAAATGACAATAACTCTAAATGTGACAAGGAATCTTGTACAAGAGTACAAAGCAAGATAGTTCCAAGAACATCCATTATACTATCAGGATTTCAAATAGGACACAAAACAACCTATGATTGTGGAGATTTTGATTGCATCTTGATGCTCCAAGATTCAAGCACAATTGAAACTATACCATGACTTTGCCAAGAATATAAATTCATACCAAGCACCACAATCAAATAGCTACTCACAAGCATAAGTACCTATGCCATTGGTACAATAGGTCCACTAGTAGTTGTAGGATGACAGACATGCTCCCAATATGTTGTTGACATAAAAGATGGAAATAATGATGATGGAAAAGTACAAGTAAAAAGTACACTAAAAAACCCTTCTTTCTATGTATCATGTACAATAGTCATATTTCTATTGAGTACAAAGTTCTAAAAATAAAAAATAAAAAACTCTTGTCAATGACTAGCTCCAAATCAACTCTGCATTCCAAGAAGAATCCATGCAAATAGAAATCCAGTTGCAAAGAGGTGAGAGTCTTGTCATGTTGGTTAGAAACATTGTATGGCAGAATGACATGGACAAAAAATTTCACACAGGGATAGCTACATACATTTGTACACTAAAAGAGAAGAGAACATTGGATGTCTTGAATGCATTGCTACAAAAAACACTAAAGGTAATCAAACTCAGATAATTGAACACTTCAATTGCTAATTAATTCATACACAAGCTACATTAACATCAAAACACATCTTGCAAGTTGATGGGGTTATCAACGTAGCCAACTCATTCTCAAATCCATTTCATGCATTTTGTTCCCAATGCAACTTAAAATTTGAGGATTATGGAATGCTAGAAGACAAAACAACTCATTGCAATAGATGCAATCAAGAGGTTTCATAAGTATATTCACTATACCTAAATACTATCATCACAACTGAAAATAAACAAATCATCCAGTGTTCAATAGACAAGTCCATTGTTGAAACAACTACTACCAAGCCTAAAAGACACAAAAGTTGAGGACTACACACAAGACAAATAAAAAATCGTCTTTATCCTCTGAGATTTCGCTTTGAAAGGTCAATTCACACTTAACCAAAACAATGCCATCAATCATGTCATGACAAATGGAGATTGAACAATTGCTCACAAAAAAAGGTAAATATGACTAGTCACAAATTAGTAGTTATTCAAAATATGAAAATCAAGTTATTAAGAGACATAATTACAATATACTAACATGCACAAAATAGAATTTGCAGGCATCATGGATAGCTATAATGACATATCAAGCTATAATTAATGCTAGTTACAAAAGATACCAATTAGTATAAAATAAGACATAATCAAATAATGTATTTACATGAGTCTCATATCCAAGTACACTCTTTGTCTCATATATGTATAATGAAATAATGTATATGCATTGATATGCTATGAGACATACTCTTGTTCTATCAAGTTGTATAACATGATTGAGTAGAAGCTTTGCTAATGTAAACTATTATTGAAATACAATGGGAAATTACATCACATGCTTTATCCTATTGCATATCCAATGTATAAAACACTATCTAAATTGCTACTTTTCATATGCAAAAACTATACTTAGGCAGGAACTTTGATGCTTTGTGTCCTTGTTTAAACTTATCATTCGAAATTTCAAATGAAAAATATTATCCTATCATTCAAAATATTAAAAATGTTTGGATTGAATAAAAATTAAAGTTTCTTGTCCGATAAGATTCACAAAAACAATATTATTGCACGCAATGTCATAGAAGAACAACATGTCATGGGCAGATGGGCAACAGAGTCGTATGGAAAGGCCCAAAAGTGAACATTTCTTGAGGCATTTTTTGACAGTCTATGTGCCCCGTTAATGCCTTAAGTTTTTACATGTTAGAAACATGCAAATGCAAACCTCTTACAAGAAAACAAGTGTGTAGAAAATGGGTGTCGTGTGTTAAAAATAGAAACCACCTGAGCAGTGAAAGAATGATATATTTCCTCATAAAAGTGTGATCTTGAGAATATATTTTTGAAACAAGTTGCAGTCTTCGGGGAATTTTTCATGAGTAGCAAACACATAGTGGAGATGATGAATAATAATGGCATTTCATAATTGTGTAAATAGTTGGTTTGCTAATCTTGGCATTTCTTTAGATTTCATAAGTATTATGAATGAAAACATTATTTTGTAATAGAAACCGTTGACTTTCATTATTTTTTTGGAATTAGGTTAAAGATGGTTCAGGTTGTTGAATTTCATGTTTGAGTGGCACCTCAACCGACCATGCAATAGATGAGTTTGTAAATATTTTTGTGTAATTAATTTCTATTCAATCCAATAATTTGGAACCGATTTCTATTTTCTTTCTAATGCACCTGCAATATATTCATGAATCTTTAGTTTTTGGATGTCATCTGTGCTCACAAGTAATATTTTTTTGTTACAACTCAAATAAAAAATTGTGCAATGAGCCATTTTGTTGGGCTCCAATATGGTCATTTTTTTATTTGTTTGAAACCCTCCACATGACTTCAATGGGGTTTTTTTTATAAAGAAATTTTAAAAATTCTTTGTGAGAGCTTTTGTATATTTATGTTTTCCATAGTACAAAGTTCAAGAAGGCTAAAAAGTACTTTGAAGTATGTTCCCCATGCTCTGCCCAAGTATATCTTCCTTGTCTCTATGATTGAACTATTGAGAAAAGAAAGTCTTGTTCACCCAAAAATGAGCTCTATTAATCTATTTCAAATACATCCAATTTATAGACTTAAGAGAGTGTGCACAGCGCAGAGTGAGGATGGACAACATGCTTAGGCTAGAATCCCATGGGCACCCACTTGCTTAAAAATAGAGCTGGTGCCACTAAGCTTTTTTAGGAACATTTAAAGGGGAGTAGTCCCATGAATTTTAGATATAAATATGCTTAAAAAAATTAGCTCCTAAATTCAAGGAAGCAGGGGGTTCCATGAATTTGAAAATGAAATTAGCTTAAACTTTTAAATTTATGATAATAATGCATTATAATAATCATAACTAATTTTTTTATTTTATCAATAGTGTACTTTGCATATATATGAACTTTTTAGAATCATGATAATATAAAAAAATCTTACAATGTATATTGTAATTTATTTAAATATAATAAAACTGAAAAAAAAAAAAAAAATTGTTTGTATTGTTTGAAAATTATATGATATTTCACATTTATCAATTTTTGTGTATTTATCTTCATACATTTTTATTATATTAACAACATGAAAAAATAACATTGTTGCACATTTAACTAGTTTTGTTGATTTATGGGTGGGAAACTCGTTAACACATTATCGTAAACGTACAATAATAGGTGCTCATGAAAGGTATATGTAAATTGATTTGAATTGTATACATGAAAGTTATAATATTCATATTATAACCAAAACTTAAACAAAAATATAGAGTCAATTTTTCATTAACCTTTGACTTCTTAATAGCTCTACATGCTTACATTATTCATATCACCATTTACAAAAGCCATTAATGCTTCACAAGAAATTGTTGCTCCTAGATCCACTGACTCATTAGTTGGCATATTTGTTCCACTTTCATCAAAAACATCATCACATGTATCATCTTCATCTTCCACATTTAATGTCATGTTATGCAATATACAACAACAAAATATATTTTTTGGAAGTACTTCCAAATTTGGATGCCACATTTTTTATTCCAAAATCTGCCACATTTTTTTTAGCCTCCCAAATGCATGTTCTATCACAATACGTGTTGATGACAACTTAAAATTATATTCTCTTTGATTAGTTGTTAGACCTCCACTAAAAGGTGTAATTAACCATGGAAACAATGGATACCCTCTATCACCAATAATGTACTCCCTCATATTCAATGATCTAATCAATATTGAATGGCCATTTAATCTCTCCCCACCTTCACACGTTCTATAGAAACCTAAGTTTCGTAGAAGTCTAGAATCATTTATAGAGCCAGGCCATCCTGTAAAAATATCCATGAAATACATATTGCTACCAATAATTTCTTGTAATGACATGCTATAATTATGGTCATGATCAAACCAATCAGAAGAGCACTCATTAGGTGGAAGATGAAATTGAATATGACTTACATCTATTGCTCTACAACAATTTGGAAATCTTCATTTCTGGCAAAAACCTTCTTTCACATGCTCAAGTGACATTTAGTTACTAGGCCATTGGATATGATTTTGATATCAAGAATAAATGACATTAATGAACTTATTTACAACTCTTACCACAGTGGACTTACAATAGCCAAACAGTTCACTAATGTTAAGCATTGTCAGTTTGGATGACAATTGTAAAACTGCAACAACAACCTATTTCTCGACTGACAATACCCTACTTTTTAATAGGAAAAGATTCCAAATTAAGCTTTAGCCCCCCAAAAAAATAACCATGGGACCTCCAACTCCTTAAATATAGAGCCCAAGCCCACCAACCCCCCCCCCCCAATCATAAAACTGCAACAACAACCTATTTCTCGACTGACAATACCCTACTTTTTATGCTAGTAGCAAATGAATATGGTATTACACCTTGCTTCAAGTCATCATTCAAAATTTCACAAATATTTTAAAATAATGCATAAGGCAACCTAAAAATGCTGCAAAAATGTTCATCATCACATCTAACTTGGAAAATGTAGTGTTTCCACCAATGTAAAGAGTGCGGCTTGACATACCACTCACCTTGAATTCTTTTGTCCCACTGAAAAATAGATAAATCATTTCCAATAATGTCATCTTATAGCTCAAAATTGATTGCATGAAGGACTATTTCCATGTCATCTGATTCCAATTTTGTCAATTTTATCATTTTAGAGAAATCTGCTCTATGTTTCTTACAATTGTCCTGTATAATTTTTGAGCTCTGAGTTTCATTCCAAATTTGTAATGCCAACTGGATAACATTTGATACAATAACAACAAGAAATTTCAATGTTTTGGTTGAATTGGAATTTATTATGCATTAGTTAAGTCCACCCTACCAAAAAAAAAATACAAAAAAAATTATTAACACTTCGAAAATTACATTAAAAATGGTAAGAAATACAATTTTCATATGAACACATAAAAGAAAAAACATATAAAAAATAATAGCTCCAAATATTATATATCGACATGGAATCATAAATCGTAATTAACCAAAAACATAGCCAAAACAAAAGCAAGTATTTTTACTTTCCATGCCATTTAAGGTTATGACTTCTTGTCAGATTTTCCATGCTACTAATACTTTATGAAATATCTATGTATGAGCAAGTCTGATCTAAGTCTAATAACCACTACAGACAACTACATAAATAAGGCATCTAACTCTACTTCCTAAGATGCTTAATAAAAATGCACATGGCGATTGGCTCCAAATTAATAATAAGTAATTGGAATCTACGTACCTAGGAAGAAACTTATGATTTATCACAGCAGTTCCAATTTGCAAAATTAGATTTAATGTTTTTAGAGCTATTACTGTACAGGTTTAAGAATTTATCCTTTTAGAGCTATGGCTTTATTGGTTTGAAATTTAATGCTTTTAGAGCTACGACTGTACTAGTTTCATATTTAAATCTTTTAGAGCTATGACAGTGTTGGTTTCAGATTTAATTTTTTTAGAGATATGACTATTTTACAACTCACACAATTCCCAACTCTATTCAATAAAGAATTTAACTAACAATAAAACTCTTTGATTCTACTTTAGTAGATCAAAGCAAATGCCTTTGCAATTAAAAAGAAAACTACTTTATTTGCTCAGCATTAAACTTCTCCCCAGATATGAACACTCTCAAAATTTCATCCACAAATTAAACTTCTCCCCATATATGAACCATCCCAAAATTTCATTTATAGGTATAAAAACAATATAAGCACACCATTCAATAGAGAAGCTTTCAAAAAGATGACACCAAAGATCCCAATGTGGAAGAGCTGCCAATAGATTGCATATCATAGAAGAGCCATGTAATAGAATATAAAATTTTGAACTTTATATTTAAATGAAAATCAAGCACAATTTTTCCATGAAAGTAGTGCACAAGACAAGCAAGTGCAATGATTTCAAATGTCAAACAAAATATTATTTGAATGTCATACAAAACTATAACCTATATATAAGTACTAAAATTAAGCTAAATCATTTTTCATTTGAAAATGATTCAGATATCTTAACCATTGCTTGGCCTATAGAACTAAGCGTAGCAACTAGGCTCATCTACACATTGAGTTTTTGTTCTTCCAATTTGATTAATTTTTCATCATTTTTTCTTCCTTACTCAACTACCTTTCCATCAAAACATAGTCTCTTTCATGATAACTCTCCATCAAAGTGTAGTCTTTTTCATGATGTTTCATGCAGCCATCTTTAGCAAGTTGTAATGTAGAAATAACTAGTTTATTGTTTTCAAGAATTGTATCTTTCATACCAGTTGTTTTTAGAGTTTCCTTTAATTTTTTCCTCGTGTATCCCTTTTCACTTTCATTGTCTATATGTATTGACCCTTGACATGCTTCATTCATTGTATCAAATTCATTCATTAGATAATTTTCATTTGGAATAGTGTTTTTATCACTGGATGTATTAGTGTAGTAAGAAGTGTCAATGGTAATATTTCTAAGATCAATAACTCTATCAGTCCCAAAATTTGTCTCCATCGCATCCATAAGCTCCTTTGGGAAGTTTGATGGAAGTCTTTTTTGTGCTCTTTCTCTAGTTGTAATAGTCCAATAATTATCATGGCCAGAGGGAATAGGCAACTCATAATCTCTTACTCTCTTGTAGTCTAGTAAAACATGCTCCCAACGATCTCAACATTGATTTGCTTCCTGAAAGACTCCATGATGAGAAAAATATTCCTCCACAATTTTCCACTTTCTAGTAGATGTTGTAGCCTTCTTCATTGGCCCACCATTTGAAAGTGTGTTTTTCTCATTGTGCTTTGCTTCTATGAGGACTATGGTGTTCAAAATGGTCCATCGTATCCTTCCTTCCTGTGTAGAAGAAGCCATAGGTGTTTTTTCTTGAACTTTTGATTGTTGTTCAAATGGAGTACATGTTATTGTTTCCTCATTTTCCCTCTCTATATTATGAGAAATATCAGAGCTGAATATTCCATTCATTGTCTAAGAACTTGGGACAAAACCAATGAACTCTTCATTAATAGAATATATATCATCATCTTCTATGTCATTTTGGGATAACATTATTGTAAACCTCCTAAAACAACTCTTTGTTGGTATTGGATGATGTATATTTCTGTCCATTTCCAACAAAATATATTGCTTCACACTGCAAATAAATGATGAAAATTCATAATTCTATAGTAAGAAGATTGGAGTGATACACATAAGTTACATAAGGAAAAACTAGTACCATTAAAAACTTTGAGTTTTGTATAACTAACAAGGTTGTCATCGGAATTTATATATAAAAGAAAAGAGCTGAAAGTGAAACTTTCATTGAATATCCTAGTAGGTTTAAATGCTTCAAAAATGCTAAAGATAAAGAGGACAAAAATAAAAATGCATAAAAGATGCTACAACTACAAGAAGCCAAAGGGCCTTTTGACTCTACTTCAACTCTGATCCTCATTGATCCCCACTTCATATTGCAAATGCTCAATCATCGTTAAATCAATTAATGTTCATACTAGGAAGAGAAACTATAAATATGATCATATTTAAATAAGACCATCAATGCAATGTAGTCAATATTAAGGATTAGTTCTTCACGTGACATAAGAGGAGTCAATGACTTAAGCATAGAGTATGTTGGAGGGATACGTATCCAAATAAGAGTGTAGGGAGTATATTAAAACAATTGTCAACAACCACTATGTGGGAGATTCCTCGCCCAAGTATCCAATCAACAAGAAGTCACATTTAATCATATCAGATTACTTCCAACTAGCAGTCCCCAGGAATATGAGGAGAGAAAATTAATAAGGAATCTTCAAACAATAGAGATAAGTGGGATAAATCAAAGTGAATATTACCACTAAGTGGTGGAAAGGAATGATAATACACAGGAAATAGAGTAGTGACTATACATTTCATAAAAGGATTAATATGTTCAAGCAAAGATGTGCAAATTGTTATAATAATACAAGGCTATCAATTATACCCAAGAGACACGAATATAAAGCAATGGGTTTGTCTTTAAGAAAACTCACAATTCTCTATTAATGATTGGAAGATTAGAGCTCTCAAGCTCTCAACATAGGGCATATGAAAATTATACAAGAAATGAATGCATATATCAAAAGAGAGAAATTAGAGATAGTACCATTTTTATGAGTTCAAAAAGATAGGTTGAAGAACACCATTAATTTGTTCCATAAAAAAAGAAGGGACACTAGAAGATGAGAGATTATAAATATACTTAAATATTGATAAAATAATACATTTTATTATTTACTTCAAATCCAATATTTGGGTTCATATAGACAATTCTTTTGAATTCAAGAAACTAGTCCTAACTATTTGAAGATTGGATAGGGAACATTACATGATAAGATAAGCTATGCATCTAAAACTTGTGAAGATAAAATAAGACAAATAAGATCAAATAGAAGAAGTGACCATTTTTTGTTTGTGCTCCTAAACCAAGATCCTTGGTGCCATAACATGGTTGGAAATTGGAATGTTGAAATTACTATAGCACTTTTAAAGCTTCTACAAACTTGCTCTAGCCAACATTTCATTAGGAAAAAATAGATTGAAGAACACAACATACCAAAAATCAAGCACAATGGTTTCAAAATAAAATTAGCCAATACAACATCCACTTATAATAACACCATAACTCCTCTCATCTTGTAAATGGAAGATTACACCTGTTCAACTCAATTGCACATCCTCAAATTGGAAAGTATTGGGTTCATACTAGGAGTCCCATGGACGAAGTATATAGACCCCTTTAAAAAGATGTTAACAAACAAACATTCAAGACCAATGATGGAGATAGATTGAAGTGTCTCTAGTTAAAATAGAGCATTCAGAGGCTGATAATGTTAGAAAAATAGAGCATTCAGTCAAAGATGATATTAGTAAAAGGACCATTCAATGGAAGAGGATATTGAAAAACAAAGCACTACCTTAACTTTGTCACTTTTGATTCTCTAGTCAAGAAATTTAGATACAATAGTGCAGCACAAGGATACCTTGCCTTATTCCAATCGAAAAATGTATGACTATATCATACATGCACACAGATGTTTGAGCCTTTATGCCTTTGCTTTAGGTAGTAAATAAAAAGATTGTAGTTGCACTTGGACAAAGATGAGACTCCAATTTTTCTTTATTACAAGTTTTCTATCCTTTTTGAATTAATGCTATCTACACATTGTAATGTTTCATTTGCAACTTTTCTCAACCTATTTTTAGACATCTTGAACTTTCTATCATTGGCACATATGGCTTAGCTATCTTTCGATTTTTTGTTCTTAAGAGAAGGATCTTGAGTTCAGACATCTAAAGTTCTAACCATCCAAGCTAAAAAGTAGTATGCGGTCTTCTACTAAAAAGAAGACTATGGAGCAGACCCAAATTGGGTTTACCAAAGCTTTTCGTATATTTTGAATCAAAAACATAATATCTACTGCATTCGTGATTAGTCTAAAGTAATATATGTTTGGTATCAATTATATACCATGAATGAAGGTAATATAGATAGTTCTTTAAAATTAATTTATCGTATTCGATTTTGTAAACCAACTGTTAAACATTTTAAATAGGAAATGCATCTATTTAAGAGCCCATTAACTATGATATACATGGTGAAATCAATTGTGACTCACATCAAACATATCAAGGCAAGATTAAAAGATGGGTTGAAAATTGTAGTCTAAAGTAGAATGAGAGAAAACTAAGCAGATTGTATAAGAAAATTCAAACTATGGCAGATTATATTTCCAGAACATTTAACCATAAAACTAAGCAATTTGAAACATGAGAACTTAGGGATGCAAAATAATGCATGATTTAATGATAAAAATGGGAAATTTGAATCATAAAATGGAGCATTATTTTGGATCTTTAATAATATATTTAAAAATGCTTGCATCTAAGACTCAGAAAAAAAAAAAGGTAAAAGAGAAGCTCTAGCGTTGTCTTAGAGAGAAGAAAAAAATTGTCATATTGAATCATTGATCACATAAACATAACCATTACTCTAGAACAATATATTATGAAGCATGCCCAGTTCAAAATTGTGTTACACATGTCTATACTTGTATGGAAAATGTTTATGAGAAGTGAAAACCCAAGCAATTAGTAGATGTGAAAACCAGAGAAATTAAGATGTTCTTAAAATATTGGGTAATGGCTTCCATTACAAAGGGACATAGAGAATAATTGAAACTTACGAGAGTAAAGATAACATGCATATTGGTATATGTTAGGGCATTGAAAAATCTTTTTTTATGGCGTGTGGCATAGGGTAGAGGATATATTGACGGAATTAATGATTGAACTCAAACAAATCTGAACTGGGCATTGGCATCGGGAGTTCAGTTGTAGGTTTCATGATCTATGGCGGGCAACTCTTGCTAAAAATAGACCCACATAAAAAACTCACACATGATACAATGTCCCTCAACAAAAAAATTAAAATGCACATGCAGAAGTATAAAAACTAAAATATTTAGAGAGACGACACTAAAAAGAGAAAGTAGAAATAATTTACATTCACTGGTACTAGCAGTAAATCAATGAAGACAAATTAAAAAATGTAATGGGGAACAATGGTACCTTTCTTCTCCTTCATGTGTTATTTTCCTCTCTATAGTGTGCAATCACAGTCACACATAGGCAACAAATGAAATATTCAAAATATAAATTGTTCTTTTTAGAGTTTTTGGTGGGATGAATTCACTTTGGAGGGAAAATGAAGGGTAGGTTTTTGCCAAGTGGCAAAATTCTTCTCTATGTTGGTGGGTTTATTTCTAGTCCCACCCCATTTTCATCCGCTCAACTAAAAAGTAGGGGATCCTAGTTAATAGGAAAAGATTCCAAGTTAAGCTTTAGCCCGCCCTCCCCCACACCCAAAAAAAAAACCATGGGACCTCCAACTCCTTAAATATAGAGCTCAAGCCACCTCCCCCCACCCCCCCATGGAACCCCTGCCTTAGTGGGTTGTCAAAGTGCACATGGTGTAATGTAGGATGAGTGTGTTGAGTATGTTGCCTAGTGAATGGGCATGCAAGAAAGTGAAGAAAGTAGTGATGAGAGATAGTGCATATGTTTGAGCTCTTACACCGCCCTTCGACCAAAGAAAGGAGGGTGCAATGTGTTGTCACAAAGTGAAATGGCCATGAAACTGTGGGGACAAAAATGATCATTAATTTTTTTTTTGACAATGAGACAAATTTCGACAACGATTTTCTAGTGTGAGATAAATTTTGGTTGCAAGCAACCTCATAGGGGAAGCCAATTGGCTAATAACCACACTTATACATTGCAAATATCCATGCAATTCACTAAGGCATTGTTTGATTGCAAGAATTCAGGTGGAATAAGAAATTCCTAATTCATGCATTCACCAATATCATGTTTGTTTGCAATCCACCAAATCAAAATTAGAATTCGACTCTCCTCATTTTACCTCAAATTGAGAAGAGTAGGATTCCTAAAAAACATGGAATAAGAATAAGCTATGCTGATTCCATATTTTTAAAAACTTAATTGCATGTCTTGTCAGGTCCATGAAAAGAAATGCAGAGCAGGATTTTTCCTTCTTTTGTCGCTTGATGCTTTTGGAGTTTTTGACATTCATCGTCATCAAACATTTGCACAGGTTTCTTCTCGTAGAGATATTTGCTTTTGTTGCCAACTGGAGTCGACGTGGTTTTTGCTGAGGAATAGAAGCAAAGGTGTTGGTTTGCTTGCAACTAATGATGGGGTTTTGCCAAGTTTGTATTTTTTTAGTTTTTATTAACAACAGCTAATGATGGGTTTTTTTTCTGAGCAGGATTATTGATTTCTAGGAGATCTCTTTGCACAGAGAAAGTATTCATCTGCAGCTAGGGTTCCCTATACTCTCCAGGCTCCAAGTACTATAATATAGCTAAGCTATGATTTGTGTTATACAGGAAAATATTATACGTTGGGAGAGATGACTAGGGTTTGTATTAGTTTCTCAAACATTTATTATTTAAAAAATTCATATATCTTTTAGTCTGCAAGATGTTCATACAGGTTAGAAATTTTGATGATATCTTTTATAATCAGTTCATTGTTGATGGATTCCAAAATTAAATGCACTATTTCATTTTTTATTATCTTTTTAACTCTTCCTCTTCAAAAGTTAAAAATGGAAATCATACCATTCCACCTTTCTTGGGATACTTTATATCCTATCTTTCTTTTTTTCTCCATTCTTAGGAGTTCCTTTCTTGGAGTAGGTGATAGTTTATATCCTCTCTATTTTCATTTTGGTGATGTAGACAGAAGCATTTTGAGGTGAAATGTTTCCTATATAGTTTTCTGTAAAGCCCTTGTTTTTTTAAAGAAAAGATTCACCAATGACTGTCTAATACAATTGTTAAAAAGCTATGTAGCACAATTGTCATCTGCAACAATGGCTCAGAACCTAATTTTAGTCACAAAACTCTTACTCGGATTTGTAAAATGGACTAGTTGCAATCAATAGCATAATGATCCCGAGAAATAAAGACTAAATTTTCCCAAGTGACTGAGTGCAGTCACAATTAATTATACTCTTTGAGAAGACAAGCCAAGGACCCTCTCAATTGATTTATGACCAAGTTTTTCACTCCAACGATGAGGTCTACTGCTACTCATTAGTTTGTACATAGCTAATTATTCAAATTCAGATTTGGCTCTCTTTGGTGATTTTTACTCTGACCAAAGGACACTTTTTCAAAGCACTGTAAGGGTCGTGGGAAGCATGAGTGTAATTTCTCTGTACGTAGACTGATATGAAGTTTACTTGCTACTGTATGCTCCAACAGTGGTGACTGTAATTGCTGCTATTTATCTCAGGTTGATAAGACCTCATGAATATATGTATTTTCTACAGTTGTGAGCTCACTTGCTGGTGCAATAAATGAAATATTATGTGCTTCAATTTATATGAAGAAGCTATTGTGTTTCAGTCAATGCATTTTTCTATAGACAGTCAATCTTCATGCAATTTAAAGTTAAACATAAGCCATTGATTAAGAAGATTGTTTAACTTACAAGGACTGAAGATTTGTCAAGTTTCCAATGTATGGAGAAAGAGTTCCAACCTACCATTTTTAGGGTTTTCTTCTTCTTCTTGGTAGCTGTTGCAGGTGTAGTACTCTTTTTAAGCACCAATATAAGAGATCAATTTATCGCATAACTTTTAGTTTCTAACGATTGTGTTGATGACCACAATACGGATTGTGTATTTCTTTTGGTCTTATTCTTTGCTCAATTATTTATCTAAAATGTCACAATCTTTCATTTGCTCCCACTGAATTGATTTTCTCTACAATTTTGGCAAACTGATAAACACATTCTTCAAAATTAATGATAAATATTATAAAATCAAATGTGAAACTAGTTATTAATAATTGGTAAATCAGATTGTGAAGTATGCAATGTTAATCAAACTTTATAGACAATGATAACATCGAACTTTATAGGTCCAATGATAATTGAAATTAATAGAACAAAGATCAATTTTAAAAGCAACATTACTTGATTATGGAACGTCGATATTAGAGGACTTCTCTTTAAAAACCACCTCCAAAGATTTTTCTTCCTTATTTCCTAAGAATTCCAAAGATCTCACCTCCAAAGATTTCTCTTCCTTGATTCCTGAGAATTCACAGTCATAGCCATGAATCCATTTGTCCTTCAACTCTTTGACATCAGCTTGTTGTTTGGATTTCAAGTACTCCCCATATAAATATGAGGCAAAACCCCACAAAGCCATCACCAGAGCAAGGCCCTTCTCCCCACTAAAATTTTCATGGTATATATTAACTTCTAGCACTTGTGTCACTAGAATAAACATAGTTTTGAGGATACCACTTAATAGAGAAGAAGTTAGAAAGATGAAACCAAACACCCCAATGAAGAAGAGCTAACATGATTGCATTCCAAACTAAACCAATGTAGAACTTAACATCCCTAATATCAGATGCCCTCGCCTCACTTGCAATAGTCTCAAAATCCTTGTTCGCTACCATTCCAATTGTGCAAAAAATAGTTGTAGAGAATGACATGATGAATTGCATCTTCATATCCAGTGTATATGTCACTTTGCACTTGCTTCTCTTGTAAACAAGCTCAATCATGGGGAGAACTAACCCATAGAGCCCAGTTGCACCAATTGTCAAAAGAAAACCAAAATTGTACTTTGCGCTTGTGATCTCTTTGGGTTTGTCACTCTTTGCTTGAAAGGCAAGCAAAAAAAAGCCAACAATGAGAAAAATAACAACATTGATTGAATAAGGGGTGAATTTTTGACACACCAAGAGAAAAGCTTAGAGGACATTAAAAGCAAGCTAAGTGGCATTCAACAAGGAGTATGTGGAGAAAGGAAGGTAAAAGACTCATCATGCATCCATGTAATCATCCACCCCTATTATCACTCCAATCACATTGCAAGCAAGGAATTGAAGGAAAGTAACATGTTGAAGATGTGGGTGCCTTTTATATTGTATAAGGATAGGAAGAATGAGAATGGGAAACCCTATTGTTTCTAGCCAATAACACAACCATCTACTAGAACCACCATGGATGAAGTAAAACTTGAGTGACAATGGCACTACTGTAGTCCCAATGCACAATGCCAAGTAGTTCAACAACACCACCATCCACTCCATCAAGCTCTTCTTTTTCTCTCCCAGACTCTCCTTTAGATCCATTATTTATGTATCTAAAGGAAGATAGGTTTATATACTTTGTGGGTTAAGCCTAATCAAGTATGGAGGGTGGTCCTAATACCCTCTATAGCCTACAACACTAATGGATTCGATTAATATGATTTAGGGATTACTATAAATAGAGAATTTCCTTAGTTCTTGTCAACACTAAAATCCCAGTAGTCCCCTAGCTATATAGCATGCCGAACCCTAGCAAAGATCCATGCTTTTCCTTCAGTTGATCTCTAAGATGCCTATATTTCCACACTTAATTTATTATATCTATCATAAAACATTCAGGCCCACGATAGTGACACAATCATATCTGTCACTCTATGTTTTCTTCACTTAAATGAAAAATAGTGGAGACTCTAATTATAGACACCTAGGTTTCAAAAATGAAGCAGCTTAAAAACTTATATAACAACTCGCATTGTTGTGATGAAACATCTGCTCTTTTTCTCAAAACAATGATTTCAATAACCCCAAAACTAAATCATAAAGAACATGTTATATTACACTCACATTGCCATGATAGATCCATTAGTTGCACAACTGATTGTGCTCTAACTACAAGGGTCCATAGAGTTTATGTTTCACTCTCTCAACACATTGTTCGTGTTTAAGTGCATCTCTAATGTAAATTAGAGCTACCATTGCAATGCACATGAAATGGCTATCAAAGGGTGTATAATGCAAATGAAATGGTTATCATGTGGAATGCAATGCAAGTGAAATGGGTGTTTTGAGAAAATCAAATAGGTGTCATCTGTGATACAACTCGAATGAAAAGGGTATTTAAATAAATACCCAACATATGAACCAGGTTTTTAACAAATGCAATGCAAATAAACTGTGAATAGAGGAGATAAAAAATGTAGAAGGGGTTAAATTAAAAACCCAGTTCAAATTCTCACAGAAACATAGATTTGAATACCTTCATAGTTGACTCCCTTCAAAGACAGGGATGTTGAAGTATCAATCACCCCTAGTAGCATTAAATACAACAAGAATGAAAGAACATTTGTACTGGTCATCCATTGCAGATGCCCAAATGCTATGCAACCTTGCTTGAGAGACACAGAACCTACATTCAATGAGATAGTAAATGCAAACATTCCATTACACAACTTTCATTATTCTCAATGTGGGTATGATGGACAAGTTATACCACTCCATTAAGCTAAGCTAATCAAGCTTAATTAATTCAATTATTGGTCTTGGTATTATGATGTTTGGGCCTAGAGGCTACTCCCATGTTTGTCATTGTGTCATTCTCACAACCTATCCTCTCCTCTCCTCTCCTCTCCTCTGCCTCATCTTGTTATATTTTGATTCAATAATCTCAATGTCAGATTGAAAAGTGAGGGGCTAAGTGTCACATTTCTCCTTTCCATGAAGAATTGTTAGAGATGCCATACATTGGCAATGTACATGTGACTTTCAAATCTCCATTAATTCTTTTTAGTTGGTAGATGGACTTTATGTTGAGCATTTCTTGCAAATTGTTATTAATTCCATTCTATGCACCAACTCCCATCCTATCATTCACATCATTGTTGGCATGGTCATAGGATCATGCTTGACCACTTAAGTATTTTTCTATCAATTGTATTTTAAACAATTCATCATGCAAGCTGAGGGAGATATCATTTTCTTTGGAATCTTGAGGCCTCATTTGTGAACTAAGAATGCATGGCTAGTTATTTGGATGGATGATAATGCCCTTCCAATGATAACTGTTAGCATTATTACTTAATTAGACAACCCAATACTTCAGCCATAAGAACTCAAATCCTTCCACCACTGGACTAGACTTCACTTGCTATATGATTAGGTCTAGAGGTGAACTAACTGATAGTTATGCAATGTGAATCTTAATGTAAAGTATGTCTTTAGTTGTGTTATGGTGTTGTTTGAGTTCTATGTCACTATATTGCTACACATTCACTGATGACCTTTACTTTCATTAATATAACAGAAAGTTGGGTGTATACAAAGTTGCCTTCTAAATATAATAATAGCTTATATAACTCATTAAAATGAATAGGGAAAACTTATAATTTAAAGGTTAATATTCATGTTAGAAAACTAATTTTTGTTTCAATTTCGCTCTCCTCATCTTTGGTACTGATTTTTATCTAGGTCATTGATGAATCTTGCTAATGATCCAAGGATTCATGGTCTCATTGGTAGGAGGAATATAATCATGCTTTCTCTAATTGCTTTTGTTGTCACCCTTGTAATATCCATTGCGGTATTTGTACAAGAAGCAAGAAGAGAGAGGCGTAAGCGCAGAAGAGATGAAATCCCATTTTATAAGAGTATTATTCATTCAAATGAGACTGATTGCCATGCCCAACTTCGTATGACTAGAACAACCTTCTTTCATCTATCCACTATTCTTAGGCAGAAAGGAATCATTAGAGATTCTTGCAACATCACTTTAGAAGAACAACTAGTGATGTTCCTCCATACACTTGGGCACAATTTGAGGAAACATAAGATTGCTTATAATTTTGGTCACTCAAGAGAGACAATTAGTAGATACTTCCACAAGGTCTTGAGGGCTATCTTAGCGCTCCATGTTGACTATATGCTGCTCACTGAGCCAAACACTCCTCCTCAAATTCTTGGGAAGTATCATTTTGATCCCTACTTCAAGGTACCTCTCCTATTGCCACATATTTGTTATGTTGATTATTACTCATAATAATATGTTTTTAAATGTAAATTCACAATTTGTAGGATTGTATTGGAGCAATAGATGGGACCCATATACTGATTACTATTGGTGTCAACAACCAAGCTACGTATTGTGATAGAAAAGACAACCTATCACAGAATGTTATGGGTGTGTGTTCCTTTGATTATACGTTTCAATACATTCTTGTTGGTTGGGAAGGGTTTGCAGCAGATAATCATGTTCTTGCTTCTACTTTGTCCATATCAGATCCACTAGTAGTTCCCCCTAGTATGTGCAATCAACCTGTTAATGTTTAGTTCCTTTGATTTTATGAGAGACGCATCAAGGTTATATCAATATACTTTTGGTACATTTGTGTAGGTAAATTTTATTTGGTTGATGTGGGATATCCAAATGTACCTAGATTTCTCTCCCCTTATCAGTGTACACGCTACCATCTAAAGGAGTTTTGAAGAGCAAATCTGATTAACTCTCCACGAGAGTTATTTAATCATCGACAATCCTCACTTCAAAATACAATAGAGCATACATTTGGCATTCTGAAGCAATATTTTCCTATCTTGAGGCATGCAACATTGTATCAAATCATGACACAAACTAAGATTGTCTTAGCATGTTGCATCTTGCACAACTTCATTACGAGAGAGGACGACATTCCTTGTGAAGTTGAAAGTGAAGAGGATGAGCGTGATGGGATAAATGTACCCACACTTGAGACATATGGGATGACTCAACGAGATAGAGATGATTAGGGAAACTTTCGAGATGAAATAGCTTAGAGGATTTGGGAAGATTATAGAGCACGAGCATAGTTGTAGTTGGAACATTACATTTTGTTGTAGAATATATATTGGCACACACATATATATATATATATATATATATATATATATATATATATATATATATATATATATATATATATATATATATATATATAGACACTTGTGTGGTATTTCAAATGGATTGAGCAAAGTATACTTTGTGTGATATTATCAAAGAATATCACCATCTTCATCAAGGAAGGGAAAGAGAAAGAAGGCAAGCACGACTGGTTCGATGGATACCATTTGTGAAGCCATGAATAGGATCCATGAGGGCATGTTAAAGGCTTATGTTGTCAAAGTGGATGAAGAGGATTTTGAATCTGTTGGAGAGAAAATATATGATGCCCTCAAAGGCATTCCTAGGATTAGTGAAGATTTAATGATAAAGGCCTATGATAATTTTTTGGTTGAAACCAAAAGAGAAAAAGGCTTCTTGAGAATGGTCAAGGGGGAGAGAGTCAAATACATACAACTTAAGTATGGAGGACTCTAGAGTCTTTCTTAAAACTATTTTGATTTATAGTGACCTTTATATTTGACTGCTTGATAGCATGCCTTATGATTTTTATCATTTGCAAACATATTTTCATTTCTCAATGTGTGATTGTATACTTTTCTCCTCGACTTGATTTCATGTTTATATTAAAGATGTTTGTATGAATGATAATGTTAATGCACCTGCCTATTTACGTGGTCAGCTTGAGTTAGACCACATGTAGTTATCTTAGGTGGTTTGTGTATGATTACAAGCAGTCATTCCCTTGCTTCCATCGTATAATTAAAGTTTTTAACCAACATCACTATAATGTAACTTGTTTTACTCAAATATGTGACCTATTTATAATCAAAATATTTTGTGATGTTCTTCTTATTTGACCTGATGTATAATTGTCATTTCTTTGGATATGATTTTGACCCATGCATCTTGTTGCTCCATGGTAGATTAGAGCAAGTTCTTGTCATCCCTCAACTTCTTGTAATATATTGTTTAAGTTCCAATTTCTGTCTATGAGACTAATTGAATTTTTAGCATTATATTCAGAGTTTATTACCACACTAATATTTGGATCAACATTACTAATATATGCATCAACATTTCACTTTAACTTTTGTGTTGTTTGAGTCCTATGGATAATGTCTTAATTTGGTGATCAACCAAGAGAAATTGATCATCCTCATTTGTAGTAATCCACACTTCCCAATTTTCATGGCAATGGTCATTAGTTCCCAACCATTGATAGCCTCCTATTTTTCCAACCAATATGATGTCACTATGTTATTGTAACCTCTATACTAATTCTCACAAAAAGTCACTCGGAGGATCACTAGCTATTGCGACCTTGTTATTTAGTAATATGAAATATCTTAATAGGATTTGTTTGAGTTTGGATTATCAAACATTAATAGGATTTGCCAAACTTTGGTTGAAGTCTTTGTATCCAACAATGGCCTTGAAAAGTCTCAAAAAGGGAACTCAAGTGCCTTGTTTAAAAATTAATGTGCCACAAACTCCCCAATTTATATCACCTTCCAAAATAAGCTTCCATCTTTGGGAAAAGCCTTGAGAAACACACAAAAACGCATCACCTTGTTCATTTTTCTATTATGATAAGTCCTTGTTTTGTTGGATGCAAAAAAGAAGAGGGAGAGTGAGAATGAAAGTGGTAGCAAAGAATAAATGTTGAAATGCCAAAAGTGGAGGGGAAGAAATGCTCCATGATCCTAGTAAGAATGTTGAATGTAAAAGCGAAAACATTATGGAGGAGTGGGCATGCCTCCCTAGGAAACATAAGAAATTAGATTGCTTTGGTTTTAAATTGCTAGAATTTTCTCAACAAAAACTAAGATTTCTTCAATCAAAGGCATGCTTTATCCCTATGTGTCAAATACTTATTTGTAGCCCTCAAATTTATCCTGCAATCAATAACACCATCTACTTTTTTGTATAAAAGGGGATGTTAACATGTCTAATAGCTAATTCTTACAATATTTTTGCTCAACTTTTGAATTGTTAATACTAATGAAAATTTTGAATAATAAATGCAAGCCATTTAATTTTTAACAAGCATATTTTACATTAGCTAGGAACTAATGCACCAAAGATATGAGATACTAGGCTGCTTGCTTTTTTTTATATTTGTAAAATCCTTGAATACTTCCATCTAGAGAGCAATTTCTATATTCTAATAAGACAGACATAAATATTCCTCAATTTATTCACTTTTAGGCATGAAACTAAGATGCATGAAACTAAGATTTCTTCAATTAAAGGCATGCTTTATCCCTGTGGATCAAATACTTATTTGTAGCCCTCAAATTTGTTTGACAGTCAATAACACCATCTCCTTTTTCATATAAAAAGGAGATGTTAACATGTCTAATAGCTAATTCTTGTAATATTTTTTCTCGATTTTGGAATTGTTAATACTAATGCAAATTTTGAACGATAAATGCAAGCCATTTCATTTCTAACAAGCATATTTTGCATTAGATAGGGACTAATGCACCAAGAATATCTAATACTAGGCTGCTTGCTTTTTTTTTTTTTTTTTGTAAAATCCTTGAATACTTCCATCTAGAGAGCAATTTCTATATTCTAATAAGACATACATAAATATTCCTCAATTTCTTCACTTTCAATTAGGCATGCATCGATCAATTTTGCACCATTGAAATAGATGCAGCGATTGATTTTGTTGTGAACAACTCCTTGGCTACATAAATCAATATTTAAATAGGCCTTAATAATGATTATAAAGATTTTGTATAGTGATTTATAAGGTTCGGCGCCAAAGCATGTGTATTTTCATATAAGTAATGTATTTTTGATATTGTAGGGTTGATGGCTTTAATTAATGTGCCAATTTGTCAATGTGGTGCTGGCCCTTGTTTGTTAAAAATCTCTAACACACCAAAAAATCCTGGGTGTAAACTTTGGTGTTGCCTGAATAAGAAAAAGGTTGTTAATACAATTAATTTTGTTAGACATTAGCATAATGAATAATTAATTATTATACTAGGAGCTAATGAAGATTTTCTATTGTAGGGACATGATGGATGTGGATTCTTTGATTGGGCTAGTGATGCATAAACAACGACTATAGTGCGTGATGATGGAGTACAGTGCAAGTGTTGCAATAGTCAAAAGGCTAAAATTTACTTTTTACGATGTCTTCTTTGTCTTTCAATTGTATTTATTTATTGGGAACATATGCGAAAAAATGCATACTATAATTTGTATAAGGATTTTTATCGATGACAAAATGACTAATATCGGACTTGATATCTATTATAAACTTCTGTTAAAATTATCTTTACAAATAAATCTTATTTTTAGCCCTTTAAATAAGACTATGTTCAAATATCGTATATTTTATTTAAAAATAAAATGATTGTGTTCGTAGAAAAGGAGAGACGGTTGGCATCTCCCTTGATAAGGATAGGAATAGTCTTCAGATCTTACCCAAAAATAAAATGATTTTAGTTTTGATATTATATTCAAATTTATAGTTATATTTAACATAAAGTTTTTATATTCTTTATGCATACAATAGTATTTATAATCAAATTCTTGATATGTAATTAAAATTTTAAAAAATGTTGTCAAATATTCATAATTAAAATTTTTAACTTTTGACTTCTTTAACAATAAACATATATATTTAAAAATCAAGCTTACAATGGAAGCAATTATAGGCAATATTGAATATAACTTAAAATAACTAGATTTAAATCCAATAATTTAAAAGATTCTGATATACCTTTCTTACTGATAAAGTCAATTTATAGTGAATAGGATAGTAAATTAATTTGACTTTAAAAAAATTAACAAAAAAATATTTTTTATAAATTCATATTAAGATTTTAAAAACAAACTTATTCTAATTCTTATTTTTATTGATGTAACCAAACACAGAATATTCATCTACCGATTCCTCTTCCAGGACAACCAAACAACTCCAAATGATATTCCAATTTTTTTTTTCCCAGAATGCATAAATTCTAGAAGAGAGCTTATTCCAGCATAGTTGAATTCCGCATTGAGCAATTCTTGCAACCAAATGGGGCCTAATTATTTGGTTGGTGGAATTGGAGTGGAATAGGCGACAACCAATTCCTAAAATTTCATATCCTCTCTTTGGGTGTGTCACATAGGAATTAAGAATAGGGATACGTATTCCAATTTTGGTAAAAAACAAGCACTTGGCCATTCCACCTAAATAGGTGGAATTGGAATACATATTCCTATTCCAAAATTTATTTTTCACAAAAGATAATTTGGTGGGTCTGTGAGAAATCATTACTCAAGTCTCAAGTTTTGGTGCTCGTTTCATTCATTCATGCGAACGATTTTTGGTCTGTCTCAGGTGATAAAATTCATTAGCTCGAGGGGTTTTGTTATTTGATTCGCCGTTTGTAGAGTAGGCTCAACCATTAGGTAGAGGATTTTGTTCTGTATCAGGTGATAATTGGTCATGGGTTGTTCTTGTTTGTGCCTAACTTAGCCATAAACAAGAACCCAGAGATACAATTTAAGCATGCCTACAATGAACACAAAGGCAAAAAGGGTGATGTAGTTTAGGAAATCACTCTCATGGATTAAGCAAGGTTGTTGAAGAAGAAACTAGTTTGCCTTTTTGACTATGTCTGCAGTTTTTGTGGAGTTGCATTATATCCAACAACCTTACTCCTGCACTAACTAATTTCTAGATATGTATCAAAATTGTCTCATGACTTAAAGTTTCAAATCCCAGTTTATTAAAAAACCCTTCAATTTTAGAAGAAGCAATTCCCTAAATTCAAAACATAGTTGTCCAATAGTTCACTGCTTCGCACAGCTTTCAAACTTCATAAAAAACATTGTGGAGAAGAGCCACTCAAGTTTTGGAGGCATTACTGAAAATCTCATCAACAAGGAAAAGATGGCTGCGAGATTACAAGGATTTGAGAGCTCTGCTTCGAAATAATCTTATTCTTATTTCACTTTTACAAAACCAAACATGAAATAAACATATTCCCATCAAAATCTGGTGACCCAAACAGAGAATAGGAATACGTATGCTCATTTTCTATTCCCAGGTTAACAAATCCAGAATATGTATTCCTATTCCTTCAGCCAAACAAGCTAAAATGACAAGTACACACCCCTATGTGGCACACTTATTTAAAACATGTTTGACTTGTTTTGATGTTTGATTTGTTTTGATTTAAAAAAGACAACAATGTTTTATACAATAAACATCAAATAGTAAAGACTGTGTTTAGGTGGTCAAATATTTGAAACTAATAAATATTAATGTATTCTTAAGTTAAATTTATAATTGTAATTTATAATTTGAATAAACTCACTATGTAAATTCTTTGACTTTAATAATCTTATAATTTTAAAAAAATAATTACAATTTTTACATCTATTTTTAAAAAATCTTTAAATTTTGTCAAACAATTTTTTTCAAATCTAAGAGCAATAAAACATATCATTGGCCACCACAATAATATTTCCTTGATTTAAATATTATAGTTAAACTTTACTAGTAAATTTAATATGGTGGACATTTCTAGAAAATTCGCCTTTATATATATCAAATATAATATTGTTAAAAAATTGTATCAAGTTTGATTGGTTAAAAATCAAACATTTCATCACTACTTAGATTTTGTCATTTCCTATAGTTTTATAGCCTACGACAAAAACTAAAAATAAATAAAAAATTGATACATTTTTTATTTCATTCTATAAAATTTTGAAATAATTAATAATCATTTTAAACCATATTTTAAAATTACATATAATTCTTAATTTTTTAAATTTTAAATATATTAAATATTACCATATAATTATATTATAATTGCGTTACAATTATATTGATTATTATTATTATTATTATTATAATAATTACGTTACAATTATTAAGCCGATAGGCTTATATGTGAGAGCTTTGCTCCCTGATTTTACAAATTTTTATCAAAAGTTGTTAGCCCTGTCGTTAAGGTTAATTTCTGACTACTTAGAATTGTTTTCCAAGTATTTCAGTTGTTTCTTGTTTTTTCATTTATTTATTTCGATTTCTTTCTAATTCTTGCACCACATAAATTATAGATTAGAGAAATAAATTGATTCTGTTTTCCTACCCTTTCTATTTCAATTAGATTTGTTCAGTTTTTAATTTGTCTTACTTACTGTTCAGCCTATGGTTTATTATTATATGTATGCATTTGCTCTACTGTGATCATCCAAAACCATATTAGATTAAGTAAGTCTTTTTATCGATAGATTTTTTTATGTAATCTTTCCTCTTATGGTTTATTATTATATGTATGCATTTGCTCTAATATGATCATCCCAAACCATATTAGATTCAACAAGTCTTTTTATTGGCAGATTTTTTATGTAATATTTTCTCAATTTTATTTTGTATGTAAATCATATGAAGTTTTCTCAATATAGATCGATTTATGAATTAATGAGTTGAATCATTTTGAATTTCTATATTAATTAGATTGCTCTTCTAACATTAAATATTTTAATTAGTTATTTTCACATTAATGAGAAGTTCATGGTTGACGAAATTTATAATTATATACATTTCCAACTATCTCCAATGCCCATCAAGATCTCCAAGCCAAATGAGGGGTTCTTTTTTGCACACTATTAAAAACTAATGCAATCGATGAAATACAAAAGAAGGAGGGGCCAATAATTTGAAAGGGGGCCCGATGCACTGGGGGTAGGGGAATTCTGCATGCACCAGAACAACTAACTCTGCACCAGCCTACCCACTATACTATAACGTTCGTGAGAGATAGTTCCTCCCTAGGGGGTATGCATGTGAATGCATGCACATGAAGCATCACAAGAGCGCAATAGTTTAAAGGGCACTTTGCATTTGCATGCACAATGTATGTATATGGAGAAAAGAGGGAAGGTATGCCCTCCCTAAAATTCTATGGTTTATTTATCATATATATACATTGATGAAGAGGTAAATTGATTTGTTTGTTTCATTGAAATTGGATATATTGTAAAAATGTGTTCTTCTATTCTATACATTGATGAAGAGGTAAATTGATTTGTTTGTTTGTTTGTTGGTGATTATGTCAGGATATGTCAAGGATATGTTGTTTATTTAAAGGTTCATATTCTACTCAGTTGTTTATTTCATAGTTATTTCGCTGCTAATTGCTACTTAGATTTTTAATAATAATTTTTTCTTATTTCTTAAAAAGAATAAAAAATAATAAAATAATAAATGTCAAGTTAAATAAAAATAAATCCACATAAATATCATTGTTGAGTTTTGATATGTGATATGAACAAGTGCCACGTAGTGGCATGTACTTGTCGGAGAATGTATTGTAATAGAAATACTAATTAAATATTATAATAATTAATCAATAGAGTAAATGTATTATAAAAAGATAGATGTATGATAAAATTATTATTGAAATGAATATTTCAAATCAACTAATCTAATTTCAATATTAAAATTTAGTTAAATAAATAATAATTTTATAAATAATCTCATCAAAATCCTCACTTTTATTTGTGGAAATTAAAACGAAACAATAATCTAGTAATAAATTCAAAATTACCTTGAAAGTCAATGAAATTAATGAAGTGGTAGTACATTTCCGAGCAAACTCCTAGCACCATTGAATTATATCTACATTCTAATCAATGCTAGTAGAAAGCTAATCTCATTTGATAAAGAAAGTGGACTATGGAATTGCTAATAAATTTGAATTGTTAGAAGATTCTATTAATTTTTAAATACAAAATAGTCACTCTTAATTTTCCACTATTTCATTTGACTTCCACTCTTCTCTAATTTTTTTATTCAAACTAAATAGGGAAACAACCTATAAGTTTATTTGTTTCCTTCAATATATATTATTCTATTTTAGTTTTAGAATTTCAAAAGTCTAAAATAAATCTATTTCAATATAGAATTGTAAATTTATATGTAAATTAACTTTACATATATTTTCCAATCAAACAACTTAAGAAAGAACTAGATCCAAAATCTCAGTTTTAGATGAAATATATGATTAATTCCACTTTTACTTAAAAAATTAGCTTTTTCTCTCTCTTAAAGATATCAATATCTAAAGATTTATTTAAAAAAAATTAGTTATCATTTAATAATTTGTAATTATAAAATTTCTAAATAATATTTGGATAGCAAAAATATTATAGGTAAATATATAAATTCAATATAAAAATATTTAAGTAGGTTTCAAATTCAGGTGGATAAATGTTAAACAAAAAAATCAAATGTGTCTTAAATGAAAATTAAATTTAAAAGATTATGATTGCATTTGTAAAAACTAAATAAAAATTAAATACTTAATATTTTTGTCAATATAATATAGTTTATTAGTTTATTCTTAAAATCTTGCTAATGAAAATGAGTAATGGAGCTATCTCAGAAGAAAGAGGTCTTATAAGACAAAATCAAAACAACCAATCATAGTGGTGAAGATTAATTTTTAAAATGTATAAAATTCATCAATAAATTAAAAAACTTTAGAAACATGTCAGTTACATAAAAATTTTCATTCGTGATTGGTGCAAATTAATTGAAAAATGCAATAGTATATTGCCTAGGGCAAGTAAATAAGGAAAGAACCATTTTAAATGGAAAAAATGACAAAAACATCTATTTTATTACGCCTTTATTTTATCCTTCCAAGTGTACTTCCCTAAATAGATGTAGATATTAACAATTTAAATAGATAAGATATTTCTTATCTAAATTTCAAAGAACTTTTCTATTCTTAATGTTGGTGTATTATATTTAATACATATTTTTTTGGTACCAGTTATACATATTGAAGTAAATTTCTACTCTTCTCTATACTTATGCTTTTATATCCTTGAATTTAGGTATGGTTATCTAGTGAAATATTATTGTAATATAATGAATTACAATTTTTTTTATAGATTTCTTATTCATTGTGAATACAAACAATTACAATTTCTTTAACTCTTTAGCAAGGTATATCTTAATTAAATCATCCAATTAGCTTCATTATTAATTTATTAGTGTTGATAGTTTTTTTTATTACAATTTTAGTCATGTGGTTCTTTTAAAGCGTAGTTGAAACTTTAACATGTTATCCAAGTCATAGTTTTCCACTTAAATTTATTAAGCATTTTTGCAATGGATCGATTTTCTCTAATCATAAAAATATAGCATTTTTGCATGGATCGATTTTCTCTAATCATAAAAATATAGATAATTGAATTTTAGTAGCGAGAGTTCTCTAAGAACAATAGATTCTAGTAAAAGGTAATTATAAATATTTACAAGCCTATTTGGGTGGATATGAGGGGAAAACAAAATTTTACCATAAATAGATTTAATAAAAAATTTCAATATTGTACACTAAATTAATAAAAAGCTTCAATAACATTGTCATTGTCATCAAAGGTGTTACAAAAAATGTTGCTCTCCACATATACAAGCCACTCAAAATCAATAAGAATAAAAGAATACACTCCTATCAGCGTTTTGTTGTTGCATGTACAACCTGATTTGGCCTAGTGGTGGAGAACTTGTACTCTTGAAAGAGAGGTCACGAGTTCAAATCCTATTGGAGGGTAGGGTATGTAAGCTTCGTTTGTAGCGCCAAGCGCCTCTCAAAAAAAAGTACGAAATAGTCCCAAATCACTGTCACCATATGTAAAACCCAAAAACTATGGCATAGTGTCTTGGACTATTCCTTTCCTTTCCTTTCCTACATAAACATGCAACTGCTAGTATTTAATTATTCAAAATTTGCCACGTGCTCAAACTAATTTACTTTTTATTAGAAACATTGCACCCACAAAAGCGGACGACAGCCAGTTATTAATTGAAATATGTTCGATAATAAAAAGTCGTTTGGATGTGCTGTCAAACCTAACTATTTAAAATCTTAGAACATCTATGTAATCATAGAGCACCGAATGAATTCGTCCGATACTCGATCAATCCGCAGAGTCGGTGGGAAGGATGGCTTCACATTGAAGATACCATCACATGGCCGCCTCAAAATCTCATCTATAAATAGCTTTTATATCTGCCCATCTAATGTAACAGTTTGGGGCGGCCGGGCACCGTTGTCTGAAGGACGATTGGATCACTTTTGCTGATTCGTTCATGTTTGTTTACGATTTCGGCTTCGATTTTCTTTTTTTCTGCCCAAATATGTTCTAGACGTAGGCATTACTCTGGATTTGACAGCAGAAGTGTCTTGTAAGCTTTTCGGCGAGGTTAGGCAGACCGTTTATTTTAGTTCCATGGCTTTAGCGATTTTTTAACTTGCAATTTGATGACATATATACAGATCTCGACCTCTTTGATTCAGATATCTGATTCTGTGATTAATGGTTTTTGTTACAGATATCTTCTTCTGTATTTAATGGTTTCTCCATGTCCAGGCCGACGGAGAGATAAACTAGATGTGCTTAAGAGGGGTTTAGAGAAAGTTTAATGGAATTAAGCTGTGACCCTAATTTCTTCCTTGGCCTCGGCTTTTTGTGCAACTGAAGTTTGTTATGAATCTAGCGTTTTTAGCTTCTCATTTCTCTTAATCTATTTTACAGGGCGATTTTAGTCTTTCGTAAACCTGCTCTAACAAGGGGCTTGTGCGATTTTTGCCTCTGAGGGGTTAGCCTGACCAGATGAAGCGGAAATGGTGTGTAAATTATCTTTTTCATCGACGAGGCGATGTAAGACTATTGAAGTCCACTCTGGAGAGATTAACGGCTGATGGAGGTGAGGTACATTCCAAGGAGAAGCCAACCAGAATTTAGCAGGTTTTAGGTGCTTAGAATCCTGGTACTATCATTTCCTCAACCTCACCTTTCTGCAGTACGTAACGGTAGTTTTGCAGATGCCTCTTGTTGTAGGGTTTTACGGTAGATTGAATCTAATTATCTATAGTTATGTGTTATGGCATTTAGGGTTCCATTACAATTATAGTTGTGGTGCAAGGTGGATGCATCGAGATGTAATTTTCTTACGTTGGAGCGTTAAACACCTATCGTTGAAGCATGATGGGTTGCAAGTTTTCGCGGTAATTTAGAATTTGAGAAGTATCCCTTTTTCAATCGTACCTTTCTGCACTATATATTGGCAGATTTGGGGAACCCTCTTATTGCAGGGCATTATGATAGATTGAATGGAAACTTTTTAAGTTATTTTTAATGCATTTAGGGGTTTCATTACAATTATTGATGTGATGCAAGGTGGATTGTGCGTTTAGCGGAGGGACTGATTTTATTTTCTGGCTTTAGAGTGTTGAACCACGATTGTTGAAGCATGATGGGTTGTAAGTTTTCGGCGTAATTTATGTCCTATTTTAACATAAGTTTTTATCTGCTTTATTTTATCCAATAGTTGAAAGGGTTTTGACGGAAAATATGATTTTTATTTTTTTTATATCTTGGTTCATGGTTGGTCTTGATCGAAAGCATTGTTTATCGATGGCTCTGGAGTGAATTACTCTTGGTAAATCTGTAAGATTTGACGTTTAAAATAGCTCCTATAATATGGTTCAGAAAGAATTAATATGGTACACCGATTATCTTTTCTAGTTTGAAGTTTCAGTTAAACTTGAACCTAATTGAGGCCTGAGGTCTTTAACTTTGCGGATAATTGATATTTCATCTAGTGTCCTCAAGCCATATCAGCGGATTATCGCCAGGCGCTAGAGTGAACATGGTTTTAGTGTCAGCCATGGAAACAAACCTCTAAATTACGACATTATGCCTATTTCTACTTCTATTTGAATTCAGCGCCGTGTCTTTATGCAGTACACATAACTGATTTGAACGTTGGGAGGTAATCCTCCTTTGTCAGGAACGTTAGGCCTGAGGTCTTAACTTTGCGGATAATTGATATTTCATCTAATGTCCTCAAGCCATATCAGCGGATTATCGACAGGCGCTAGACTGAACATGATTTTGGTGTCAGCCATGGAAACAAACCTCTAAATTACGACATTATGCCTATTTCTATTTCTATTTGAATTTAGCGCTGTGTCTTTATCCAGTACAAATAACTGATTTGAACGTTGGGAGGTAATCCTCCTTTGTCAGGAACGTTGGAATATCATCTATGGCTTTTCTTTTTTTCCTAATATATACTAGTCTATGGGCAGCGCATTCTTTCTTGCAGGTCATTATGGTAGATTGAGCTTATCTTCGTCCAAAAGAAAAGCCAACCAGAGTTCGCAAGTTTTAGACGCTATCTGAGTACTCTCTCTCCCTTAACTTATCATTTCTCTACTATATATTAGCCGATGGGCGGTTTTTCTCTACTATATATTAGTTTTATTAGTTTCAGACGCTATCTGAGTACCATCTCTCCCTTGACTTATCTTTTTCTGTACCATTTATAGCCGGTGGGCGGTAAACATTTCTTTTTCCTCTACAAAATAGCATTTCTTGCAGGTCATTATGGTATGGTAGATTGAGGTTATCTGCTTCTCAACCAGAGTTAGCAAGTTTTAGCAAGTTTTATAGACGCTATCTGAGTCCCATCTCTCCCTTAACTTCTCTTTTTCTCTACTATATATTAGCAGATGGGCGGTAAACATTTCTTTTATCTCTACTATATATTAGTCTATGGGCAGAAAGCATTTCTTGCAGGTCGTTATAGTAGATTGAAGTTATCTTCGTCCAAAATAGAAGCCAACCAGAGTAGATTGAAGTTATCTTCGTCCAAAAGAGAAGCCAACCAGAGTAGATTGAAGTTATCTTCGTCCAAAAGAGAAGCCAGCCAGAGTAGATTGAAGTTATCTTCGTCCAAAAGAGAAGCCAACCAGAGTTGGGAAGATTTAGACGCTATCTGAGTACCATCTCTCCCTTAACTTATCTTTTTCTCTACTATATATTAGCCGATGGGCGGTAAACATTTCTTGCAGGGCATTGTGGCAGATTGAATGGAAATAAAATTAGTTAAATATCTATGTTTAACGATGTGTAGGATTTTCATAGAAAATCGTAGCATATTCATAGTTCCTGAGAAAGATTCTTTATTGATCATCCCTAACAAATCTCTTGCTGGTTATGCCACGGGCGGATGACCCTGACCAGTTGCCAGATGCTTGATCTATCTTTATTGCAGGCGATGTAGTGGAAGACCATCAAAGTCCGGTTGAGAGAGGCGGATGGTAGATGAGGTTATCTTTGCCTGAAGGAGAAGCCGTTCAGAGTCAGCAGGTTCTAGATGTTTTGAATCTAAGTATCATCACTCAACCACTATTGTTTCTGCACTATCAAATGGTCGATTCGAGTTATCATTTATTGCATGGTATTCTGGTAGGTTTAATGGAATCAAAATTAGTTATAAATTGTTATGTTATGATACAAGCTGGGATGTGAGTTAGGTTATTTTCTGGTGTTGAAGGGTATGACCACGATTTTTTTAAGCGTTATGGGTTGTAAGTTTTCGGTGTTATTTATAACCTTTTAGAACACAAGATTTATATTTTTAATGGTATGATAGGGTTTTATGGGAAATAGGTTTATTTCCTAATGGCTGGTATATTGGCAAGGGTTTTATGCCATCAGAGGGCATCGAGCGAAAACATTTGATGGTTGTGGAAGAGTGAATTATTGTTGATAAGTCTCCAACTAACTGTTTATTGGCACAACATTTTGAACATTTTACATTGTTGATAAATCCGTAAGCAACTGTTTAATTGGCACAAGATTTTTAACATTTCAATTTGCACCCTCTCAGGGGAAAGATACAGGACTTTGCTACAGGATGTGAAGTGACTTTATTGGTTTGTCTGTGTGGAGGAGGTTTGTGTCTTATCTGTATGATAGATGTGTATTATCTGTATAATAGTAGATGTCTATAGTAGATGATATTTTAACGTAATTTGTAACATATCTTTTCAATGATATGATAGGGTTTCATGGAGTTTTTTCTTCCCATCACATGGTGACATTGATGGCTCTGGTGGAGTGAATAATTGTTGATAAACCTGTAAGTAATATTTAATTGGCATTTCTACAATTTGGGGTAAGAGAGGATTATTAGTCATATGGGTAAGTTACAAAACGTTACTGTGCTAAAGAATGTCAAGTAACTTTCGTGGTTTGTGCTTTATGGTGGAGGTTTGTGTCTATCTGTATGGTCGATATATAGTATTGTGGAGGCAGGGGCTTGGAAATCCTAATTTGATTAGTCTGACATCCTAACTTTATGGTCGGTAATTGAGAAGGTTAATCTGTTTTTTTAAGGGTTTGAGTGGACTTGGTTTTGGTCAGCTTCAGAAACGAATCGTCAGATTTTGACAGCAGGCTGCCAATTTCTATTGCCTTGGTTTGAATCGAACGTTACATTTTTAATTAGTTAGAGAAGCTGATATGGTCTTTAGTATATATGACAATGACAAGTTATTTCACAGTGACGGGAAGCTTTAGAGTGTTAGTAGCTCTCACAGCCTAACGTTGAATGCCTGCGCAATGCACTATTTTGTAGTTGGTATTGTAATCTCTACATTTATCCGATCTTTAATATTGTGGGTTATTTTAGGGATATTGTTATATTGGGTTGTTGAAGCTTTCCACTGGTAATTTTTCAGTTTTTATAATTCAGCGCTATTTCATTTAGAGGTGGTGGCATGTTGTGAGTAGCGAGACTTATTTAATATAATGTAGTCTCTTGTATTGAGCAATTTAACGCTTTAATTTGTTAAAGAAGGAACTACTCTCGGTATTTCTGGTTTTAAGTTGGTAGGAGGATATAAGTCTTTCTTCTGTACTTACTTGATTTTATATTAGTTTTGTTACAACCGTGTCTTCTATTGTGTTAGACAATGTGCTGTTTCTACAGATGGTTAGGGCGCCGTCTACTGTGCAACTTATATGATGGTGAGAGGGCAAACTTTGAACACGGCCTTGAGTGGCTGTTATGACTATGACCTATGTTATTACAGTAATGTAACAGGGTTAAGTAGTACAATGCTTATTCCTTTGCCAGAAATTGCAATGTGGTGCAATGCCTTGACTATTAGAACATCTGTAAGTTATTTTGTATTTCTTGTACTCTTTGTAGTCACTACACTGAAGTAGACAAAAGTAATAGTTTACACAATATTATACGAAATTGTTCTAGGATTTTGTTGGATAACTTGATTTGTCCAGGTTTCTAGAGTAAGGTTTAGGCAATGATCAGTACATTAGAGATTGTCACTTACCTGCCAAGTAAATATTAGTTAAATTCCGTAAGGTCTTGAATTTTTTGTGTTAAAAGTTTCTTTTTGATTTAGCTTTTAGGGTATGATTTGGATTTCTCTTAGGCCATAACTCTGCAGTTTGGTCTCCTCAACAGATATATATTATAGGAAGAGATAAGATGCCTAAGGATCAGTGAAATTTATTTTTTCATACAATGATTCTTCTGTTGTGTTTCAACGGCAATTTGAAAGAGGTATGGTAATGTTTGATTATATTATCATAGTGCGAATTAAGTCCCGATGGATTTACTGTTGTACAGATCTGTTTGTTGGATGTACAGATGTTTACAGCGACTTATTCGGCAGTGCTTGCTTGGAGGATAAGTGGTTCAGTTGAAAATTAAATTTATTTGCTCTTAGTATTAATTTGTTAAAAGTTATGTTTTCGATTTAGCTTTTATGGAAAGGGACAGAACGTTACTATGCTAAAGAATGTGAAGTATCTATCGTGGTTTGTGCTTTATGGTGGAGGTTTGTGTCTCTCTGTATGGTCGATGCATAATATTGTGGAGGCAGGGGCTTGAAAACCCTAATTTGTTTAGTTTGAGATCTTAACTTGATGGTTGGCAATTTGAGAAGGTGAATCTGTTTCTTTTAGGTAAGAGGGTTCAAGTGGACTTGAATTTGGTGTCAGCTTTGGAAACGAACTGTCAAATATTGACAGCAGGCTGCTAATTTCTATTGCCTTGGTTTGAATTGAACGCTGCGTTTTTAAGTAGTTAAAAAAGCTAAAAAAGCTGATATGATCTTTAGTATATATGACAATGACAAGTTTTTTCACAGTGACGGGAAGCTGTATAGTGTTAGTAGCTCTCACAACCTAACGATGATTGTTGATAAAAGTGGCGCAATACACCTTTTGGTGGTTGGTATTGTAAACTCTACATTAATCTGATCTTTTTATTGTGGGTTATTTTAGGGATATTGTTGTATTGGGTTGTTGAAGCTTTCCACTGGTAAAGATGCAGTTTTTATAATTTTGCACTTTTTCATTTAGAGGTGGTGGAATTTTATAATAAGCTGTTTACTGTCATGAGTAGCGAGATTTATTTAATATAATTTAGTCTCTTGTATTCAGCAATTTAACATCTTAATTTGTTAAAGCAGGAACTACTCTTGTATTTCTGGTTTAAGTGGGAAGGAGGATAAGTCTTTCTTCTATGCTACGTGATTTTCTATTAGTTTTGTTACAACTGTGTCTTCCATTGTGTTAAACAATGTAATGTTTCTACAGACGGTGAGAGTTCAAACTTGAGCATGGCGTTGAGTGGACATTGTTATGACAATGACCTATGTTATTACAATAATGTAACAGGGTTAAGTAGTACAATTTCTTATTCCTTCGCCAGAAATTACGATGTGGTGCAATGCTTTGACTATTACAATGTCTGTAAGTTATTTTGTATTTCTTGTACTCTTCGTAGTTACTACACTGAATTACACAAGTAAATGTCTACATAATATTATACTAAATTGTTCTAGGATTTTGTTGGATAACTCGATTTGTCCAGGTTTTTAGGGTAAGGTTGAGGTAATGATCAGCGCGGTAGAGTTTGTCACTTACCTGCGAAGTAAATATTAGTTAAATTCCTAAGGTTTTGAATTTTTTGTATAGCTTTATATTCTCTTTGTGCAGTTATAACTATGTTCTTAAATTATCATTCTCATTAGACAAATGGGAGAAATACAAATAACAAGAAAAATTTCGTTTCCATTCTTTTTGGTCTTTAGGCTGACAGGAATAGATTAAATGGTTCGGAAGAAAGTGCGGCGTTATAGTGGACTTTGATTCTGCATCACAGTGGACCTGGATTTTATGTCAGCTTCAGGTTTCAAAAGGAAGCACTGTTCAATTATGACAGTAGGGTGTCACTTTCTACTCCAAAAATTGATGTCAACTGCCTCTATAATTAGTTGAGAGAAATATTTTGATCTGGCGTGTTAGCAAAAGTTTGGTTTATGCACTAAATTGTTGTGTTGGAAACTTCAACATGGCTATATGCTGGATCATTATCAGCATCCTCTATGGGAGTACCGAAGGGTGTTAGTGAAATTCAGCTTTTCAAACAATGATTCTTCCATGTGATAGAACACATCTGCAATTTGGAAGAGGTAGGATAATGTTTGATTATATTATCTTAGTGCGAATAAATCATAATGGATTTATGACTCGTTGAACATGTGTGTTGGATGTACAGATGTTTCTAAAAACTTATTCTGCAGTGCTTATTCGGAGGATAAATGGTTCGGTTGAAAATTAAATTTATTTTCTTTATTATTATTAATTTGTTGAAAGTTTGTTTTCGATTTAGCTTTTAGGGTATGATATGTTTTTCTCCTAGGCCGTAACTCTGGAGTGTGGTCTCTTCAACAGATATTATAGGAAGAGGTAAAGATACTGAAGGGTCAGTGTAATTCAGTTTTTCAAGCAATTTGAAAGAGGCAGCGTAATATTTGAATATATTATCATAGAGCGAATATATCACGATGGATTTACTGTTTGTATAGATCGGTGTGTTGGATGTACAGATGTTTTCGGGAACTTATTCGGCAGTGCTTGCTTGGAGGATAAGTTCAAGTTGAAAATTCAATTTTCCTGCTCTATTGTTATCAGTTTGTCAAAACTTATGTTTTCAAATTAGCTTTTAGGGTATGATTTGTTTTTCTCTTAGGCCTGAACTCTGTAGTTTGGTCTGTTTAACGGATATGTATTCTAGCTATAGGCTTTTCGCTGGTCTTGACAACAATACTTCTTGTGGGAGGTTAGGCAGTCCATTCAATTTTACGCCTCTGTTTTTTATTCAATCATTATAGCTAATTTTATAGTTGTAATTTGATGAAATTCACTGATTTAGATGATAATCAAAGGAAGGGGCGAGGTAGGTTTACTTTGTGAGGAAGTTGGATTGTTGTCTTTTGCTGTGATGTAATGTAAGAAACTAAAAATTTCCTCTCTTTTAATTTATGTTAAGAGAGATTTGTCATTAGTACGCCTTCCCTAACAAATAACAAAGGGCTTGTGGTCTTTATGCTGTGGTGGGGATTTGCCTGACGAGCTGCAGATGCTCAATTTATCCTGATCATCGACGGAGATCATTGAAGTTGTTCCTTTCTTTTAATCTCTTTTTTAAGAAAAATTTCAGCCTTTAGCCTCCGCAAACAGCAAAGGGCTCGTGGGCTTTAAGCCATGGAGGGATGAGCCTGACGAGATGCTTGAGATTTTTGTCTTTATCGTTGTTGAGGAATCGTTAAAAGCTCCATTGGAAGAGGTCAGCAGTATATGGGCATTGGGGTTATGTTCGTCCAAAAGAAATGTCAACCAGAATCAGCAGGTTAGATGCTTCCAATCTGAGTACCATCTCTCCCCAATTTCACAGTTATGATTTGCCTCTCTCCTAGGCCTGAACTCTGTAGCTTGGTCTGTTCAACAGATATATATTCTAGTTGAAAAAGATATATATTCTAGTTGTAAACTTTTCTCTGGTCTTGACAAGAAAGCTTCTTGCGGGAAGTCAGGCAGTACATTCAATTTTACAACTCTGTTTTTTATTCAATCAATTATAGCGAATTTTATTTTTAATTTAATGATATTTGACTGATTTAGATTATTATCGAAGGAAGGGTGTAGGTAACTTTACTTTGTGAGGAACGATGGAGCATTGTCTTTTGCTGTGATGTAAAAAATTAAATGTTTCCTCTCTCTTTTAATCTATATTGAAGAAAGATTTCAGTTAGTAGTAGCCCTTCCTTAACGAAGGGCCTTCACAGGTATGATTTGTCTTTCTCCTAGGACTGAATTCTGCAGTTTGGTCTGTTAAACAGGTATATTTTTCTAGTCATATACTTTTCTCTGGTCTTGACAACAAAGCTTCTTGCGGGAGGTCAGGCAGTCCATTCAATTTTACACCTCTGTTATTTATTCAATCAATTATAGCAAATTTTTATTATTAATTTGATGAGATTTGACTGATTTAGATTATTATCAAAGGAAGGGGGGAGCTGAACTTACTTTATGAGGAACGTTGGAGCATTGTTTTTTGCTGTGATGTAAAAAATTAAATGTTTCCTCTCTCTTTTAATCTATCTATAAGAAAGATTTCAGTTACTAATTGCCCTTCCCTAACAGAGGGCTTGTGGTCTTTATGCTATGGAGGGATTTGCCTGACGAGCTGCAGATGCTTGAATCATCTTGACCATCGATAAGGATCAGTGAAGTTTTTCCTTTCATTTAATTTCTCTTAAAGAAAAATTTCATCTCTCTTTAAGAAAAATTTCAGCCTCTAGTCATTTGTAGGCCTCCCCTAACAAAGGGCTTGTGGTCTTCATGCTATGGAGGGATGTGCCTGACGAGCTGCAGATGATTGAATTATTTTGATCATCGATGAGGATCATTGAAGTTCCTCCTCTCTTCTAATCTCTTTCAGCCTTTAGCCCCATCAAACAACAAAGAGCTCGTGGTCTTTAAGCCATGGAGGGATGAACCTGACGAGATGCTTGATTTATCTTTATCCCTCATCGAGGATTTGTTAAAGGGCATTGGGGTTATGTTCGTCCAAAAGAAATGCCAACCAGAATCAGCAGGTTTCAGACGCTTCCAATCTGAGTATCATCTCTCCCCAGTTTTTCTCTTTCTTTACTATAAATTTTTAGCCGATGGGCAGAAAGTATTTATTGCAAGGTATTATGAAGGCCTGCCTCGATTGAATCAGTTGAGCATCTTCATGGGTATTGAATGGAATTAAAATTACAGTCACGGCATGTTTATAGTTTCCAGAGAGATTTTAGTCTCTTGGTGTATCTTTCCCTAACAAAGCTCTTGTTGCCTATGCCACGGAGGGATGAGTCTGAACTGCTGCAAAAGCTTGATGGGGTTATGTTCGTCCAAAAGAAATGCCAACCAGAATCAGCATGTTTCAGACGCTTCCAATCTGAGTATCATCTCTCCCCAGTTTTTCTCTTTCTTTACTATAAATTTTTAGCCGATGGGCAGAAAGTATTTATTGCAAGGTATTATGAAGGCCTGCCTCGATTGAATCAGTTGAGCATCTTCATGGGTATTGAATGGAATTAAAATTACAGTCACGGCATGTTTATAGTTTCCGGAGAGATTTTAGTCTCTTGGTGTATCTTTCCCTAACAAAGCTCTTGTTGCCTATGCCACGGAGGGATGAGTCTGAACTGCTGCAAAAGCTTGATCTATCTTAAACGATAGGTGAGGTGCTGGAAGACCACTGAAGTCCGGTTGTCAAATGGTATAGTTGAGGTTCTTCGTAAGTAACTTTTTTTTTGGCACAATATTTTGAATATTTTACACTGCTGAAAAATTTGCAAGCAACTTTTTATTGGCACCAGATTTTGATATATTAATTAGCCGCTATCGGAGCGATGAAGCGACTTTGTTGGATCGTGTATCTGTATAATGATGGATGTCTAATATTTGGAGGTAGGGGGTTTTGAAACCCTAATTTGTAGATAACTGAGAAGGTAAATCTTTTCGTCTCTTTTTATTAAGAGGGTTAGACGGACGTGGATTTGCTGTGAAGTAGAATTTATTTTAACGTACGAGTTGAATATTCAATGATATGTTAGGGTTTCATGGAGTTTTATCTCACTGGTAGGGTGTGAAAACATAGATGGCTGTGGTGGAGTGAATAATTGTTGATACATCTGTAAGTAACGCTTATCTTGCTTTAGTTTTTGAATGACTTAATTAGCTACTACAATTTGTTTTTTATGGGAAAAGGACTATTGGTTTGTTTTATGGGAAAAATACAAACGTTACGATGTGACAGAATATGAAATAACTTTGTTGGTCAAGCTTTATGGTGGAGGCTTGCGTCTATTCGTATGGTTGATGTTTAATATTGTGGAGGCAGATAGGGGCTTGAAAACATGGAATAAATGGGGGATTTGAATGCCTTATTGCAGCGAAAGAAAAGAATGAAGCGTGGCAGTGAGGATTGAAGCTGTTCTTATTTGTTATCACTTTTATAATGTTTCTAATGTTCATTCCATTGTGTTCTGGATTATGTTTCACTCCTTAATTTGTTCGTTAGGTATTTTTGTAGTTTGGGTGGAAACTTTACAAATTATTGTAGCAGGTGATTAAAATTATCGATATATCCAGATTAGCTCTAATGATTCTGGACTGCTGCTGCTTCGTTGAGAGCAGGGAAGTGAGGAAGCTGTTGTTGATTGTTGTAAGTGGATTTGGGAATCGAATGTGTTTGTTCATAACTCAGCTTTATTTTTACTTGGGTTCTAAAGCGTTTGTTAGTTTTGTCGAGACAACGACATGCAGTTATGTAGGTGTAATTTGATCGGAGTATTTGATTAGGCATCAGCGCTAATAATTCTGGGTTTCTTGCTGGAGAAGTGAGAACTGAAAAAAATGTAGCTGTTGTAAGTGGCCAGGCTTCGACAGTCGTTTTTACATATAGGAGGTTCTTATTATCCAACGTTTTTCAGTGCTAGCATAATTAAGTTTTTGGTGTGGCCTGCTTCTCTCTACTAGCAAGCCACCTTTGGGTTTGCCACGTAAAGTGAATTGTTCTTTGACATAGGTTGATTTTGGCAGGATTGTGAGTTTCAGGCGTCAGCACTTGTTCCATCTTCTATTACTCTGGCTGATCATTCTCGATTTAACTGGGTTGTAAAGGTTTTTGCAATTGACTGCAGTTGATTTCAAAATTCAGCGTAATTCCAAAGAAGTTTGCGAAATTGATTGAAGTTGATTTCAAAGTCCTGATATCAAAGTTTAAAGTTGAACGCAACTCCAAAGAAGTTTTAATGATCAAATCAGGACAACACTGTTTGTATTGAGCCCAACTCCAAAGAAGTTTTGATGATTAAATTACTAGAATTCTATATTTTTCTTAATACGTAATAAACCTTTTTATATTATGTGGTGATTACATATTGAGTTACATTGGGGAAATCTTAAAAAGTTTTGAAATTTGAAAATAAATATAATAATTCTCTTAATACTTTATATTAGAGGGATATGGTATAGAAAGCAATAGATGGATGTGATATATAAAGAATAATTGTGTTTATTGGCCTGTCGTTTAGATAATTTAAAACCACTCGAACCATATTAGAGCTTAAAAACCAAATTAAACATATTAGAGTTAAAAAACCAAATTAAACATATTAGAGCTTAAAAACCAAATTAAAATGATTGATTTGAATTTCATTAACACACAAATTCAATATTAAAATATTGATCTAAATTTGTTCAACATAAATTCAATAATTTCTTTTTAAGTTGACATGAGCAAACAACTAATTTAAATTCATTCAACACATCATTTAACATAATTTCAATAGAAAAAAAGTTAAAACAACTAATTAAAATTCATTTAACACATTATTTAACATAAATTTAATAAAAAAAGTAGTTGTGAACATGCGCAAATAACTAATTCTTAAGTTATAATCTTTGTTATAATTCTAGAGAGGATTAGGTGTGTACATTTTGTAATTTAGCTGAGGTAGACTTTTGATACTCATTTTCTCTTTAGATGCTCCTTATGTTGTTTGTTTAGAGATTGCAGATCCTTCTCGAATCTTTTTAGGTACATCGATCAACATTGCATTGTGCTTTGTCTGTGTGAGTCCTTGTAGCTTCGTGATTATACTTTGTAGATTTCATTTTCCAAGAGTCGGATTGAGACAATGTATTATGATCTTCTCTCCCTAAACTTCAGTTTGGGGTGTGAAGTGTTCATACACAGTCTACCTAATACAGGCCATTCCAGATCTGTAAGACCTTGCAGGGGGCTTATTTGCCAACAACACTCCTCTTGTAGCACTTAGCTTCATCACAAGGCCTTTGGTAGCTACATTGATTAGTCGTCGTCAGACTTTTTCCTTGTGAGTACGAATTTTTAATCTTTTTTGTGATGTCTTGTTTTCTTCTTCTTTGTTTGTTGTACTTGTTCTTTTGTGGTCAGAGTTTGGTGCTCTATTTGTTTGCTATTTCCCTATGTAAGTTTCTAGTCCCATAGACCCTTGTGGTCTTTTGTTGGACATTAATATTATCCTATTTTACATGAGATCTTTGAAAAAATTAGGAGTTCCAAATTAAATGTGCACCAAATAAAAGTCGACATGTGCAAATAACTAATTCTAAAAGTTAAAATATTTGTTACGAATCCATCACTTTTCATTGATGAAGTCTTTGAGTCCAATAAATAACATGAAATCTTCGAAAAAATTAGGAGTTCCAAATTAAATGAGTGCCAAATTAAATACAATTTGATTTAAAACATTTTGACATAAACTTCCACATCTAAAAAATTAGGAAATGAGGTGAAGTAAAAATGTGGAGATGTTAGACCCTTAAAGCATCCTTAAACAACTCAACCCTCAACTATTGTAATTACTTTTTTGAAAGCATTTCTTTACAAATTAGAGAAGATATTTTGAGAGGATCTTCTAATTGAGCATGCATTTCTTTACTTGAAAAGGGGTTTGAAAGTGACATGTAGACCTTTTTAGAGAGGATCTTAGAGTTTTTTTACAGAAATTTTTGCTACAAAAGGGAGGGGGACATTTAAAATATGTGGAGGTGAAGATTTGGGATTAGAGTTGAAAAGATGGAACTTTTCAACTTGGTAACCATGTAGCTCAAGGTCTTAAGTGCTCCATAGTCACAAACTTTAAAGGCTCTCAGTGCAAGGGTCTTAATAAAGTTGGCTAAGATGGTTGGTGGTAGGAAGAGTGAATGTACAGGTTTGTATGATTAGCCTTTCAAAATACACGACAATTGATGGAGTTGTGAGGTTTCTTAATGAGAAAAATATCAAGGAAAGACAAACAACCATCAAACTTTACCTCCTCGGTGAGTGAAATGCAGGTTTGATATTTGATATGTTGGTGAAATCCCTCCTAATTTTGCAGATCTATGGGGCCAACACAACACATTAGTGTCATCTATAGGGCCAACACACATTAGTGTTAACTACACAATATTTTCATCATTTTAGTTTCAGGGTAAACAGTTAGAGGGCCATCTCTTCAAAATGCTCCATATAAAGGTTGGCGGTGATAAGGGAGAGGGGAGCTTATGACTACTTCAACTTAACTCTTTATGATTTCAGTTGAATCAAGAACAACCACCTTTGTAAATAGAGGAACAACATCAAAGCTCACTAAAATGTCATTGTCTTTCAAATGATATCATTAATGAAATGAAAAAAGTGGGCCAAGTCCTTGACAATATAGTAAGATTTGTCCACTAGGGGAGAGATAAGCTTGGCAAGATAAGAGGTTAGGGGGTAAGCAAATGAGCCTATGGTGTCCACAATGGGCCTAAGAGGAATGCCTCTTTTGTCTATTTTTGGGATACTATAGATATGGGGGTTACTTCTTTAGAGGGGAACAACCTCTTCTTGGTTTCATCATCAAATGATGATGTTGAAACTGTTTCTTGAAAATCTTGGTGCAAAGGTTGTATGACAAGATTTTGTAGCTGTTAGAATTGGAGAGAAGGTCTAATATCTTAGAAACAATCTTTCTTGTTCATAAAATTAGTAGTGTTGTCTTTGTCATCTTTGGTGATAATCTCGTCATTATGCTACAATTAGTTATTGAGTGCTAAAATATGCACCTTAGGGATGTTGCGTTTGGGCCGTTTGACCCTACCAAGGGCAATAGTGCAATCTTATGTAACTTTATCAACAACTCCACTAGGAAGAGTGCCAATGCCATTCTTGACCTCAATAAGGGTGGTTTGACCCAACCAAGGGCAATAGTGTAATCTTATGTAACTTTATCAACAACTCCACTAGGAAGAGAGCCAATGCCATTCTTGACCTCAATAAGGGCAGTTTGACCCAACCAAGGGCAATAGTGCGATCTTATGCAACTTTATCAACAACTCCATTAGGAAGAGAGCCAATGCCAATTCTTGACCTCAATAAAAAAAATTAACTTTCAAAATAGCATGAGGTGCCATCACAAAATTGAGACCCTATTTCAAAAGGTTAAAAAGAGTGGGGACAAGGTTGGCTCATATAAGTTAACCACCAATTTGCACTCTCAATTGTACACACTTAATGGGTTGGTTAATGAGTACACAAGCAAAAGATCCCAAAGAGAGGGAGGACACAAAGAAAGAAGAAAATGCACCACCCTTATCGAGTGTGTGAGGAAGATTGTAAAAGGAAGCACATGAAGAGGTTGATTCAACATGTAGAGAAATGGGTGGGCATATTGAAAAGATGTAGAAAATACACTACAATTGGTCATTGGACAACGAACAATATGAGGAAGGGCTTGAGATGAGACTAGCTTATAAGAGATGCCATTTAGAGAAGTCACTAAACATTTGGGGGTCATTTTTAACCTAATTTTTTAATGGCAAACCAATTTGGCTTGTCAAATTCACAAAAAAAAAAAAATGATCCCAATAATTTCAAATTTTCGATGACAGTTAAGTTTATCGAAGAAATTTTGATGACAGTTAAGTTTATTGTCAAAATTTTGATGTTGTCAGGGATTTAAACAAAAAAAGTAAAAGTGAAACTTCATTTATTCATGCAGTAAAGTGGGTGGGAGGCTTCAGGCGTGACTAAGATCTTTTCAACATCATTAAGGTAGGATTGATGGATTAGTTTTTATTCTCGTTCTCTTCTATTTGGAACTTGCTTTTAAGGTAAGGGTTCATGGATTAACTTTCATTCTCATCCTCTTAAGTTTGGAACTTACATTCAAGGTAAGGGTTCATGGATTAGCTTTCATTTTCATTAGATACATTTCCATGGTCATTGTTTTGGTACTTGCTTTCAGTCTAACAGGAGGAAAGGTGCAGTTGTCCGACTAAAAATGGCCTAGTGGTAAATTCCTTTGCTTTGTTGTCTTTTTTACAACAATTGCACCAATCTGCATTGCAAACATTAGGGTTCTCTGGTTTTGACCCAAAGCTCTATGTCGGTTTGCCTCTTTGCTATAATTTGTCTATTGTTACACATGCTTTCTTAGCCTTGCCTCAGTCCATATTGAAAAAAAACCTCTTTGATTTTCTCGGCAAGTATTTTGGATAGGCAAGAGATGATGTGGGTGTTCATTATTCGTCAAATTTTGTCATAGAGCCGGATAGATTTTTAATGGGCGTTAAAAACCCTCAATGAATCTAAAGTTGTAGTCCCCAATTTTCTTCTGAAACCTATGTGGTATACCAAAAAAAATCAAAACCATTAATTAACAGTCGCTAAATAGATATAGCAATTAACTTTTAATTGACTAAGATTTAAAATACAGTTACAAATATAAAATATTAAAAAATAAAAATAAAAAATAAAATGAGCTTATGAGTAGGACTTTAAAATATGTGTTGCTAAATATTTATCAAACATGAGCCATTTTAGTTATATCCTTTAGCTACATCCTTCAATAGAACAACCTCTTGATATGTCAATTCTCTCAGAGCACCCATTTGTTAGTCCCTACCACCTATAGGCGAGGAGTTGGGACTAATGTTTTCACTACATTCCTCTATTAGTGGTTGCCTTGGGACTAAGGAAAAATGTTAAAGCAAGCCCACAAAAGTCCACTTACTCCATACCTCTAATTTTTAGTCCATTTTTATTGGTTGCCATGATTTTTCTTGTAGTCTTTTCATTATGTTGTCATAAAATTTAACTTGAAAATGCATGCATTCCACCTGCTCTTTGCATAGTTGACAACATGTGTTGATTGCATGCTTTGTTGGCATTCTTGACTTATTTGCATGGCTCTTACTTGTTATGTTTTGGTGATAAATTTAGTAACTTGATATAATTGCACACCCTCAATGAATCGACAAGTCGATTAATCCCCTTTCACAACTATCTATTAAGCTAATAAAAGCTTTTAACCGCAATTGTTTAATGGTTAGTAACAAGTAACACACACTATTAAATTAATATTAAGTAAACCTTTCCATCCTCAAAATTTTAAACAATAAAATTGAATATATTGCTAAAGCCCTAGCCATTGGAAGTGCAATAGCAAGCTTAGAACATTGTTAAGGCCATGAAGCTCTTTAGCTATTTCTCTGGGGCTTAACATGCCATAGCTCCATCTTACTTGTATGGTGGATCGCTAATGGTTTTGTCCCATGTTCCATAGGACTTGGTCATGATTGTACAAATATTTATAAAGATTCTAGCCATGTAAACAAAATTAATCATAGTATGCACTGAATAAACAAATTCAACCACAAAATAGTACCGAAGCATGATAATTTGATGTTATGAGCCAAAAATTTAAAATGGTTTATAATGTTATATCTTCTAGTAAATATAAGATAATAGACAGTAAAACCCTAAAAGGAAAATTAGTCACACTAATACTTCATCTCCATCTACAAAAATAGCTAATTCTCGTAGCCTTACTAACAAATGAAGAAATTGTGGTTGGTTATGATAAGTATCACTCCTTTCCTCACAAGATACGAGACATGCTTTCGTTCACACGATTATTAGCACCTTTTCTAGGAAGCAAAAAATACAACTTTTCATATTATAAGCATGTACCTACTGTAAAATTGCAAGGAGATCTTAAAATTGTACTTGCTATCTACACATATTTTCCTATTTATTCAAATCTGTACATATAAACTCCAACCCTTTCTTAGGTCGGAGAACATTCATTTATAGGCTATATTTCTTGACCTTACATATTCATTCCTACTTGTTCGGTCAAAACAAAACTCTGATTGTTGACCTTCCAAATTTGCATAAAAAGTTGCTTAGCAACAATATTTGTTGCATGACAACATTTTGTCAAATTTTGCAACTTTTTCATATTTCTAATCAAATGCTTTCCAAGGTGATCAAATTGCATATGCAGATGTATGCATCTATGTATGTATGTATGAATATATATAGAGATCTTGTGGATTATGGAGATCAGTGGATTGTGGAGATCAAAGGTCCTAAGGGGTATTAAAATGTCATGCAAGGTCACAAATGAATTAAACATGTAATTTATAAGCCTTTTGGACCTATATGTGGTGCCAAATAGGCATGCGTTAGCAAAAGAGGCAAATTGTGAAAAGTGTGTAAAAAATGTAAAGCTGTCAAAAAATGTTGCTATCAACATTTTTTTGCAAAATGACAGTTTTTTGAAGATTGAAGGTCAACCATCTTGTATGAACTCTTTGGGGAGTTAAAAGGTCATTCTACTACATAAAGAAGACAATCTCATGTAGATGGGGATGGAATGTAGAGAGGAGATATGAAGAGTATGGTGTGGTAATATATTCAGTTTCTTTTGTCAAATATGCTAGTGTATTTGATATTTGAATGCAATCTTGGTACTTTCTCCCTTTCCTCGTGGATGTAATAGTTCAAAAGCTTTCTACCAAGTTGAATGAAGTTTAGAATCAATGCTAATGCTACATGTGTGCCTAACTTAATTGGTTATTTGTCCAAGTTCTCTTTACCCACTGGTTGGACAATAAACTATATGTATTTTCGGGGTGCAGTATCACAATGGTTGCATGTTCTCAATGTATGGAGTTAGGGAAGATTTAAATGTATTCTTTGTGGCTAGTTATGATAAGTATCACTCCCTTACAAGATATAAGACATGCTTTCATTCACACAAATTTTAGCACCTTTTCTAGGAAGCAAAAACACGACTTTTCATAATATAAGCATGCACCTACTATAAAACTGCAAGGAGATCTTAAAATTGTACTTTCTATTTGCACATAATTTACCACCAAAATTGCTTTCTTATTGATTCGACTCCTGACATATCAACTCCAACCCTTTCCTAGGTTGAAGAACATTCATTTATAGGCTATATCTCTTGATCTTTCATATTCATTCCTACTTGTTCAATCAAAACAAAACTTTGACTATTGACCTTCCAAATTTGCAAAACAAGTTGCTTAGCAACAATATTTTAGATGGCTCCACCCCACAATGCTTCCTCAATGGACCTTGTGGTTGTTGGGACCACGTCTGCTTGACCTGTTTCTTTTAGTAGTAGTTTAGGGTTTAGGTTTTTTGCTTCTGCTACTAGCGACAATGCTACCTCTTTTGTGGATGTGGCAACTTTTGAAGTTGATGTCAATGGATTGGGGGTTTCATCTATGGATTGGACTCTTCTCTCAGTTAGTAGTCCTATCTGGTTGGTTTTGGAAGACATTATAGCCGAAGAAATTGCTCATATGATTGAGGACTTCCCTGAGAGGGCAACTAATTTCAAATTTCGAGGCTTCTGGCCTTCTTTACAGGCTCTTCATGCTTGGATATTTAAGCACTAGGACCTGTTGATTTACGAATTTGTCTAGATTTACCTTGTGGCTAGGGGTTTTTTCATAGTAAAATTTAATGCTGCTAATGACAGGAGGGCTATTTTGTGTAGCCACTTAACTGGGAGGATCATTACCCTTTGTTGGCCAAATCCTAGCACGAGGGTTTTGATCCTGCATCAGAATCTTTTTCTCATTTGCCTCTTTGGGTTAGGTTCCCGAATCTGCCTCTTCAACTGTGGCTAGATTTAGTCCTTGAAGCTATGGGAGATGCCATTGGTAACTTCCAAATGGTGGATTCTAAATCATTTGATATCTTTCATACTACTTACGTTCTCATCCTTGTGGTGGTTGATATGTTGAAGGGCGTACCTGAGAAGATCAAAATTGAGGTCCCTAATAGTTCTTGGATTTAGACTAGATTATGAAGGAATTCCTTTCTATTGTAGGGTCCACTCTGGGATTGGACATATTGCTGTGCATTGTCCTGCGGAAGTACAAAAATCAAAGAAAAGACCACCTTTGTGGTCTGGAGATTTGGTTTAGCATTACTTTATCCTTAAAGATGCTACTTTTAATGATTTCCCCTATGTGTGGTTGCTAATGGTGCCAATAGCTCTGCACCGTCTGAACCAGATATTGATTCATTGTTGGATATGGTTGCTACAGTTGCCCCTCCCTTTATGGGTCGGGTTCTAGTGGACAAAGTTTTGGGTGCGATCTTGCCTGGTTCTTTGGTTAGGTTGGTGAAGCTTCGGTTTGGGAGAAGGAGGCTTCTCGGGTGGAGGAAGGTTGGACAAAGGTCAAAGATAAAAAATAGAAACATTTTCAACAATCCCTTGATCGTCTTCTTAGATCTCACTCTTTTGGGAGTAGGGGGTCTTAAATGGAGTTTTTGAGTTTTATTTGGTGGCAGAAGTGTACTGTGTTATTTGTGAGGCCGTCGTGGTCACCTCATTTTGGTTGGTGACCTATTTCACCTTTGGTCTGTTGTATCTTTTGTTCGGGCTCCATTGAAATTTTTTTGTTGTGAAAAGGGTTTCAGGCACCTTTCAAAACATGTTTTCCTTAGCCAAAAACAATATTTGTTGCATGACGACTTTTTGTCAATTTTCACAACTTTTTCATATTTCTAATCCAATGCATTCTAATGCTTTCCAATGCCTTCCAAGGTGATAAAATTGCATATGCAGATGTATGTGTGTGTGTAGAGAGCTCTTGTGGATTGTGGAGATCAGTGAAGATCTAAGATTTCATTGTCGTTCCCTTGTGATCGTTGTATATGTATGTATGTATATACATATGTGTGTGTGTGTGTTTATGTATGTATGTATATATGTATATAAACAGAGATATCTTGGCACAACATAAAAATAATAAAACTCACTCAATAGGTAGCATGGCCATGAGTATTGTCACAAGCTTTTAAACATAATTATATAAGGAGTGAGTTAAAATGTATATAGGTTAATCTTACATTTACTGTAAACTATAACATAAAGGTTTCACTTGGGTATTACATGCCTCTAGTGTGTAGATGCTTTGGACATAGTTAGGTAGCACTCAACTATTTTAAGACATTATATGTTAACTAACAAGGCTCATTCCCTTGCATTACCTCTAATCCAAATAATAAAACAATAAAACTCACTCAACCCATGCTAAAACAATGACATTACCTCTAATCCAAATAATAAAACGATAAAACTCACTCAACCCATGCAAAGTGACAAGCCATAACCTAGTTCAATTGGGTTAGGCTCCCGAATCTGCCCCTTCACCTGTGGCTAGATTCAGTCCTTGAAGCTGTGGGAGATGCCATTGGTAACTTCCAAATGGTGGATTCTAAATCATTTGATATCTTTCATACTACTTACGTTCGCATCCTTGTGGTGGTTGATACGTTGAAGGGCGTACCTGGGAAGATCAAAATTGAGGTCCCTAATAGTTCTTGGATTCAGACTAGATTATGAAGGAATTCCTTTCTGTTGTAGGGTCTGCTTTGGGATTGGACATAATTTTGTGCACTGTCTTACGAAAGTACAAAAATCAAAGAAAAGACCACCTCGGTGGTTTGGAGATTTGGTTTAGCATTACTTTATCCTTAAAGACACTACTTTTAATGATTCCCCCTATGTGTGGTTGCTAATGGTGCCATTAGCTCTACACTGTCTAAACCAAATATTGATTCATTGTTGGATATGGTTGCCCCTCCCTCTATGGGTCGGGTTCTAGTGGACAAAGTTTTGGGTGTGATCTTGCCTGGTTCTTTGGTTGGGTTAATTGTGAGGCCGTCGTGGTCACCTCATTTTGGTTGGTGACCTATTTCACCTTTGGTCTGTTGTATCTTTTGTTCGGGCTCCATTGAAATTTTTTTGTTGTGAAAAGGGTTTCAAGCACCCTTCAAAACATGTTTTCCTTAACCAAAAACATTGCATGCCAACTTTTTGTCAATTTTCACAACTTTTCCATATTTTTAATCCAATGCCTTTTGATGCTTTCCAATGCCTTCCAAGGTGATAAAATTGCATATGCAAATGTATGTATGTGTGTGTGTAGAGAGCTCTTGTGGATTGTGGAGATAAGTGAAGATCTAAGATTTCATTGCCGTTCCCTTGTGATCTTTGTATATGTATGTATGTATATACATATATGTGTGTGTGTGTGTGTGTGTGTGTGTGTGTGTGTGTGTGTAAACAGAGATATCTTGGCACAACATAAAAATAATAAAACTCACTCAATAGGTAGCATGGCCATGAGTATTGTCACAAGCTTTTAAACATAAGGAGTGAGTTAAGACGTATATAGGTTAATCTTACATTTACTGTAAACTATAACATAAAGGTTTCACTTGGGTATTACACGCCTCCAGTGTGTAGATGCCTTGGACATAGTTAGGTAGCACTTAACTATTTTAAGATATTATATGTTAACTAACGAGGCTCATTCCCTTGCATTACCTCTAATCCAAATAATAAAACAATAAAACTCACTCAACCCATGCTAAAACAATGACATTACCTCTAATCCAAATAATAAAATGATAGAACTCACTCAACCCATGCTAAGTGACAAGCCAGAACCTAGTTCAATTGGTTTAGTTATTGATTAGTTGGGTTGATTACAAATTCTTGTAGAATTGTCATTGAATTAGGTACAATAAAATGAAAAATCAGTTGTTCTCAACTAGCATTAACTTGACTGGTCTATTTAGACCCATTGTTTATTGTCACAAGCTTTTAGACATAACTATATAAAGAGCGAGTTAGGACGTATATAGGTTAACCTTACATTAACTGTAAATTACAACACAAAAGTTGCACTAGGGTATTACATTATTGTAATTATAGAAAACAACCTGATTCACCCTAGTGGGTGTATGATGACGAAGAGTTGTATTAGGTGAGTAAAGCTCACTAGTGGTTATAGGAATACAACTATATCAAATCAATTAGAAACCAGAACCACATATTCGTTAGAGTGAGTAGTTCAAGGGTCTTGATCCTGTGTATATGGGTATGTAGGTAGCCTAGTAGGCGGAGTATGCCTCCAGTGTGCAGACGCCTTGGACACAGTTAGGTAGCCTTGGACATAGTTACGTAGCACTTAACCATTTTGTTAGATACAATTGTTCAATTGTGTGTTGTCTTTGATGTTACACAAATGTCATATCAGTAAGCAAACAAAGTCTACCAAACTTGGTTAGCAAAGAAAATTTTAGAGTCAAATGAGTGTTCCTGAAAAATACTTTGTGGAAACAATGTCTACCGAGCTCACTCGGGCGTCGAAGGATTCTGTGGCAGAAGTCAGTGGTGACTGAGCTCACAAGGTTAGCAAAGGAAATGCAGTGTTTACTGAGTTCACTCGATCTCCAAAAGATTTTATAGAGTTTGTAGTGTTCACCAAGCTTTAGTTGGTTAACATTGGAAATCAGTTCTGTAACAGTGTTTACCGAGAATGGTCGACCAATGAAGGATTTCATTGTTTTAGAATATAAAGTTTAATTGTTTTATGTAATAATTATAGCCGATTGAGGTAATGATTATTGATAAATGTAACGTGTAAATGAGCGGACTTGACAATTTGTAAGGTATAAATAAAAGGTCAAGTTGTGAATTCTAAAGTGTAATAAGCGAGCATGCAAGTGTGTTGATTATGTGAAGAGGAAAATGTGATCAAATTTTGAAGAAGGATCAGATATCCTTGAGGAGCAGCAAAGTTGTATTCGATCAGAGAGGATCTAGTCAAACATAATAGAAATTTGTAAGTAAAATTCTTCATTCTTTTTGTTGATGATTAGTCTAGAATGATGACTATCATGTATCTGAGAGAGAAATCAGAAGAATTTGAGAAGTTCAAATGGTATTTGGCCAGGGTAGAAAAGGAAACAGGGAAAAAACTAAAATGCTTGAGGTCAAAAACAGGTGGTGAATTCATCTCCCATGAATTCAATAACTTTTGCATTGAAAGAGGAATCAAAAGATAGGTATCAGCCCCTGGAACTCCTAAGAAGAATGGAATAGCTAAAAGGAGGAATAGATCTATCATGGATTGTGCAAGAACTCTAATAATTGAAAATAACATTGCTATCAAATATTGGAAGGAAGCTATCATCACTGCAGTTCATACCTTGAACCAAGTACAGTTGAAGGAGGACTCATTCAAAACTCCCTATGAGTTATGGTATGACTATAAACCCAATGTAAATTACCTAAAAGTATTTGGAAGTAAATGTTATATTTTGAAAGAATCTAAAAAAGACAAATTTGATGTGAAGGGTGATGAAGGCATATTTTTGAGATACTCTTGTAAGAGTAAGGCATATAGATGTTTGAATTTGTCTATTCACAAAATCATAGAAAGTGCACATGTGAAAGTTGACGAGTTTGCAAAAAGGACTGAAGAAGAAAGCAAAAAGGAATTAGAAGATTACAAGAGATTTGTTTTCATTGAACCTAATACAGTGCCAAATACATTTGTCAATTAGGAAACTTTTACTTTAGAGTCTTCAGTCATCGAGTTGCAAGAAGTTCAAACCAAGTTGTAAGAACCTGAGTCACATTCAAACGCTACTGAGCTAATGCCTATCGAGCTAGAATAGCTAGAACCTAAAGTTGAAGTTCAAGAGGATGAAAATGCAATTCATTCAAAAGGCAAGGAACTTGTATTGGTCAAGTATGTTAGGAGACACCATACACCAGACCAGATTATTGGAGACAAATTTGAAGGCACTATGACAAGAAGTAAGCTAAAAGATACTTGTTTACTTGCTGATTTTGAATCTTGAAATGTTAAAGACGCATTGGAAAATGAAAGTTGGATTGAGACTATGAATGAAGAGATATAGCAAATAGAGAAGAACAAAACATAGACTCTTGTACCTAGGCCTAAAGACAAAAATGTGATTGGAACAAAGTGGGCATTCAGGAATAAGTTGAATGAAGATGGTAAGGTATCAAGGAACAAAGTTAGACTCATATGTAAAGGCTACTCTCAAGAAGAAGGGATTGATTATGGAGAGATTTTTGCTCCTGTTGCAAGACTGGAAGGTGTCAGGACCCTACTTGTATATGCTACATACAAATGTTTTAAGATATATCAGATGGATGTCAAATCAACATTTCTCAATGGTATTTTGGATGAAGTAGTCTACATTGAGCAACTTGAAGGTTTTTCTGATCTAGACAGAAAGAACATGGTCTGCAAATTACACAAAGCATTGTATGGTCTAAAACAAGCCCCTAGAGCATGGTATGAAAGATTGCATAACTATCTTATTCATATTGGTTTTTAGAGAACTAATGATAACAATAGCTTGTATATCAAGGAAGGACCAAATAATAAGATTGTTTTGGTAGTAATATTTGTGGATGATACTTTGTTTACAGGAAATGATGATCTATGCAAAGACTTTTCAAAACAAATTAACACAAAATTTGAGATGTTTATTTTTGGTAAGATTAAATTCTTTGTTGGTCTTCAAATTTAGTAGAGCAAGAATGATATTTACATTACTTAGTCTAAATAAACCAAGGAGATATCCAAAAAAATTGATATTGAAGATTGTAAACCAGTTGAAACTCCCATGTGTACTGGACTAAAGCTTACCAAGGATGATGAATCAAAAGAGGTAGATCAGACCTTATATAGATCAATGATTGGAAAGTTGCAATATGTAGTTCATACAAGACTTAATATTGCTCTTGCAGTTAGTATAGTAGCAAGATTTTCAACAAAACCCAAAGAAAATCACATGATGACAATCAAGAGGATCTTGAGATACTTGAAAGGCACTGAAGATTATGGATTGTGGTATAAATTTGGAGAAAATCTGGATTTGAAAGTGTTTGCCGATGTTAATTGGGTAGGAAACATTGATGACAGAAAAAGTACAAGTGGTGGAGCATTTTTTTGGAAAGAGGTTGGTTTCTTGGACAAGTAAAAAGAAAAATTGTACATCCCAATCTACAACAAATATAGAGTATGTTGCAATAGCAGTAAATTGTTCTAATATCGTTTGGTTTAAATAATTATTGGAAGGCATGAAGGTTGAGATCAAAGAACCACTTGTTATGTTTTGTGACAATACAAGTGCAATTAACATATCAAAGAATCTAGTGATGTATTCCAAAACCAAATATATTGTAATAAAATATCACTTTGTCAGAGAATTAGTGCAGGACAAGGAGACCAGATTGGAATATGTCCATACAAAAAAATAAATTGCTAACATATTCACCAAACCATTACCTAAAGATGCATTCTTGTATCTAAGAGGTAAGTTAGGGGTCATTCCCCTATTTGAAACTCACTAAAATAAAGTTTTAGTAATGCATCAACAAGAACCAATTTGAAGATCTATCAGTTGATGCATCATAGTCATGGAAACATTGCATATGAATTAATACTCAAGGTATATTGTTACTCATTCGGTATGTGTTGTCTTTGACATATGTTGTCAAAGAGGGAGAGTGAACTCTCATATCTTTTTGAAATTTGAATTTGTTTGTGGAGAGTTTGCTATTTGAAAAAGAAGCTATGTAATTCCTTCATAGAGGGAGAATACTACATTAGAAAAGTTTGTGGCATCAAATCTAAGAGGGAGAAATGTTTTGTCAGAAAAAGACTTGTTTTCAAATTTCATTGTGTTATGACGTGTTGTTGTCAATGCCAAAGAGGGAGATTGTTAGATACAATTGTTCAATTCTGTGATGTCTTTGATGTTACATAAATGTCATATTAGTCAGTAGACAAAGTCTACGGAGCTCAGTTGGTTAGCAAAGAAAATTCTAGAGTCAATCGAGCGTTCCTAAAAATACTCTCTGGAAACAATGTCTACCGAGCTCACTCAGGTGTCAAAGGATTCTGTGGGAGAAGTCAGTGGTGACTGAGCTCAAAAGGTTAGCAAAGGAAAGACAATGTTTATCGAGTTCACTCGGTCTCCAAAAGATTTTATAGAGTTCGTAGTGTTCACTGAGCTTCAGTTGGTTAACACTAGAAATCAATTTTGGAACAATGTTTACTGAGCAGGGTCGACCAATAAAGGATTCCATTGTTTTGGGAAATAAAGTTTAATTATTTTATGTAATAATTGTAGCCGACTGAGGTAATGATTACTGATAAATGTAACTTGTAAATGAGCCGACTTGACAATTTGTAAGGTATAAATAAAAGGTCAAGTCGTGAATTCTAAAGTGTAATGAGCGAGCATGCAAGTGTGTTGATTATGTGAAGAGGAAAGTGTGAGCAAATTTTGAATAAGGATCCGATATCCTTGAGGAGCAGCAAAGTTGTATTCGATCAGAGAGGATCTAGTGAAGTAGAATAGAGATTTGTATCAGCAATTTAGTTGCATCTCATTCAGGTCAAGTCATTGTTACTTTCTCACCATTCTAGCAATGATTTCTAAATCTCTTAACATAGGTTTGACAGTGATTTTTTAAACCCTCTAACAAGGTGATAGTTCTATTGAATTGTTCTAAAGTCCTCTAGTAAGGCCACTTCTAACATGGTGATTAAATCCTTTAACAAGGTTACACCTAATAGTGTGTTTTGTAACCTTTAACATGGTTGGCTCCTAATAGGGCTCACTTCAGAAGAGTGAAAATCAGTAGCTAGTTACTTGGTGGTTTTTTCCATATTAGGTTTCCATGTTAAATATGGTGTCTCTTGTGTTCATGTTATTTCTTTTATGGTTGCATGCTAATCTTTGTGAATGTTTAAAGATCAGTAATAAGTTAACATACACTGCATCTACAAAGTTCCATCATTTTTCTGTATGTTTACCAAGTGATAGCAGTAACTAGTTTATAAGACATCTAAGGGATATGTGGATTTGTTTTTATGGTAATTGATTCACCCCCCCTCTCATTTACTCCATCTATATTTCCAACACATTTATGTATGTATGTATGTAACTATTCTCTACTTAACAGTGAGATCACTTGACAAACTAATTCTTTCTATTGACGGAAAACCAATTGCACTTTAATCAAGCATTATAAAGATGCTTTCTAGACGCACCTTCCTAGCATCAAAACTAGTTTTCCAATGGACATATCTATAGAAAACACACAAACAGACATCTATGTGAAATGTGGGTTTGTTGATTACACATATTAGGTGTTTCACCGATATATGAATGAAATGTTGTCTCGTGGACAGCAATAACTTTAGGATATGCTCAAAATTTGTATGGGGAGGAAACCATTGAACTTTATAGGATGCTTGTGCAAATTTGGCATCAAAACATGGGAAGAAGGTCCATATTGATGCCATTAATCTTGGTTTTTCATGGATCGTCATAATGCAATATGCACTTGTCGCCATGTATTCAAAATGTGGAAATATGGAGAATGCCCTCAACTTTTTTGATGAAATGTCTAAATCAGATAAAGTTTTGTGGTTAGCATTGATTGTAGGGTATGGTTAGAATGGGCATGGAACTGAAGCACAAAATCTCTTCTCACAAATGCAATTGGAAGGGGTTGAATCTGATAAGCAAAGTAAGTCCACTCTTACATCATTAAAATGGACTATGAATCAAATATTCTTTTAGAAAGTACTCTTGTAACTATGTATGCAAAATGTGATGCTAAATATTTTTCTATTATTGGAAAAAAATATTGGAATTAGACAGAATGCAATCAAAGGAATGAAGTTGCAGAGTTAACCCCATGCAAGAAGAGGTTCAAGATGACAAGAAGATGGTGATGGGTCAATCCAAGACCACAAACAATATAGAATTGGAGTCTCTTAATGGAGAGGCAATGAGTTATCCCTGGACAATAAACACAATTGAAGTGTAGAAAAATAAAGTGAAAACAATAAGGTTAAAGTTGTTGAATTGGATGAGGCCATCATTTTTGGCAATTGGTTTGTTGAACAGTTAAAGTATTGTATTTATGTTCTTAGTTATGATAGGTTAGTGCAATAGTTATTTCAATTTACGTAATTAGGTGTTCAATCAAGGTCATGTAGACCAAGGTCAAAAATCAATCAAAGTTGGTCAATGCTAGTCAAAGACCTTGAGGGGTATTAAAATGTCATCCAAGGTCACAAATGAAATAAACATATAATTTGTAAGCCTTTTGGACCTATACATGGTGCTAAATAGGCATGAGTTAGCAAAAGAGGCATATTTTCAAAAATGTGTAAAAAAATGTAAAGTTGTCAAAAAATGTTGCTGTCAACATATTTTTGCAAAATGATAGTTTTTTGAAGATGGAAGGTCAACCATCATGTATGAACTCTTTGGGGAGTTAAAATATCATTCTACTACATAAAGAAGGCAATCTCATGTAGATGGGGATGAAATGTAGAGATGAAAGAGGAACAATATGGTGTGGTAATATAATCAGTTTTTTTCTTCAAATCTGTTGACATATTTGGTATTTGAATGTAGTCTTGGTACTTTCTCCCTTACCTCGTGGATGTAATAGTTCAAAAGCTTTATATAAGTTAAATGAAGTCTAGAATCAATGATAATGCCACATTTGTGCCTAACTTCAGTGATTATTTGTCTAAGTTCTCTTTACCCACTAGTTGGACAATGAACTGAATGTATTTTTGGGGTGAAGTATAACACTGGTTGCATGTTCTCATTTTTGGAGTTAGGGAAGATTTAGAGGTTTTCTTGGTTGTTTTAGATTTCCATCTTGTAGGTTGACACCATACCCCTAGTCCTTATAATGGAGTTGGCCGAGAATCTATAAGACAACTGCTACTGCATGAAGAATACAAGGGATCAACACTCAAGAAATGTGATAGAGGCTTGTGTATAATTTGCATGGTTTTTGGAGGGTTGTAGTCATTCACATTTGTTCTAGCAACATATTTTGAGTGGCAACATACATAAATGAATAGTTTTTGTTGAAAATCAATTTCAATATATAATATTGTTCAAAATCAATGCCAATATTTATATTGTATAATTCATTTGATTTGTTCAGATGCCATCTTTACTAAAGAGATAATAATATTTAATTATTATTGATTATATACAAGATACTACTAATGCTTGTATGTTTATATTTTGATGCAGGAGCATCTTGCATGGAAAAATTATTGGGAAAAAAAAAAAATTGAAAAAAAAAATTTTGAAAAAAAAAAAAAAAAAAATTTGTGGAGGAGAGAGAAAGTGACGAAAATTAGAGGTGAAATAATAAAAAAATAAAAAAGGGGAAAAAAGGAGAAAAGAAAGAAAAAGAGGATTTCTATTTTCGAGGTGCATAGGTGGCATAATAGAAAAAAATAAAAAATAAATAGTTGTCATTCCATTTATCGATGTGTGTGGGAAGAATTCTAGAAAGTTATGAATATTGTAGAAAGTTGTGGATATTGTAGAAGGTTATGGAAGTTGTAGAAGGTTGTGGAGGAATTCTAGAGGGTTGTGGATAAGTCATGTATTGGGTGGTAAGTGCCTATTTAAGCAAAGCATATGAGCATTTCTAATCAAGCTCAAGGGGAAGCTTGAGGAGTAGAAGCTCAAGGGGAAGCTTGAGGAGTAGAAGCTCAAGGAGAAGCTTGAGAAGAAGAAATTTGAGTAGTGGAAGCTTGGAAAGCTTGGAAGTTGTGAGAGAGAAGGAGGAAGTGAAGAGTGAGTTTTCCTGAGTCTGTGGACAGAGCGCCGAATGTGAGGCAGTTTACAACAGGATTGTGATGGAGTTGTGAGTGTAGATAGAGCGCCAAATGTGAGGCAGTTTACAATAGGATTGTGATGGAGTTGTGAGTGTAGACAGAGCGCCGAATGTGAGGCAGTTTACACTTGGATCTTGGATAAGGTTGGAGAAGAGCTAGTGACTGTGGTTTAGAAACAAGGAGGTTGCTTGGTGGCTTGCGAGCACAAGTTGAGATCTTGGAGGTTTCTACCAGAGTGTGGATCTGGACTAGCTTGGGTTTGGATTAGATCTTAAGAGATCTTGCAGAAATGTTAATGTAATTGGTATTGGATTTTTAAGTATAATAATAGTGTTCTTTGGGAAGCATTTTATTTTCTCTTGGTCTCCATATTTGTGTGATCTTGGTTGTGAGTTTTTTAAGGGTGGTGTTGGCCCTTTGTCAGTGGTATCAGAGCAGTACTTCATTAGTGGTTGCAGAGTGACCCTCTATCAGTGGTATCAGAGCAGGAGATCCTGAGTGTACAAGCAGATCGCCGAAGTGTGAGGCAGTTTGTACCAGGAATGGTTGGGCAAAGTTTATCAGAGCTTGTGGATTGCAGATCTGTTGTCCTAGACTTGTGATGTGGTTCCTAATTGTTCGTGCAAGGTGGGAGGTTGTGATCTGACTTGCAAACAATTTGAGGTTGTCACAAGGAGCGTGGGAAGGATTTGTTGTAGAGGGTTTACGAAGATCTTGGAAGATGGCTCCAAGAGGATTGGACCTTAAGATGATTGCGAAAATCCATGATATAGTGGAGAGGAATTTTTCTAAGATAATTTCTCGGTTGGATGATAGATTGGATGATCAAGTTAAGGAGGTTTGTGAGAGAAGATGGCATCGCAAGGTTGAGGTGGAAGAGGTTGGTTTTCATGATCAGTTGGTTGAGTCTGACATGGAGACTGTAGAGCATTTGGTCATGGATGATCTAGTTGATGTTGGTGGTGACTTGAATGTTGCAGAGCACTTGGTCATGGATGATCTGGTTGTTGGAGGTGAGTTATGTATTGCAGAGCATCTTGTTGTGAGAAATGAGGTTGCTGGTGTTGAGAGTTTGGCATGTATTGATGGAGATCTACATGTTGGTGCTGATATGGAGTTTGTTGTTGATGCGGGGTTTGTTGCTACTGGTGTGGATTCACTAGTTTTTGATGTGAATGAAATTTTGTTGATTAAGCATTATGTGCAGTTTGTTCTTGGGAGTGAGCATGCTGATTGGATGGTTGAGGTTCTCATGTTTGATAGAGTGATGCAGATGTGGAAGATTTGCATGTTGGTTTTCTTGTCCCCATTGAGGTGGAAGCCTTTGGTGAAGATGAAGATGGTGGTAGATCTTCTTTCTTTTTGGCGTCAAAGTGTGGGACACACTTTTCTATCTACCGGGGGAGTCTGATGCAGGAGCATCTTGCATGGAAAAATTATTGGGAAAAAAAAAAATTGAAATTTTTTTTTTTGAAAAAAAATAAAATTTTTTTGTGGAGGAGAGAGAAAGTGACGAAAATTAGAGGTGAAATAATAAAAAAATAAAAAAGGGGAAAAAAGGAGAAAAGAAAGAAAAAGAGGATTTCTATTTTCGAGGTGCATAGGTGGCATAATAGAAAAAAATAAAAAATAAATAGTTGTCATTCCATTTATCGAGGTGTGTGGGAAGAATTCTAGAAAGTTATGAATATTGTAGAAAGTTGTGGATATTGTAGAAGGTTATGGAAGTTGTAGAAGGTTGTGGAGGAATTCTAGAGGGTTGTGGATAAGTCATGTATTGGGTGGTAAGTGCCTATTTAAGCAAAGCATATGAGCATTTCTAATCAAGCTTAAGGGGAAGCTTGAGGAGTAGAAGCTCAAGGGGAAGCTTGAGGAGTAGAAGCTCAAGGAGAAGCTTGAGAAGAAGAAACTTGAGTAGTGGAAGCTTGGAAAGCTTGGAAGTTGTGAGAGAGAAGGAGGAAGTGAAGAGTGAGTTTTCCTGAGTCTGTGGACAGAGCGCCGAATGTGAGGCAGTTTACAACAGGATTGTGATGGAGTTGTGAGTGTAGACAGAGCGCCGAATGTGAGGCAGTTTATATCAGGATTGTGATGGAGTTGTGATTGTAGACAGAGCGCTGAATGTGAGGCAGTTTACACTTGGATCTTGGATAAGGTTGGAGAAGAGCTAGTGACTGTGGTTTAGAAACAAGGAGGTTGCTTGGTGGCTTGCGAGCACAAGTTGAGATCTTGGAGGTTTCTACCAGAGTGTGGATCTGGACTAGCTTGGGTTTGGATTAGATCTTAAGAGATCTTGCAGAAATGTTAATGTAATTGGTATTGGATTTTCAAGTATAATAAAAGTGTTCTATGGGAAGCATTTTATTTTCTCTTGGTCTCCATATTTGTGTGATCTTGGTTGTGAGTTTTTTAAGGGTGGTGTTGGCCCTTTGTCAGTGGTATCAGAGCAATACTTCATTAGTGGTTGCAGAGTGGCCCTCTATCATATTTGATGTAATTTTATAGCTCGAATATTTGCTTGTGAAGAAAGTCCACCCTAACAATATGAACCCAGAACAAAATAAGGTGAAAATTGCTAGATTGTGGTCTCAATTCAAAAGAAATGGTGATGAAAAATGTTATTGTCCTTACAAAAAACACAAGGGCTTAAGTAATTGAAGAATTCTAATTACAACAACTCAGAGACATTGTAGGCAACATGATCACATTGAAGGGGGTAAAGATTTTCATCCTTTGGTGAATATGGAGTTTGAACTGGTGGAACATGGAGGTGTGAATATCGAAGCAGAAGGTAATGCTTCCATGAAAGAAGATGATCCTGAGTCAGAGAACACAATTGAAGATGTTGGTATTGGTGTAGTTGCTAATGTGCCAGAGAACAAGATTAAAGATGTTACTAGCGCAACTAATGAAGATGATGATAGTCGTGCATCTAATGATGATGATGAAGAGAACCTTGATATACCTATAATTGAAAAGGCATATGAGCCCCTGTACCAAGGCTCCCAAACAACACTTCTTTTCGTTGTATTGTTGTTGGTAAACTTCAAGGTTATGAATGGTATATCCAATGTAACAATCTCATGTATGCTAAGGTATAGTGCCATTTTTGTCATCTTCTATGTTAGTGTACCATTAATATTATTTATATTAATAATATTTTTCCATAGGTTGATAGGTGAGTGTTTGTTACCACCATAAAACATTTTACCTCACTCTTACCAATAATAATCAACCATTATGAAAGATATTGGAATGTAGTATCAAATAATACATGCATGTCCCAATGATCATATTATATATCATAAACAACATGAATTTGCAACAAAATGTCCTGATTGTCACATTAGTAGATATCAATGAGATCAAATAATGAAAAAGGTGCATTGCAAGGTTCTTCTATACATTCTCATTATTCCACATCTGTAACAATTATTCAAGTGTACTAATTTGGCACAATTTATTGATTACCATGCATGCAATAGATGTCAAGATAAAATTATTCGAGTGCCTGCGGATGGTTTTGCATTTAAGGACATAAAAGATAGGTGACTTATATTTAAAGAAGAACCTCGTAATTTGAAGCTTTCATTGGTAGCAGACAATGTCAATTCATTTGGAGAGATGAGATTTTTTTACTTGATCTGGCCTATTTTTGTTATTAAAAATAACATTCCTACTTGGATGTCCGTAAAGAGGGAGCACATTATGTTAGCAATGATTGTACCAGGGATTTTTCTATTTAATAGTCCTCTAAATTAATTAATAGACACAGTATCAAAATGACTGTAATTTAATTATTTTTTGTTTATGTTCATTCAACTAGGTAAGTGCCAAGTGCAAGATATGATTGTATATATTGAGCCCTTGATTGGTGAGTTGTTGGAGTTATGGAATGGGGTCACTATGTACGACATCTCTAGACCAATTAGTGAAAGACAATTTTAATTATGTGTAATTCTTGTATGGACAATACATGATGATCCTGGACTAACACATTTTTGTGGTATGTAAAATTGACAACACATATTTTTGGTATGTAATAGTGCTAATGCATTTTCATTGTATGTTTAAGTTGTGCGTCATATTTATAAATATGAATCTTATAGTACACATGTCATCCAATTATACACAATCTTGTACATCTTCAGACAAAGGAAAAATTTACCTATCCAATTTGTGGTCCAAAGATGAAATCTTGTCATTCAAAAAGTTTAGGAAAGTAGGTGTTTCATAAGCATAAACACTTTCTCCATAAAAAAGAACAAGTATCAAATTGCTGAAAAATACTTAATCAATGGGAAAGAAGAGACAATATCAAAGCCACAAAGAATGACACCTCACATGTGAAAGTTGGAATACAATAGAATGAATCATCAAGGTAATGTCATTCCATTTGATGCGAAATTTTTAATGAAATTTAAATTTGGATAGTCTTTTTTTTACTAATGATATAATTGATGTTCGTGAAGGTCGTCAAGGCATCAATGAGAAACTTATAAAATGACTTAAAAGCTATCCTAGACAATTTAGTGGGTTTTCGTACTACGAGCACCTTCCAATCGTGCATTTGTTTGATGCTATGCATATTAGAAAAAATGTAATAGAGACACTATGGAAAATATTGGATGGAATGCATGACAAAGAAAAATTAGTCAAAATTTACAATGACATTGATGCATCCAATCATGCATTGAAGTTTTTCCTTGAATCAAATAGCAATGGAAACTAAATTAATATGAGCGCCACTCATTGGTTACTAAAGTAGCAAAAAACTAATGACATAAAAAAAACTAAATTTTCCACATGATTTGCTGCATACATAAGCAATCTCATATCAAAGAAAAGTGATTTTGGATTAGGGTTGAAAATGTGTAGTGTCCACCTATAATTTTCTTTTCCATTATATTTACCAAACTCTTTTATGCCTATTTCATGGATGTGTTAGTTTCAAGGAGATTATTTCATAACTTGGACTACAGATATATCAATTATGATTACATAGTTGACTATATTTTATGTGTTATTTAATGATTATGGTTGATCATGGATTAATGATTCTTTAATGATTCATAGTTAATAAATGTGATTCCTTTCATAGCAATGTCAGATGATGCTTTAATGACAATTACTTCATATTCATAACGATGCATTATTTTATCTAAGCATTTGATGTTTGACTTATAATTATTGTGGTACTTACCCCATACTTGCATGTATATGGTGCATGTGTATCTTTTTGTTTGTTATGGTTGATGTGGTTAAGGGAGGGAGTTGTAATCACCTGCTAGTCAGGATCTACATGATGTACCACTCCCTAACATTTCTTGTTTAGTTTTTATATATGTGTATATATACATACATACATACATACATATATGTAGATTTACACAATGTACCACTCCTTGACATTTTTTGTTTAGTTTATATATACATATTTGTATATATACATATATATGTATATACATACACATATGTATTTATAAACTAAACAAGAAATACCATGTATATATAAACTAAACAAGAAATGCCATGTGTACACACACACACACACACACACACACACACACACACACACACGTATATATAAACTAAACAAGAAGTGCTAGGGAGTGGTACATCATGTAAATATATATACACACACATATGTCTATATAAACTAAACAAAAAATGTCAGGGAGTGGTACATCATGTAGATCTCGACTAGTAGGTGATTATGGCTCCCTCCCTTAACCACATCAACCACAACAAACAAAGAGATAAAACAAACACATGCACCATACACATGCAAGTATGGGGTAAGTAATACAATAATTATAAGTCGAACATCAAATGCTCAAATAAAATAATGTATTGTTACGAATATGAAGTAATCATCATCAAAGCATCATCTAACATTGCTATGAAAAAAATCACAAATGTGTAGTGCCCACCTATAGTTTTCTTTTCCATTATATTTACCAAACTTTTTTATGCCTATTTCATGGATGTGTTAGTTTCAAGGATATTATTTCATAACTTGAATTACAAATATATCAATGATGATTACTTAGTTGACTATATTTCATGTGTTATTTAATGATTATGGTTGGTTGTGCATTAATGATTCTTTAATGATTCGTAGTTAATAAATGTGATTCCTTTCATAGCAATGTCAGATGATGATTTAATGATGATTACTTCATATTCGTAACGATACATTATTTTATCTGAGCATTTGATGTTCGACTTATAATTATTGTGGTACTTACCCCATACTTGCATGTGTATGGTGTATGTGTTTGTTTTATCTTTTTGTTTGTTGTGGTTGATGTGGTTAAGGGAGGGAGTCGTAATCACTTGCTAGTTGGGATCTACACGATGTACCACTCCTTGACATTTCTTGTTTAGTTTATATATTAAATGTGATTCCTTTCATAGTAATGTCAGATGATGCATTATTTTATGTGAGCATTTGATGTTTGATTTATAATTATTGTGGTACTTACCCCATACTTGCATGTGTATGGTGCATGTGTCTATTTTATCTTTTGTTTGTTGTGGTTGATGTGGTTAAGGGAGGGAGTCATAATCATCTACTAGTTGGGATCTACACAATGTACCACTCCCTGACATTTCTTGTTTAGTTTATATATATGTTTATATGTATGTATGTATGTATGTATGTATGCATGTATGCGCGTGCCCACACACACACACACACACACACACATGTTCATATTTTATGCAGGATTGCAGGTACCGAGTATCGACTTCTCTGAATCGCCAAGATGAGCGTGCCCTATCACAATAACTCAATGGTAAGAATGAGGAGACAATGTTCAGGTCCAATCCCAACCATAGCCAAAATAATTGTCTTGTAAGGAGGACTCGTAACTGTAGACACCTAAAAACCTTTAGAAAATAAAGTATTTTTATTTTCTGAAAAGTCCCTGATGACATCATCATTTATTAATTAATTAATTTATTTTTATGCCATTAAATCCCTTTATCTTAATTAAAAATATTTAATTAAGGAATCCCTTCCAAAAATGTTTAAATCTTATTTAAACATTATTTCTTTATTTATTAATTATTTAATTAATAAATTGACCAAAAAACCCAAAATAAATAAAAAAATTATTTTTTGCCCAAAACTTGACCAATTTCCTTAAGACCACTAACCTCTTCCAAAATCTTCTAATCCTTCTTTAATTTTGATTAAAGGCTAATCCCATCATTTCCTACCCCTAATCCCAACTCAAAATATTTAATTAAGATTAAATATTAATCCTCATGTTAATTAAATTTTTTTTAATAAATATCTCCTCAATCCAAACCCTTGAAATAAATAAAACTTTATTTATTTCTTAAAAATCTAATTTATCCTCATCCTAAGAAGTTCTAGACTCTTCTAGAAAGTCTTCATCCTCATCCTAGAAAATTCTAGACTATTCTAGAAAGTCTTTATCCTCATCCAAAGTCTAGACTCTTCTAGAAGATGTCTTTAAACCTAATCCTAATCCCCTCCTAACCTTGTCACATTCTCTAAACATGGGTTAAAACTTACTAACCCAAGCCAAAGTTAACAAATATCTCCTCCTTCACCCACCCTCATTAAATGCCATCCACTTGCCTATCCCTAAGCTAATCCTAAACCATCTTAATCCATCCTCTAATCATTTGCACAATCCTAAGCAAGCTTAAAACCTTCCTAATCAAGCCCAAGTCGAAATTGCTCTCATCTCCCTCAAAATATCTCAACCATAAAATTTTATGAAGCCCACCAGGCCATAAATGACTCTTCCAAGCCCTTTTATTGCTCTTACAAGCCATTATGAGGGTCTTTATAAAAATTTTATCCCTTGAGCCTCCTTTGTTGACTCATCCTTCCTCTTTCTTCCATCCTCTCACCCTGTGACATGTGTCACTCTCTGATTGGCTGTAAGAAAGCACAATCCATGTGCTCTCCTCTCATGCAATCTGAGCCCTCCATGAGCTTTTTCCCATCCTTGCATCTTAGCCCTCAATCCCTCAAGCCTCTTGCCTATAAATTGGATCCTTCCCCTTTGCAAAATAACACAATCCATGAAGTAAAGTCATAATGTCATTTTACATCAAAACCATACACTCACACCCAAATTCCAACTCTATTTGAAGCCTTTTTTGAAGCATAAGCTTGAGCATACATCCTATCTATTTAGACAAAGCCACTCAACAAGAGAGCTTCTTATTGAGAGAGTCCATTAATGGCTCATATTCTCAATTGAGAGCTCATCTTAGTCTATCTTGAAGTTTATGAATTTTGTTTAGTTTGTAGAAGCTTTATTTAAATTTGGTTTCTATTAGCATACTAACATTGCTCATATACAGTAACTAACTTTCCATCATTGTTAAAACCTACGAGTTTATCTTTGTCTGTGTTGTTTGATTTTGAGTTTCAGTCTATTTTGGTAATGTTGCTTTTATGTGGATTTCGCTATGTGATTTATTTGGTAAATAATTTAATTATAATATTTGAGTTAATCATATAATTAAATATTATTTGGTTAAAAAAAAAATATTAAAGCACACAAATATTTAATTAATAAAAAAATTAATTAAATATGTGCTTTAATTTAAGAGTCTTAACTTAGAAGTCTTAATTTAGAAAATTGGTTAAAATGAAATTAAAATATGATGATATTTAATTAATTATAAATTAATTAAATATGTACTTTAGTTTAAAAGATATAATTTAAGAAGTTGGACAAAAAGATAATTAAATATTAAAATAATAAAGATTTAATATTGCTTTATTATAATTATTATTTATTTAATAATATTTAAATTAGAGTTGATTTTAAACAATCATCTTTGATTATTATTATTAATTTAAATAATAAATTATGCTTTAATTATTACTTGCACTAATTAATAAACTAGAGAAAAATAAAATATAAAAGAATATTTTAATTAAAAGTTCTTTAAATGTACATGAAACAATTAAATTTAAAAGATTTGATTAAAGTTATAATTTAAGTGTATTTATATTTATTTAATTTATTAATAATTTATTTAAGAGTTTTATTTTTAATAAACTCTAAATAATATTATTAGTTAAATTAATAAATATTATATTAAAAAAATGTCGCATGATTTAATAAGGGAAAAAAAGCTTTAATTTAATAAAGTTTATTTTAATTAAATCGCATAAAGTGTGTGCATGAAAATTAAAATATAGTAATTAAAGACAAAGGATTTTCGCATGATTGCATGATCAATGCTTTGATTTGGGAGAAAAAAAACTCATTATTAAAAAAATTAGAGCTTATTTCTAAATACATAGGTTTTGGGGACCAAAAATTGAGAATTGAATCAAAAGAACTGTTGAAAGTTTCAAAGGGTTTGGATTTGCATGCATTCATAGAGTGTCTTAGATTTTAGTTATGGTTTTGAGGTAGGGTTTGAAAACCTATTGTAGAATCTTATTGAAAGATCTGTCTACTTCATGTCTTCATGGGTGTTTGCATATTGCTTATTAATTTACTGTACTAATTGTTGAATAAATAATTATATTGTAGATTTTGAAAAACAAAATTTATTAATAAAAAAAACTTGACTGCGGAAGATTATAGAAAAACTTGTAGAAAATTATTGTGACTGTATTCTTATAAACCTCTTTATAACATAACAAAAATTTTGATTATTGAAAATTGGAAGAAAATAATAAATTGAACAGTTAGCGTTTCAACTTTAAATTTGTTATTAGAACTCTGTGATTATCATGAATTTTATAAATACATATAAGTATTATTCTTATATCTAAAATAATTTAATTACAAAATTAATTGGAAAAAAAAAAAGATTAATTGAGAGGAAAACATGTTGTAACTAAATCTATGCATGCATGTGAAAATAAATAAGCTAAAAATAGAAAACTAAGTATACTAAGGTTACATGCATGTGAAAACAACTATGCTAAAAATAGAAAACTAAGTATAATAAGGTTACATGCAAATAAGGATGCTTGCATGATTTGAGAGATCAAATACATGCAAAAATATTAATTGCATGTTTATTTTAATTTTATAAAAATATAATTTAAAGTTCAGATTTATTTATTTAAAAATAAATAAATAAATAATTTGTTAATTTCAAAAAATTAAATAAATATTATTCATTTAGTTTAAGTGGATGTTATCATGATTGATTTTTAAAGTCTAATTAAACGCTTAGTTGCATTTTAATAATTTAATATTGATTAATGCAAGAGGGAAGTTAATAAATACATATTTATAATTTTATTATATTTTAAGAGAAGTTGTGGTAAAGTTCACTTTGTAATCATTTAGTTAATAACTATTTGACTTGATGAGAGAAATTATAAATAATTAAATTAAATTTATAATTTTTTTTTGATAGGTAATTGATTGAAGCCTAGATTATTTATTATTTATTTTATTATTGTTGTTAGAGTATTTATTATTATGTGTTAATCTCAAGAAGATTCGAACACAAGACCTCTCCGATGAGAGGCTCACAATATACTGATGTGTTGTAGGCTCTTGCCTAATTAAATTTATAATTTTATCTTTAGTTGCATTATGAATTAAAGAAAAATAAATATTAATATTAGACTTAAATAAAACTCATTAATATTTTAGAAATTGAAATTAATATTGTTACCCGGTTATCAAAATCTCTCAATTTTGGTTCTATTTAATTTTTTGGCCATTTTAATTTTTTTTTTTGTCTCTTTTAAGCTTTTAATTGGCCTTTTCATTTATGAGTTTTTGAAAGATCCTTTCTTCCATATCTCTGGTTGATTTTCATCTTCGCTCAGCATTTCAAATTTTCAAAAATGGATTCTTGAGTCAAGAGTTGCTGCAGGTTAATAAGAGACCCATAATAGTACTCGCAATACAATCTTAACCATTAACTTTCTAAAAAGTGGTTAATATAAGCTTCAAAAGTTAACCTTTTAAAAAAGGTTAATATAAGCCTCTAAGATTAACCTCTAAAAAGAGGTTAAGATGAGCTCATAATCTTAACCATTAACCCATCTTCAAATACGAAAAGGTTAAGATGAGCTCACGATCGTAACCATTAACCTGCCAAAACAAAAAAAGGTTAAGATATGTTCAAAAAATTAACCTTTTTAGAAGGTTAAGGAATCAACAAGATGTGTGTGATCAAGTTCAAATTTTACATTCTCAAAGCACCTGCACCCTGGGTTTGAATGGAAGGGAAGAGTAAAAGAATAAACATTTTGGAAAGTAACTTCCAAAACCCCCAGTCTTTTTAGCTCCATGCGCAGGGAGGGGAAAATAATGCTAAACACATGGGGGCTACAATATACAAGAATGCCAACCTTACCATGCTATTCTCTCCACGAGGGAAATTGATATGATCACGCCAACTTGAGGATACAGCAATAGCCAACCACGTATGTCATCCGGGGTGAAGATAATGTCTTCTACTTTTCATTTGACTATCGTCATCAACATAATAACCAGAGCCTTGTCCCGTTTATTTGATAACTAGATCAGATGCTAATAGAGACGCAGTTGGTTGTTTTGTTTTTAATGTCACGACATACATTGTCCCCCACGTGAGCAAGGTAAAGAATGGCTTAAGAAATGCATAAACCTGTAGCTTATGGTCCCGCGCCACCTTAGATAACCCATTACTAATCCACGTTACCAGCCTCACGCCAAAGATATAAAGCATTGACACGTCTGCAATACTTTCGCAGATGCACTTAGTCAATTAAAATACAGGACTACAAACAGGGGCAATCTACAAACATAAATGGATCTGTGTATTATGGAAGCCAATCATTTGCACCATTCTATCTAAGATTTGGAAATACCAAGGTAATAGGCCTGTGAATAATCTAAATAAATCTATAACGACGACAGTTATTGGAATTACTATTACAGCGGCAGTGGCATGCATATATAAATCTATTATAATATATGCATGGATAAACAACAACATATATAGGACCTGTTGAGGTGGTCATTCTCTCAAATTTCTTCTATCCAAAACGATGTAGAAATAAACTGGGTGAAGCTGAGTTATGCCTTTTGCTCACAGGTTGATGCATAGTTTTCATTGTCACTGCCATCATTTCATCTAAGGAGTATTTTAAATGAGGATAAAGATTTGGAATGTAGCATGGGTTAATATCTTTATAGTTTGTTCGTGAACTACCAGTATAATTGTTGTTGAATTAATGCATTAAATTTTAAATGGAAAAGGAACCCGATTGATGCAAGATAGTGACAACCCCGGATAGAAGAGAATTTAAATGGTTCATTTTCAAATCCTTGGACATGTTATGGAGGATATAAGCATACATGAGACTACGCTTGATTTGTTTAACATAATGCCTAAATAGAAAAGTGGAGAACATAGACAAGGCATGTAGAGTGTTAGCGAAATACAAGATGAAATGAAATGCTCATTCCTGACCTGTAGCTCTGAAAGCTTCACTCATTAAGTCATTCAAATTCAGATCAGCATCCTTATTTTCTTTGACAATCAGTAATCTACATATAGGCTGGAGCATCATTAATGTTATGCAGATTTGTGAGTAAATTATAGTCTAGGCATGATCAAATTCTTGTGAATGTTTAATACAAAACATGGTAATCTTCAGTCCAATGTAATGTTGATAGATCTTTTTGGTTGAATGGTTGGTTTGTTACTTTGAAGCCAGAAATAAAGAGTGTAGTGTGGGGTTGAAGGCATCCAACATATTTGATAGATAAAGATTGATAATCAAACCATGAAGTATAAATATTAGAGGTTGGATTAGCTCCTGTTTTAAAAAATACACTTCTAGACATTAGTGATACCATTTTAGAAAGTTTTTACCTTCATGATTTTTGGTCATCCTTTGAGAGTGAAGACAGGACTCCATTAGCTGGAAAGATCTTGGAAAGCGGTTTGGCTTGAGCAGGAGGGCACCCAATTTTAGTACAGTGTCCTGATCTGGTATTGGAATGTATGAAAGCCTAGCATCCAAATACCCAAGAAGTCATTTCATCAAAAAATAAAGTAATTGTCCATCTAGATCTTGTCTCTATTGCTATTACTTTCCAACTGCCTACCAGGATGCAATATACTAGCATCAATCTAAGAACTGCCAAGGAATATTTTATCGCAAATCAAACTCAATGTTTAAACACTATTGCTAGGTCATGGCTCTTGCAACCAAGGAAAGAGAAATCCCAACTGGCCAAATCCATTTATAGATCATTGTTAAAGGAAGATGTGGCAAACATGGTAACTCTATTAAGCAGGATGGTCTTCGAGATTCTCACGAGTTTGAAGGTTGGATGTTTCTGTTTGTCAACATGGTCTATGAAGGAAAGCAACATATTGATTGGGCTGAAATCATCAACGACTCATTGCATAGACAGCTCATGGGACTTCAAGAAAATGATTACTTCTACATGACTTCATACCTTTTCTATGCTATTGCAAGTACCAAAAGTTGGCCAGGACTTAATCGGCAGAGGGTTTATGATGATGCGACTCTCATTTACAATCATCTTCCTTAGATTCAGTATGATAATAGCCGGCACCATTTTAGAAGAGTGAATGATGCATTCACCATGCTGATTATAAGAGAAATTCAAGGGAATATTGGACTGAAAATTTCACCAGAAGTAGCAATGAAAGTACAAAAATATGGAATTATTTTAATACAGTTCCTGAAGTTTACTTATATCAGGTTAGTTGCCTATGATGGATATCCATTGATGTTACCTAGATTTGTTGATGATAAATTGGTCTTGATTGAAATGTGCAGGAAAATTAGTCAAATCAATAAACTTTGCAGGAACAAGAGGATAGATGAAATACCTTTTCCTATCGGCATCAGATATTATAGTTGTGATACTGCATCAGATGACAGGAAGATAGAAAGATCTATTGCCACAATCAATTTGAATCCTTATACGATGCGTTTCCCTTATGACAGTAAGGGCTATGCAATGAATGAGTTAAAGTTAAATCCCAGTCTTGGTCACTTTTTGGGTCTAGAGGACTTTTGGGAGGATTGTGAAAATGATTTTGAAGTCAGGAAGAGAGATTGGATGTGGCTTACAGTATGACAGGTGATAGACTTCAAGCTAGATATCGATGTAACAGGTGTTGATGATGATGAGGTTTCTTTGGTTGATCCTTACTACTATGAGAAAATCAAATTGCTAGATCTCCCTCCTATTGATTTGTCAATTCTAGAGTTAAAAAGCTTGAAGGAAAGGACTACCTTTGTTCTTAAAAGAACAAGAGACTGGATTAGTAAAATCAGTGCAAAAAAGGTAACTGGTAAATTTCAAAGTAAGGAGAGAAAAGATAATGAAGGGGAATCATCTCAGATGGTGGTAGAGGCAACTTCTAGTGAGAAAATACAACAATTGGATACAGGTGCTCAAGATCAAGATGAAAATCTAAGTCAGCTGGATAAGTTTACAGTCAAAAGAAGAAGAACAAAAATGAAAGGTAGAATGAATCAGGAAAGAAAGGAATCCAATGAAGAGGATAAAAGAATTTCTCAAACTATTGAACCACATATCCCTGTTACATCCCCTCACAATGTGGTAGTTCCTCATTTGAGTCTCTCTCCTCTTAAGATGCCATTAATAGACATCATGTAGTTGGACAATCAATTATCTAATTCAGAAGATTTAACGATAATTGCTAAAAATATAACAGATGATGTGCAAGTTTCAAATACTACACATTCATGGTTCCAGAACAGCCTCCAGAAGAAGAAGAAAGTCATCCAAATGATCCTGCCTCCATTTGATGTGATCTCTAGTTTACTTCAGAAGCCTCCTAAGGTGAAAATGACCAAAGTGATGTTCAGGTTAACTGTTGATAAAACTTCAGGCAACCTATGCATAGAAATAGCCAAGCCCGTAATTGAAAAGAATGTTGATGAAGCATCTAAGGAAAACTTCATTCTAGATAAGGTTGATCTTGGTCCATCTACTGTGGAAAGAGATTTTTAAAATTTTGAAGTAACTGCTGCCCAGATGTTACAAAGGGCGAAGAAAGAGAAAAGAAGCAAGGAGCAACTCAAGAAACAAGTTCAGATGTTGGTATCTTATATTAGTTCAATCAAAAATTCCTCTAATGACAAAGTAGTGGTTACTTCACCAGTTTTAACAAGCCCTAATGGTATTTTAGATCATACTGTTGTTGAAAAAATAGACAAACACAAGTCACATAGTATGATGATTGAAGCTTGGATAAACCAAATGATAGAAGATGCTTCAAAACTTATAACCAGAGTGAAGGAGATATATGGAAAAGCCATCGAAAAGATACATGAAATTTCTAAAGAGTTGGAAAATAGCAAAGAATAGAAATCCACCTAGCAAAAAGTAGCTGATGAATTAAAAGAAATCGCCAAGTTAGATACAAGCATCCTACTTCTTGAGAAGATTATTTTTTGATCCAAGTGAAAACCAAACACGTATCTGGAGTAAAAGTGTTGGTTGAAAAATGATAAACATTAGCAAAGGGATCACTGAGTTTGAAAAGCTAATAGCTTCTTGGGGGCAGCTAAAAACAAAAGTTACAGATGAACTAGTCTCTACTATCATAGGTGGGGCGACAATAGGTGACCTTCAACATATTGATTGCTAGTTTCTCCTTGATTCATTTAGTGTCCAGATTCATTTAGAAATAGAGAATCGTGTATCAGATGCTGAAACTATGATGAAGCTCAGCCTCGTTGCAGTCACTCTGGGAGATTGTAACATTTTAGCCTATCAACAAGAGTCAGAAGAAATTCAGCATAGATACTTCACAACCAAACTTAGGATGGAAAATGTGTTCATTCCGAACTATGAATCAATGATGATCATCCTAGATGCTTACAGGGCTTTTCGAGATAGATCAATTGTGTTCGAATAGATAGAGTTAGTAGCTAGAAGATCAGTGATTGGATATGTACACATCCTTAGGAATTCTAGCTAGTTTTGTTTTTGAAAGTCTTCCTTGTATAGGTTAATTTTATTGAGGTTAATTAACCTATCCAAAATCACGTATTTTGGAGGTGGTTATTAACCACGAAGAGGTAGTTATTAACCACGAAGAGGTAGTTATTAACCTCTATGTCTATATAAGGACTCCTTTTGGCTTTGTAAGGGAACTTTTTGGTTTTAAAATAAGGGAACACTATGCTGAAATTTTGATCAAGAGATAAATTTTGGAAAGTATGTACAATTTTAATCTTTGAAATAAAAAATCTCTATTATGTTCTTGGTGCAAGGAAATGAAATGAGATGTGCTTTTGATTTCTTGTTCTAAAATCAAAATTGTTACAGTCGTAGTAAGCATTCTCATGATATTGTGTGAGTGTTTATGAATCATGAATTTGTATGGTAATATTTGTTATTTTCAAGTGTAGTTCTTGATCACCTTTGTTATCATTCTTGTTTACCCAAGAAAGTTGTGAGGTCGTGTGGTGCATTTGTCCTGAACAACTTTCTCTTGATTTTTGAAGTTTTAGATTCTTTATTTGAAAACTCTTTTAAAAATTATATCATACAAGGGATTTGCCCCTCTAAACGTAGAGGAAGGCCACATACCAATGGCCTATCCAACTGTTGTGAATGGTTTGCCACACACTCCGTTGGGCAAATTCTACAGTGACAAATATGTTTATCAACAAATATCAATATTTAAATATAATAATATACATTTATGTTATTAATTAAATCATTTATGATTTAAGATCATTTAAATTAATAACATGATAATATTGTATGATATTTTATGTGCACAATAAGATTGGATATTTAAATACTTATTATTTTAAATAAGTATATCCGCATAACAATTTATATTAACATATATATTCTTACTTTATTTCTAAACATATCCTTATGACCCAAACTAAATAAGAGAAATTGGTGGAATTAAATCATGTGGTTGAAAACTATGTGTTTTCTAATATTCTATTTATAGTTTTGTGATGTTTATTTTTATGATTGTTTTTCTTTGTGGGTTGTTTAGTTGGCTAAGTTAGGATGTGAACTAGAGGCGGTTTTTGAAGTTTTTTTTATGATTATTTGACTGAATGTCATGATGAAGTTTATTATTTGAATTGAGATTTATGTTTTATGAGTTTATGCTATTGAGCAATTATGAGAACTTGAGTTTTGAGACCCAATGTTATTTTTTGGGTTGCCTGTTAAGAAACCAAATTCGATCAATATTACCTTTTGTGGTATGGGACATTATTGTGGTTTGCAATTTTTGGGAAGGTAGTCTAGGTGTATGTCTATGGGAGTGGCTTGTAGTGGGGGCCTGAGACCCAAAGTGGCTGCTAGGTAACTCATTGTAAGTTGTGTAACAAGTGATAACATAGTAATTAAAATATCTTGTCTAGCCCTTTTCCTTGAGATAAGTTAGAGATTTTTCCTCGTCCATGCCTTGAGTGCTTGTATAGACCAAGGAGGAGATGGAGATGATACCTTGAGAGGTATGAATAGTTTCCTCATCATCATGAGAGGGTATTTTGGTTTTGCATAGAGTCACTAGGGGGCCGGAGTCCTAAGAGACTGCCAAGGTAACTCTAGAGTTGGCTCATGTGATGACACTCCATCGTATGTAGCCTGAGTCTTCTTCGTGATTTTTTTTAATACTTGCCTCTAGTGGTGTATTTGTTGGATATTACTTTTGATGGTGTATTTATTGTAAGATGTTACTCATTGATTGGATGTCATTTATTGTTGACAGTTGACTTTTATTAATGAATGACCAGTTATTCATTGGTGGTGTTTTTATTGTTGGAGTTAGTGATTGGTAGTTTACTTTTATTAATAACAATTATTATCTGTTGGTCTGTAAGGACCCTCCTCATATGTATTTATCAAATATGAATCCTATGTTAAAATTGTTATAGGAGATTGTATTAGAAATGAATTAATGTTTTATGTTGAGAATGTCCTAAAAGAAACTAAGATTAGTTTATTCATTCATGTTTTAGATACTTAGTGATTCAAGAACTACTACATCACGTTGACTGTTTAGAATATTAATTTTTACTAATGATGGTATGAAGTGGTTTCACCTGATAATGAGGATGTTAATTTTGTAACATGATGATTAAGTTATATGCAATTCATATGGTACAATATGCCCTATTGGTGATGTTATGATGTTTAGGTATATGCATGCCTAATGATGATTATACTAAAATTTTAAATTTGAATTAATGAATAAAGTTATGTTATGTGAGGCCTCACCTCGACCCATCATAGCATAGTGATACATTATTATACTCACGACCTGAGAAGTCGAGACACTATCGGATACTTTGAACATATTATATTATTTCATGTTGTGTGATGGTTGTTTTCAAATACTTGAGTTTGTCATTTAATGCTTTATGAACATGTATGCTGATGAAATAAGTAAATGTAAGATTAACACTTTGATTATGAAATTGTAATGATTAAGAATATTAGTAAGACAAGAGAAACCCTGATTGATTTGAAAGATGTATGTGTTCATTTATGTGATTTCCTGATACGTATATACATATGTGCATGTGATTTTTGGGACTACTAATGTGTGCAATGAGTGTGCAGATATTTTAGCCGAGAAAACCGACAGAGGAACATAACTGATCTCTATGTGCTAATTTTGGAAACCTTGTTGTTCGTAATTAAATTAAGATGTATGTATGTATCCTTATGTGATCAGTAAATGTTAATGTTCGTAACTATGTTTCTTTACTGTCGCTTGACACTCATGAATTATTTTTGTTCTTCTTCATGCTAGCTAGGGTTAGCTGTGTAACCTCTGGACCTAAGTCGGTTTAAGTTAGTGTCAGTTTGCTTATTGGATTCTTAATCGAGTTTAGTCATCCCTAATCCAGATTAGTGCTTAATTTGCATTTTAGAGTTGTTAGTTGGTCCTAATTATATTCCTAACTTTTGTTTGGCTCTAAACCTATTCCTAAGGCTTTAAATCATGGAATAATTATACCCAAGGGGTATGGGTATGGGTTGGGGGTCTTTTCCAACCCCTAAGCCCCTTTTGTTGACTTTGGAGATCACTCAAAGAGTCTCATTTTGCCTTTGTGCGAAAATTGCAAGTGGTTACCATGAGTTGCCTTACCTCACCTCCACTTAGTGTTTAACCATGGTATGGGTGGAGTTAGGAATTTCTAGAATTGTAAGTGGGTGGGAGAAGTTATTGATCCTTTTTGGTGGTTGAGTTTGAGGCTTATTTAGAGGCCTTTTTTGGACTAGTAGAGGTTGTTACCCAATCTCTACATTTAGAGAGAAGCTTTTGAAGGTTGAAGGAAGGAAGTGGAAACTCTACTCAAACTTGTTCATTGCCATTACCTCTTTGTGAAGGTTGGAATTCTCATCTCCCTTGTTTAGATTTCATTCTTGTTTCATGCTTATGCTACCTTGCTGTTGTTTCAATGTTTATATGTTTGTGGGTATGTTGGGAAGCTTTGGAAACCATGTTATTTTTGGTTGATTTCTTTTCATGTTTATGTTGCAATTTTGAGATTTTTCTTGCATGGGTGTTTTGGTATTACTCACCCTTGGAGAGGGCAGAAGTGACCAATTTTGCGAAAGGTCTATTTAGTCGGACTCCATCCAATGTAGAGTCTCTTCTCAGGATGAGAAGAGGGAGAAAGGGTAAGGTGTTATGGGCCCTTACCTGTCAGCACAAACCTTGTATGATTCTGGTATGTTGAAATGGAAGAATGGAAGTTCTTGGTATATAGCCCCGATTGGGCATCTGTTTGGTGTTGTGCTTGACTTCTCTTGGTTGGAAGAATCCACCTTTCCCTAGTGTTGATTCATTGTGAATATTATAGTGAAAATCATGTATGAATATGCATGTTTGATTGTCTCTTGGTTATGCTTGTTGTCATCTGATCAGAATTCTGTTCCATCCATGGTTCTAGAGATGTGTTGAAGAAATGTTATAAATCCCTTGATGAGGGTCATGAAGAAAATTCAATTATATTGTTAAAATTTGGGATTGATATCCTATGTAAATTTTGGTATTTCAAACCTTGGTGGATTGGCATCAAAGCTGGATTTTCTTCTTGATTCTTTCCCGGCTGAGCCTTTGAATCAGATTTGTCAATAAAATTGGTGTTTGAGTATATTTGGTTATCATGTGATTTAATCGTGATTTAAATTTAGATGGATGCACATCATGTTGATTAAATTTGGCAAAAATTTCAAGTTTTCTTGTATTGGAAAATGAAAATTACGATCATGCATGTAGATTCAATTTTCATGATTATTGAATCAAACAAGTATTGCATTATTGAGAAAAATGGACAATTCATATTTTTGGTATGTTAAGGTTGTAATTAGGCTTTATGGATTTTCATTTAAAATAAATTATTGACAAAGGTTGTCAATAAAAATAGTATTGAAGTGATATCATTCTTATGAGATTTTCGTATTTTCAATTTTTGCATTGTGTACTTGACATTAAGTGTGATGACATTTTTAACTTACTACTGCATTCCCATGCTTGGCAATCATACTTATTTAGTTTAAATTAATTTGATAGAATGACGATATCTCGTTATAAAATTTAAGATTCATGTTAAAGAAAATTTGATGCTTGATTTGGGCTTTATTGCATTTCTGTAATACTTAGGAAGCCAAGTTATCCTATGTCTTTGATTAAAAAATAACTTTTGAACTGAATGAATATAATCAACATTAGAAAGAAACTCAATAATATTGCCTTGGGTATATTAGACATAGTGGCTTAAATCTATGAGAAGAGAAAAAAAAAGTATATATACGTTCCTATGTCAAGATGAAATTACTTTAGAAATTTAACACTTAGAGAAAATATGGACAAAAAAAATACACTCCAAGAACAAAAATAGTTCTGGAATTTGTATGGGAAAGTATTTAAATCTCCTATTGGAACAGAGGATCTTAAAAGATTCTTTAAATTATTTCAAATATATAATATATGTTTCAATTTAAATTAAAGAAGAATAATGAATAAAATATAAAAATAAAACAAATATCTCTTTTCAAAAAATATCCTATCCTATTCTATTCTATTCATCTCAACTATAAAACTTTATAACAATAAATCTCCACTAACTTATTTCTCCATCCTAAGCCAATTAATTTGGGCTGACATGTCTGACATTACTCCTTGCAAGTCAAATTGGAGTGGGGGGGACAAATCATTAATTGGTGGCAGGGTTTCAAACTCCTTTCCACTCACCTTTTTGCTTTCCCATGTGCTTTCCTTCCAACTCCTTTGGACCACATGAGATGACAAACCAAGGAAGCAACAAATTTTGATGTGTGTGGATTTTATTTTTTATTTTTAAAAAAAGTTTTAAACTATTTCTTAGCCTGCATTTTTTTTGGTCTTGGGAGGCGTGGAGCATAATGAAATGTGAGGGGACAAGATTTGTTTTTATTGAGCAGCATTCCCTCCATGTGAAAAAAGCTCACGTGAGCTTGGGAGGAGGGTTGGTTAGTTTGTTAGTATATTTAGTTGTTAGTGTTTAAGTTTAGGTTAGTATTGTATTTTATTAATATGTTAGTATAAAGTAAGTGTTAAGGGTTTAGTTAGTTTGAGTTTTAAATATATATTTTTAAAGTTTAGTTAGCATTATAAGTTTTGTTATTATATTAATATTAGTTTAATAATTTTTTTATAATAAAGATTTTAAATTAGGTTAGTTTTAAATTTAACTTAGTTTACATTTTAGTTAACTTTAGTATTAAAATAAAATGTTAGCTTTGGATATTATTTTATGTAGGCAAGTATAGGTAATAGATTTTAAAAGTGTAGTCAAATATTAATTAGTTTCATTATCTTTAATGGAAGTTTGTATACTAAAGTTTTGAAATAGTTGTTATATATTTTTTTGAATTATTAAATGTTAGAGAAGTTGGTATATTTGATGTCAAAATAAATAAATAAATAAGTTGGTCAGTGTACTTAGTCCATATAAAAATAATAAAAATTTCAAGTTTCATGAAAAGTGGTTATTTATTTTTAATTGAGAGTTAGCAATATCTTATTCTAGAAAGTGTTAGAATAGTAAAGGCCATGAAATACAAATAGATTATAGTTTTAAATAATATTATTACTAGAATAAGTTTTTAAGTAAAGTTTGTTTATCGATGTAACATACTTTCATTTGTAATTTCTTTCTATTTCAAATGTATTCAAAATTTTTGGATCAACATTTATTTCAATGGGTATCCGCATGTTTAAAATATATTAAGAGTAGAATAAGCTGATAAATCCCTTAATAAATGGAAATTGGATTGCTTAAATTAATTATTCGAGTTAATTATTATTGGTCAAATAAAAAAAATAAAATAAAAAAATTATGTGTGTATTGCCTCGTATTTTGGGCATGACATGGTCATTGTGCTTGTGACGCTTGACATTGATTTCAAGGTGGTTGTATATTTTTGGTCTTGGTATTTGTATGTTGACTTGGTATGAGATGTTAGTATTGGAATTAGTGCCATTTCAATTTTGATTATCTCTTCTTCTTGAGTAGTTTGTGTTACCCTTGAGGTAGTTTTGACTATCAAGATTCCTTGCCTAGGATTATTTTATGATTTAATTTTCTGTGTGTGGATCGTATATTATCTCTCCTGCATAGTGGGAGTGGAAGCTTGGTTAGGTGACCATGCAGTCAAGAGGTAGTGTATTCTTACCAATTGGGTTCCCCTTTGATTGATAGATGTTGGATGCTCCTTGATATAGTGGTACCATTATCATTCTTCCTCTTATCTTGAAGACTTCTATTCATTTGATGTATCTATGTATCATGTGTTTTGAGATCTTACGAGATATTGTATTATATATTGATGTACTTGTATCTATTTTCACATACCCTGTGACATGTGCAGTTGATGCTATTCATTAGATGTACTTTCATATTATTAGTTGTACTTATGCATTTGTTTATATAACTATGTATGTGTTTATTCATTTTATGATTATGAACATTCTAATTGAGACTTAAACTTATAATTTTTTTCCTTAAATGTGACTCAACATGAAGGAACCCTTGGGGAATTGAAACTATATTTGTAATTGATTATGTTCTTGATGTGTATGTATATATTGCTTCCACATTATTGTTACTTTGATGTTGTTTAAAATTAAAAAAAAAAACTTTACTAAACTTTGTAACATATTAGGTTTATTTCTTTTGGGTTCCTAAGTGAGGTGTTACAAAATGCATGATTGACATACTTTTGTCAAGGTAAGTCATGTTCTCTATTTACAATAAATTTGTAAAACATCATGTACTTTTGATTATTTTATTTTATAATATATTGAAAAGATCATTTTATTATTACTATACTATGTTTTACCTCTATCTCTCCCATGCAACTTTGACAACATGAGTGTTAAACATGTCATGTATGATCTTGGGAAATACATGAGGTTAAAAGTATTATTTATTCGATTTGTTGTATAGAGGTGTTATTAGTATCATTAATATATTTTTCATGATGAATATCTTCTAGGTGGTTGTCATCTAAAAAAATTGATAAAAAAGATAAAGCAGTGGAAGATAAAAAAATCCTCTACTTTTGTGTGAGATGCAAAAGTGTCTACCTTCAACTTTTTTCAATGTGTAGAAACACTACTTCATACATTTAGTTGAGGAAATCAAGTTGTGTGGACCTATACCAACTAGGTCAATGTGGATGGTTGAGAAGCACTTAAATTTTTTGAAGGGTTTGGTTCGACAAATTGCACATCTTGAGGGTTCCATGGTGGAGGGATATACGGACTACTAGACCATGGTATACATTAGTGAATATCTTCCCAAGTTTGCATCAAAGATTCATGTAGATTGCATTTGGGATCCCAACACCATGAACAGATTCGAAGGGAAGCACTTGATGGGGAAAGGTAGATTGAGGAAAGTGAGAGGTAATTATAAGATGTTATTGTAGTTAATTAATTCTTATCCATCATTAATATAAGTTGTTTCTAACTGATCTATTTATTTTATACAGTTTCTTGTGAGTGGGATGCACTTTATTTGTACATTGCAAACAATCTTTATCGGATGATGGTATGGATTGAACAATCTCAACAAAATGGTTGCTCATTAACATTGGAAGGTGTTGCTTCATTGGTTAAAGAATCTCATCATAATAAAGATCCCAATGTTATGCCAATGGTAATTGATCTAGAAAATGATTTAAGAGGTGGAAATGTACGTATAAATTAATCTATTATGAACCATTTATTTAATATCAACTCACAGATGGATGAATACTTTTGATTGTTTGAAAAATAATAGGTCAAGCTCCATAGAGCTATGTACTACAATGATTGTAAATTTTACATAAAAAAGGTGGGCAAGACTAAGAGAACTTGTGATTCTAGGATAATTGTAGTCTTTGAGGTCACCAATATTTCATCTAAAAATGACATGCATCCTCAACAATATGAAAATAGATACTATGACATTTTGGATGATATAATTGAGAGCGACTTTAATTCCTTCAAACAAGATCTATTCAGTGTTATATGTTACAAGCTATGACTGAATCAAAATAATCTCGATAGAACTATTATTGAACATGTTAATGGATTTACAATGATTAATACAAAGTCATTTGAGCCAGTTGGCAATGAGCACTATGTTCTTCCAAGCCAATGTGAGAAAGTATTTTACTTTGACATTCCACATAAATCAGGTTGGTCATTTTTCATTAGACACGATCCAAGAGGAGGACTAGTAAAGTATAATGTGGTTGAAGAAGAAGATACCAAAGAAGTGGAAGATGAAGTAGATGATAATGATGGTGAAGATGAAGGAGATGATGATGTAGCCGCTACATGGGATATCATAATACCTTCATTTTTCTTTAGAAATGTAAAATGGACATTGAACTACCTATAGGCTACAACTAAGGTTTGAAGTTGTGACTCATCACACAACTCGTTAAAATAGTGCACTTAGTGAGATGTGTCCAAAAATTGACTCTTTAATCATTCGACCAAAGCTTAATCTAAAAATATCTAATAATTAAATTTAAAATTATTATTTGTTGTTAATAGAATATTGTATAACTATATGAAATGTAACATATATGTAACTTAAATGGACCAAATAGTTATTATTAATTATAAATATTTGTTATATATAACTTTTATATATAACACAAAATTTCAAATACTTCAACAAAAAAAAGTTATTTGTTGTTATAAAAATAACACATTATTATATAAAATACAACCTATAACCAACACAAAGGGACCATTAGTTGAACACTAATTTTTTTTTGACAATCTCACACATTTGATAAGAAAATACAAAGCATTTATTAGTATTCACCTTTTTTATTGTGATGAGACATATTATTGATATGATTTACTGTATGCATATACATTGCTACCCCAATAGTTGTACACATAAGAGTAGTATTTGTATATTAAGATATCAATATTTATTTAATTGAGCATATTATGTTTTGAGTGACACATATATACGAAATAGCTACATGATATTTTTATTTTTATTTGAGACAAAAAGTTATTTATTTCACTCAGTAATGAATTCATATTTTTATTTTTCTATAACATCTATAAGTTTTCATGTGTTCAAGTATTGGTATATTTTTTTATCAACGTTTGAATTTTTTTATATGTAAAAATAGATCAATTAATTAAAATATATAGTAAAAATATGTTGGAAGATTGGACTCTATGTTCACGATAGGGTGAACGAAGTTTGGACCCTACTCAACTATTGGGTCCTCTCCCCTAAATTATAATTCAAATAATTAATATTAGTTATGCAAAAGGTTTAACGATTCACGATTTGATTTGGACCATTCAATGAACGATAGATTGACTGTGGCTTATTTCAGGCCAAATTTTAAAAAGATTAAAGTTAAATTCTATTTCTACCCAAAATCGGGACATATGTACTCAAAGATTCTTTCTTATAAGTTATAGTTATGTCTGACTCCCAAGTCCATCTCCCAACCATTGACTAAAAGAAAGATCGATGACTTGAGATAAATTTTGGACTAATTTGGGAAATGTTTTCCCATGTGCCTAGATTCATTCAGAATCGTGACATGTGTCCGATCATTGCAAAGCTTGATTCAGTGTCAGGACTCGGTTAATATTAATAATAATTATGTTTAGTCTTTAAAAAAATTTATTGCTTAATCTTGAGTCAGCATTTGTTAAGTAAAAGAAAGATCAATGACCTGAGAGGAATTTCAGATAAATTTTGGGAATGTTATCATTGTTGTCAAGAAACATCCAAAATCATGACACGTGTCCTTGACAAGTGTTACAATTCCGGATGACTCTTGACAACAACAACAGAATTCCATAAATTGACCCGAAAATCACATCGATTATTAACTTCAATTTTTATTAATTAATTAATTTAAAATGAACAAATTTCAAAATTCAAATTTATATTAATGTAATAATTTTTTACTTTTTATTATTATAGTTATGTACATTATTGAGTCTTTATGTCATTTACATGTACATTATACATAGTATTAGTAAAGTATTTAAAACCATCAATTACTTAATACTTATGTTTTAACTTTTAAATATTAACCTTTTATGTTTTAAGAGTATGAAGTTTAGAGTTCTCGAAGTCGAGAGTCCAATAGGATAGGTTTTGTAAATTTCAACTTTTCAAAGACTAACTGAATTCCATTTGATGTTCTAAAGACTGAAAGAGTGGAACTTGAGTATCATAGGAAAACACCAATTATCTGAGTATCTACTAGCACCAATATTGTGAAATCCTGATTCTCGATTCCAGGTATTTAATTTAAAAAAAAAATTAAGTGCAATTTGCAACAATAGAAATTTTGATTCTTATTGTCTTAGGTTTACACTTTACAATTTTTAAAAATAGGGCTTGAAGAAGAATTTTGTATAATAACTAGTGGCAAACATGGGCAAAAAAAACTCAAAAACCTCTAGTACGAGTGTAAGTATAAAGGAAAAGAAAGACATTATAGAACTCAGGCAAGTGCTACAAACCCTAGGTTTCACTGATGAATGTCATGATATTTTTGATCCTATTATCCATGGAGATTTGTGAATTATGGGAATTAGACATTCATTGTTTAATAAGTGGAAAGATTCACAAAAGGGGAGAAGTTATTACAAATATAAAAAAATTATTCGTGCACATACAAATAAACTAGCTACTTTGGTTATTGGATTAGCAAACCTCACTATACCTAAAGCATTCCCTTGCCCTAAAATTGTAATGCTATGCGCTCAGAATTATGATAAAAATATAAAGGAAAATGTAAATCAAAACACTCAGGAGGAAATTTTATCCATAACTTGGAGTGAATTTTCACTCTATTAGACCTAGGGCTAGGGTTTAAACCAGAAAGCTTTAATGAACACATTGACTTGGATAAACTAGCATAGGCTTATGGAAAACTGGATAGAGTTTTTCAAGATTCATATATTAAGGGTTTAATAAACTCAGAATTGTCTACTGATCATACTAATGTTACTGTTACACTAGACATAGACCATAAGCCTCCTTATCAGTATGTGTAGACACCTAAAATTGTCCAAAACCCATTTCGTGACCAACTAAATAAATATTTATTGTTTATTTAATTCCCCCACCTTTAATTAAATAAACTTGCATTTATTTAATTACATTTGTCTTACCTTGATTTAAATAAACTAAGGTTTATTTAAATCCTAGCCATTCCTTGATTTAAATAAACTAAGGTTTATTTAAATCCTAACCCATTCACTTTAATTAAGTACTTCATTTAGTTAATTAATTCTTTGACTAATCCCACTTGGAATTAAATATTACATTTAATCCTTTTTGAGCACATGGCTCTTACCTTTAACCCTCACCTAACCTCACTACTCTAACCTAACCCACCTTGCTAAACCTACCCACTTCCTAATCATGCATGCTTTGCATAATCATCCTTGCTAATTACCTTTTAATCCTAAGTGTGTGCTCACACATGTGTGAGAAATCTTCAGACATGTGTGAGAGATGTTCACACTTCCCATATCCCTCATGTCTTCCATGGCTCTTGCACAGTTGTCCTCTTGCATGAGAGTCAAGGTGTCTCACACACACCTCTTGCACACTTGTCCTCTTGCATGAGAATCAAGGTGTCTCACACGTGTGAGAAGCCATGCTTCTCACACCTCTTGCACACTTGTCCCCTTGCATGAGAGTCAAGTTATCTCACACATGTGTGAGAAGCCATGCTTCTCACACCTCATTGATCATGTCACCATCAAAGGTTGCTCACACATGTGTGAGCATATTGCCCCTTTTGAATTGGTCAAAACCCTAATCCATGTGGAGTCTACTTGGCCTCCACCTCATTGACACCTCATCGATCTTGAGGGATCCTAGCCCTTCATTTCACATTCAATCTCAGCTATCTGTTGCATCCATTTTCTTATAAAAGGAGAGCCCTCTCCTCATTTCCACTAGCACTATCTACCCCATTGTTATGCTGCTAGATTTGTGAGCAACCACATCCCATGAGCAAGGAAATCATCTACACTTGATGGTTTCATGAGGTTTGTATAGTGATATTTTGAATAGTTTTATGCTCTTTTTTGTTTCATATTGCTTATTTACACGTTTATCTTCCATATTTTGAGGTTTTCATAATCATGTAGGAAGATGCATTAGTTGCTTAGTGTTATTCCTTGATTACATTTTTTATGCAATACATTTTGGCATGCCCGGTGAGACCCACTTCACGGGTTCGAACTAACCATCTAATGTGTTTTTGAGTGTTTTGTGAGTGTTCAAGCTTGTAGGTTGAAGGCTTGCATTTGGAGATCAAATTTCATGAGGAGCCTCTAATCGAGCCATAAAGCCCATCATCATGTTTGGAGGACATAAGGGAAGTCTTTTGACATATAACAATCTATATTTCATTTCTTATTTCTTTATTTTCAAATTCTAGGGTGTATATATGTTGAATATACTCTTTGTTAATAAAAAAGCAAAAAAAAAAAATCCTCTCTTTGTTGTTAGATAAATGTCTATGCTTGTTGATAATTAACAAGTTTTAAGAAACAAAAAAAAAAGTGGGGGTCATTTTATTTTATTTTGTCTATGCACTTTAAAAAAAAAAAAATTATTTATATAAATAGGGAGGAAGATTTTAACATCATTTATATTTAAAAAAAAAAAAAAGATTTAGTCTAATTAATTTAAAAAAAATAAAAAAATAAAAAACCCCCAAAAAAAATAAAAATTAATTAATTTTTTTTCCTAAGTGTTGTTTTTTAGTTTTTGTTGCAAGTCGGCTAGTGGTGCCACCACTTGCGGTGCCACCCTTGCATGCTCGTAGCCGTCACAAAAATTGCAACACCACCTTGGTGGCTCCCCTTGCCACTGGTGTTTCTACTCGCATGTCACTCTTCTTTCAACCCCGTTGCGGCCTCTACTTCCGCTGCATCCCCCGTGGCCGCTGCTTAGTGCCACCGCTTGCCTCTCCATCCTTTGCAACTCCCTTCCTCCTGTGCCTCACCGCTTCCTCCCTTCTCTGCACTAGCTGCCGCCACCCATTGTTAACTCGCCACCCGCCGTGATCTCCCCACTACAACTGCCACCTACGACCGAGTTGCCTCCCCTGCCATGAACTTTTGCCCTTGTGGCTGCAGCGCTCCCTCTCTCCCGATTGACACTTCCTCACCGCTCCACCACTCTCCACTCATCTGCCTGCCATAGACAAAACCCTAATTCCCTCTGCCACCCACCTGCCACCACTTCTCACTCCTCCGCTGTGTAGTAACCTTGCCTTCCGTGCCGAACGCGACCTCCTCCACCTTGCCCACCATAGCCGAGCCACCTCCTCCACGCGGCCGCTTCCTGTAGCCCACCCATGCCACACTTTCTCCACCCTCTATAGGTCACTTGCTCCCTATCTATCGCCATTAACTCTTTCGCCAGCCTCCACTACTCTGTAAACCAAACCCTTCCTCCACCCTTCCACCAACTCTCCACCAAAACTGATTCGACCTCCGCCTCCATTCCGAAAATCTTCCACACATTTAAAAAAAAATAAATGAATTTTGTTGTTACTTTTTGATATTAACCTTATATCATTTTAATTGCTTTTCAATTTTATTTTATTTTATTTTTAAATAAAAAGTTATCTTTTTAACAAAACAACAGATTTCTTTTTTTTAAATTTAAAGCAACAATGTCAAAAAAAATAAAAGAATTGCTTGACGTGCCTCTAACCGTTAAATTTTTGCTTGCAGGTCGTTGATGTCAGCACTACATCAACATTCCATGCCCTTCTAAGCTATAAGGAGTAACCTTCCCTTTTTTGCTCATAAGTTGAGCATACAGACTCCATTTTTGAAAAATAAAATATTGCTAGGAAGTTGATTTCGAACCCGTCATCATGGTGCTAGTTTCATGAGATTTTGATGCTATTTAGATCTCTATTTTCTCTGTCAAAGACCAAATTTTGTGGTAACCTTTTCATTGCAAGGTTGTTTCATGTTTGTCCTACATTTTCGCTACCCTAACTTGTGGTTTTGTAGGGATATTTTCTCACTAACCATATTGCTTGCAAGTTTTTACCTTAATTTTGTTTTGGAATGAACTTGTATGCTTAAACACTCGTCTTTAAATGCATGGTTAAATGCTAAAACAATCAAATTCAATCTTGAATGCCTTAAGGGAATTGACATGCATGTTTAGGATAGCAAACATTTGGGCTTGGTGCTTAAAACGAACTCACACAATCTTGAATGCCTCAAGGAAAATTGATTTCATTTTCAGCAATCTTGCTTATGCACACGCTCGATTTACTTTCTTGTTGATGAACTCACACTTTTCATTTATGTTGATGATGATTTCAAGTTGGAAAGAACATTGTATGGTTTAATCATGAGTGTCTTCAAGTAGATTACATAACCTAAAGTTTCATTGGGAACGAATGCGTGTCTTTTGAACCTTGAGGCCACTTACGTATTCTCTCCCCTCGTGCCTTTGGGTGATCTTGGGTGCACAAGAAATAAGTGGTCTTGTTTTTCATTTTTTTAGGAGGTTTTCTTGGGGATTTCATCACCCCTTGGGATGACCTCAACTCCAGCATTCTGGCGGAGTATAAAAATTGGGAGGTGAATCGAAAGACACCTCTCTTGGAAACAAAATATTGTCACTCTTGGCTAAGCCCCAAAGAACTTTATACCTTTTGGAAGTGAAGGAGGAGATTTGGGTTACCATCTCCCCCTGGCTATGTGGCAATATTTTCTTTCATCTACAAATTTGGGCCTCACGTACTTGCATATATCGAAGATGCACTCTAGTTGATCCTTGTACATCCTAGTTGCAACCTTATAGGATTGTTGGTGTGTTTGACATGCTTGAGTGTTCAAAAACCTCCCCATTTGAAGGGGACAAACACCATCTAAACTTGCCTTGTACATATTTCATTGTATATATTTTGCATCTCAAATTTGAAAAACCCAAAAACATCATAAAACATAAAAATTCAAAAAATTGTAAAAGTTCAAAAATCCAAAAAAAAATCCAAAACATTTCAAAAACAACAAAAAGAAGCTCTCGTTTTCTCCATTACTTCTTCTTTCCATCACATTAATCAACCTCATACATCTCTTGTCTTCATCACTCACATCCTTTCTTGATGCCTTCATCATCTCTATTCATCCAAATTGTTTCCTCATTTTCTTAATCACTCAATCAAATTCATAATCTTCATCCTAATCATGGTTCATAATCCACAACAAAATCCAATTCCCTCATTCAATGATTCATCCTCATGATTATTAATCCAATCCCTTGTCAAATTCATTCTTTTCTAATCAATTCTTAATTCAATCCATTTACATCTTCATCCATGATCAATCTTCTTAATTTTCATTCATGTCTTCTTCTAATTCAACTTTGCATCAAATCTTCTACTTTGGACACAAGAGCATTATCACGAACATTGGACTTTTATTCAAATCCCACATTCACTCATTTGGAATATCATAGGGTTTTTATCAAATCAAATCAAACCCTTATCCAAATAAAATTCAATCAAATCAATATCAAGTCAAATCTAATTCAAATCAACGCAAAGTCTAAAATTGCTCCTAGCTCTAAGCTCATATTCCATCCCTCATCAAATCTTTCATCACTTTTCATCTAACATCTATGGATCTAAATTGGCTTCAGCAAAGGGTTGATGATCTTGCATGACAATATGGAGTCATACCTCCCATTGAACCTACATATCAGATCCATCCTCAACACTTCATATCTAACTCTCATCCACCTCATGTTCATTATTCTTCTAGCTTTGACAAGGGAAATCGACCTCATTATCCTCCACCTACATATGATTCCATTCATAGTCCACACAATTCCTCAACCAAAAATGACCTTGCCAAGGAAATGGAGGAACTAAAGTGCTATCTCTTAGCAAGTTAGCAAAAAGAGGCCACCTTCCATACCATGTGTCCTCTTCCTCCATGTTTTGAAGATCCTAGTCCTCATGTCCCATCCATCCCCAACCCTCCATGCAATCCCCTACCCATAGTTCCACCTTCACACAATCCTAATCCTCCACAAACATCATCCCCTACCCATAGTTCCACCTTCACCAAAGTTCTTCTTCCAAAGCATATCACTATAGATTCCTCTTCTCCTATAGATCCGAGCATTTCTCCATCTCATCCTTCCCCTATCCCTCAAGATCCTTTATCCCCCCTAGTCCATCTCATGATTCCCTTCCTAACCAAGATCAAGACATTCCATGTACCATGCACATTACCGATTCCACTCCATCTCAAGAGTTAGCATCCATAGATCCTCCACTTCATGCTGAACTTCCTTCCATGCCATCCATTAATACTCCTCCATGTCAAGATCAAATCCCCCATCTCATGGATCCATTCCCTTCACTCTATTCAATGATCCTATTCCATCTCATGATCCATACATTCCACTCCATGATCCTCTTCTAAGTCAAGATCAAAATACCCCTTCATTTTCCTTTCATGATTCCCCACATCCCAAGATCCTATTATCCCTCACGATCCCCCTTGTGATCCTAATCCTCCACATGATCCTATCACACCTATCCAATCCACTCATGAACCCCATCTACATGGACTCACATCTTGTATTGAAAATGATAAATATCCCATTGAAGAAACAATGTCTCAAGATGTTGGTACACCTTCCACTTCTTCCAAATCCAAAGCTGCTCCTTTCAAACCCAAATGTTCCCATCCTCCATATTCCAAGTCCATTTTGGGACCATATATCCATATTCTTCTTCCTTCCTCACTTCCATCCATCTTGGGTCCCTATGTTCACCCACCAAACCCTTCATCCCTTCCTTCCATTTTAGGTCCTTACATACATCCATCCATCATATCCATGATTTCCACTTCATCCCCTCATGCTCCTAGTAAAGATCAACAAAGGCACACATCCTTGAATTCCTTGCAACGTTCACCATCCATGTGCTCTCCTTCATGCACCCATACCACGACCAATGGAAGCAAATTGGATATCGTAGAAAAAAAGAATAAAGCCAAAAATCCACAAAAGCACAAGGATCAACATGTCCCCTCTAAACGACATGTCCAAGAAAAGAAAAATATGATCCAAAGCAAAATAAAAAAGCCACAAAGGCTCAAAATAAAAAATACAAAAATTATGTGGATTCCAAAGCTACTTAATGTAGCAATGAATCTCAAAGAAAGATTCAAAATGACATCCAATTCTGCTAATCCAAAGGCTTCCCTTGTGCATAATCCATCCATGCTTCCACTTTCCAAATCCATTTTGGGTCCTTATATACCCAAATCCACCATTCCAAATCCATCATCTCCTTCATCCATTTTGGGTCCCTTTATCCCAAAATCCAAACTTACATATCCTCCACAATTTCCTCTTTTCCATCACCCTTCAAGGTGTGTGCCAATGATGATCTTTCCACCTCCTTCATCCATTCATTCACAAGTCTTCCAACCTAGCATACATCAACCATGTCTTCCTCCCACCCACTCCACCACCTTACTCCAAACCCTTTCATAAGTCATTATCCTCCATTCCCTGATCCACCTCATCCTTCTTTTCCCTATCCTATCAACATCTATGAGAAAATAGTAAAAATTCCTTGAAAATTAAAAAGAAGAGAAAAAAGGAAAGAAATATCAAGGGATATTATCCATATATCTAGATGCTTGAGTCCTCCCTTCATTTTCCCTTCATGTATCCATTGTCTTCCAATTCCACTTATCCATTCATTCACTTTTCCTTCTTCCACTTGCACTCTACACTGGGGGCAAGCTCCAGCCATACTACACTTACATACATATCTTCCATGCTTCCATCCACTATTCATTATCCTTTTCCATCTTTGATCTTGAATTTCACTTTCCTTTCATTCATCCACATGCTCACTTTCCATATCCCTTGCACATTATCCATACATTTTCCTACCATACTCCCATCATTCTTCCATATATTTGATCTTGACATGTCATCCATACCTTGCATTCCATACTCCTTGTCATGTTCATTTCATCCATTTTCCATCCATACTCCTACATACTTCCATCCTTCTTTCATATGTCCTTGATCTTGGTTATCCCATCCATTTCATCCACTTCATATCCTACATTTCCTCCATACCCTTCATATCATTATCCCTTTTTCATATTCTCCCTCCCATATCCCTTCTTCATTCCACTTTCATACCCATGCTCGTGATCACCATTAGAGGCACAATACCAAACTGTTCATACATGCTTTGGAAGAGCACGTGCCTTTTTCTTCCTCCATATGATAGCCTTCACACCATATTTTCATGTTCACACATCCTTTCCCACCATATTTTCTTCCATTTTCCCATCTTTAGTATGGGGCATTTGGACTCCTTTGAAACACGGTCCTTGGTTTTGCACTTTTCGACACCATATCATTTAGCCCCTCATATCCTTTCACCATCCCTTTCATCCACCAACTGCCATTGCTTTTCCTCTATTTACCATGCCTTGGCTCTCCCTTGTCATTGGTCCCATTCAATTCTCTCCCACATTCATTCAATCAATTCATTTCTATCCATTCTATGCATTCGTTGATATCAAACTCAATCTAAGTCTTCCAACTCACTCCAATCAAATTCATTCTTCAATCAATTTTCCCTTCTTCTAATTCTTTCACATCAAATCAATTCTACTCTAATCATTCTTCATCCTATCAATGTCATTCTTCCAATCTCATCCACGTTCATTCTTCTATCTACCATACAATCAAAAAATAAAAAAATCTCAATAATTATGCAATCAATACTAATCCAATCAATCTAATCTCACAATCTTGTACATCAATCCTTAATCAATTCATCAATTTGACCCAATCAATTGAAAATCCATTAACTTATTCAAACATTATCATGGGATGAATCCTTCCCAATCCTTGTATGTGCATTACGCTTATTGTTAGCTTTTCCATCCTTAATTAATCATCATCAATCAATCCATTCATGGGTTTTCAGCTTGACTAGGGGCAAAATGTTGGTTTGCTTTTGGTCTTTTGCGCATGATTGCTTGTTACTTGTATGCATTAGTATTTTTATTTATTTATCATGGTCTTCGCATCCTATTGACCCCAGGAATCATGGTCTTCCATATCATGGTTTCATAAGTCATATGGTTGTATTAGACCCTTTTTATCATGTACTTGACACATTGTCATCTTGGTTCCTCATACCTTGGTGCATAATGTCGAATACAATATCAAGCTTAGGTTGTTCACGCCATTGCAACATAACTCGTATCATTTTTCACTCCCATTCATTTTGAGAGAACATCCGTGTTCTCCTAACCCGCATGTCCTCTCGAGGGGGCATACTCATCCATCCTCGTCATCCTTCCTCATCCTTCCATGACTGGGGCATCATGCTACTAGTCTTATTCTCCCAGCCACTATATTTTATTCTTCTTTGAAATAAAATTACTAATGCTATATCAAAGAGGGGCAAAATGTAGACACCTAAAATTGTCCAAAACCCATTTCCTGACCAATTAAATAAATATTTATTATTTATTTAATTCCCCTACCTTTAATTAAATAAATTTGCATTTATTTAATTACATTTGCCTTACCTTGATTTAAATAAACTAAGGTTTGTTTATATCCAAGCCTTCCCCCTTGCATCCTAACCCATTCACTTTAATTAAGTACTTTTTTTACTTAATTAATCCTTTGCTAAACCCACTTGGAATTAAATATTAAATTTAATCCTATTTGAGCACATGGCTCCTACCTTTAACCCTCACCTAACCTCACTATCCTAACTAAACCATCTTGTTAAACCTACCCACTTCCCTAATCGTGCTTGCTTTGCCTAATTACCTTTTAATCCTAAGTGTGTGCTCACACATGTGTGAGGAATCTTCACACACGTGTGAGAGATGTTCACACTTTCCTCATCCCTCATGTCTTCCATGGCTCTTGTAAACTTGTCCTCTTGCATAAGAGTCAAGGTGTCTCACACATGTGTGAGAAGCCATGCCTTCTCACACCTCTTCCACACTTGTCCTCTTGCATGAGAATCAAGTTGTTTCACACATGTTTGAGAAGCCACGCTTCTCACACCTCATTGATCATGTCACCATCAAAGGTTGCTCACACATGTGTGAGCATATTTTCCCCTTTGAATGGTCAAAACCCTAATCCACATGGAGTCTACTTGGCCTCCACCTCATTGACACCTCATCGATCTTGAGAGATCCTAGCCCTTCATCTTGCATTCAATCTCAACCATCCATTGCGTCTCTTTTCCTATAAAAGGAGAACCCTCTCCTCATTTTCACAAGCACTATCTACCCCATTTTTATGCTCTGGATTTGTTAGCAACCACATCCCATGAACAAGGAAATCATCTACACTTGATGGTTTCATGAGGTTTGCATAATGATATTTTGAATAGTTTTATGTTCTTTTTGTTTCATGTTGATTTTTACATGTTTATCTTGCATATTTTGAGGTTTGCATGATCATGTAGGAATAGATGTTAGTTGCTTAGCTTTTATTCCTTAAATACATTTTTATGCAATGTGTCCTTCATTTTCTAGTTCTCATGTCCCATTCGACCCCAACCCTCCATGAGATCCCCTACCCATAGTTCAACCTTCACATAATCCTAATCCTCCAAAAGCATCCTCCCCACCTCGTAAGGGGTATTTCTCATGATTATTGGCTAAATGTAAAGAACAAGATGAAGAGAGCCAATCACCCAAAGTTATTCCTCCAAAGCATGTCACTATAGATTCCTCTTCTCCTCTAGCTCTATGCATTTCTTCATCCCCTCGTTCCCCTATCCCTCAAGATCTATTTATCCCCCCTAGTCCATCTCATGATTCCCTTCCTAACCAAGATCAAGACATTCCATGTACTGTACACCTTACCGCTTCCCCTCCATCTCAAGAGTTAGCATCTTTTGATCCTCCACTTCATGAAGAGGTCCTTTCCATGCCATCCATTAATACTCCTCCATTTCAAGATCAAATCACCCTATCTCATGGCTCCATTCCCTCCACTCCATTCAATGATCCTATTCCATCTCATGATCTACACATTCCACTCCATGATCCTCTTCTAAGTTAAGATCAAAGAACCCTTTCATTTGCCTTTCATGATCCCACTCCATCACAAGATCCTTTTATCCCTCATGATACCCCTTGCAATCCTACTCCCCCATATGATCCTATCACACCTATCCAATCCCCTCCTAAATCCCATCTACTTGGACTCGCATCTTGTATTGAAAATAATAAGTATCCCATTGAAGAAATCATGTCTCAAGATGTTGGTATCCATTCCACTTCTTCCAACACCAAAATTCCTCCATCCAAACCTAAAGCTCTCCATCATTCATATACCAAATCCATTTTGGGACCTTATATCCATATTTCGCTTCCTTCCTCACTTCCATGCATTCTAGGTCCTTATGTTCCACCGCCAAATCCTTCATTCCTGCCATCCATTTTGGGTCATTACATACATCCATCAACCATATCCATATTTTCCACTTCATCCCCTCATGCTCCTAATAAAGATCAACAAAGGCACAAGTCCTTGAATTCCTTTCGACATTCCTCATCCATACACTCTCCTTCATACAACCATACCATAGCCAATAGAAGCAAATTGGATACCATAGAAAAAGAGCATAAAGCCAAATATCCACAAAAATCAAAGGATCAACATGTCCCTTCTAAACGACATGTTCAAGAAAAGAAAAAATTGATCCAAAGCAAAGTCAAAAGCCACAAAGGCTGAAAATAAAAAATGCAAAAATTTTGTGGATACCAAAGCTACTTAATGTAGCAATGAATCTCAAAGAAAGATTCAAAATGACATCCAATTTGGATAATCCAAAGGCTTCCCTCATTCATAATCTATCCACACTTCCACTTTCCACATCCATTTTGGGTCCTTATATAAACAAATCCACCATCCCAAATCCATTGTCTCCTTCATCCATGTTGGGTCCCTATATCCCAAAATTTAAACTCTCTCCTACATATCCTCCACAATTTCCTCCTTTCCATCACCCTTCAAGGTGTGTGCCGATGACGATCTTTCCACTTCACTCACAAGCCTTCCAACCTAGCATCCATCAACCATGTCTTCCTCCCACCAACTCCACCACCTTAGTCCAAACCCTTTCATAAGTCATTATCCTCCATTCCCCAATCCACTTCATCCTTCTTTTCACTACCTTATCAACATCTATGAGAAAATAGTACAAATTCCTTGAAAATTAAAAAGAAAAAGAAAAATAAAAAAACATCAAGGGATACCATCCATGTACATAGATGCTTGAGTCCTCCCTTCATTTCCTATCATGTATCCATTGTCTTCCAATTCCACTTATCCCTCCATTCACTTTTCCTCTTCCACTTGCACTCTACACTAGAGGCAAGCTCCAACCATACTACAATTACATACATATCTTCCATGCTTTCATCCACCATTCATTATCCTTTTCCATCTTTGATCTTGACTTTCACTTTCCTTTCATTCTTCCATATGCTCACTTTCCATATCCCTTGCGCATTATCCATACATTTTCCTACCATACTCCCATCATTCTTCCATATATTTGATCTTGACATCCTATCCATATCTTCCCTTCCATAGTTCTTGTCATGTTCATTTCATCCATTTTTCCATCCACCTCCATAATTCCACCTTCTTTCCTATGTCCTTGATCTCAGTTATCCCTTCCATTTCATTCGCTTCATATCCACATTTCATCCATATCATTCATATCATTATCCCTTTTCATAACCTCCCTCCCATATCCCTTATTCATTCCCCTTTCATACCCATGCTTGTGATCACTACTAGAGGCACAATAACAAAATGTTTATACATGCTTTGGAAGAAGACATGCCTTCCCGTCCTCCACACACTAGCCTTCATACCATATTTTCATTGTCATGCATCCTTTCCCACCATAGTTCCTTCCATTTTCCTATCCTTGGTATGGGGCATTTGGACTCCTTTGAAACGTGGTCCTTGGTTCTACATTTTCTAACACCATATCATTTGGCTCCTCATATCCTTTCACCATCCCTTTCGCCCACCGAATCATGTTGCTTTTCCTCTATTTACCATACCTTGGCTCCCCCTTGTCATTGGTCTCAATTCATTTCTATCCATTCTATGCATTCATTCATATCACATTCAGATCTAATTCTTCCAACTCACTTCAATCAACTTCATTCATCCTCTCATTCAATCAATTTTCTCTTCTTCTAATTCTTTCAAATCAAATCGACTCTACTCTCATCATTCTTCATCCTATCAACATCATTCTTCCAATCTCATCCATGTCCATTCTTCTACTTTCATTTCAATTTCATCTCTTCATCCAACTTCTCCATAAAATTAAAAAAAAAAAAAAAAAAATCTCACTATGCAATCAATACTAATCCAATCAATCTAATCTGGTAATCTTGTACATCAATCCTTAATCAATTCATCACTTTGACCCAATCAGTTGATCATCCATTAACCATATTCAAAAATTATCATGGGATGAATCCTTCCCAATCCTTGGATGTGCATTACGCTTATCGTTAGCTTTGCCATCCTTAATTGATCATCATCAATCAGTCCATTCATGGGTTTTTAGTTTGACTAGGGGCAAATTGTTGGTTTGCTTTTGGCTTTTTGTGCATGATTGCTTGTTACTTGTATGCATTAGTATTTTTTGAATTTATCATGGTCTTTGCATCCTATTCTCTTAGGAATCATGGTCTTCCATATCATGGTTTCATAAGACATATGGTTGTATTAGACCCCTGTTTTCACGTACTTGACACATTGTCATCTTGGTTCCTCATAACTTGGTGCATAGTGTTGAGTACAATATCAAACTTAGGTTGTTCATGCCATTGCAGCATAACTCCCTTCCATCTTCCTATCCATTTCAAGAGAACATCCGTGTTCTCCTAACCCACATGTCCTCTCGAGGGGGCATACCCCTCCACCCTCGTCATCCTTCCTCATCCTTCCATGACTGGGGCATCATGCTACTAGTCTTATCCTTTCATCCATAATTTTTTATTCTTCTTTGATATAACATTACTAATGCTATATCAAAAAGGGGAAAAATGTAGACACCTAAAATCATCCAAAACCCATTTCGTGACCAATTAAATAAACTTGCATTTATTTAATTACATTTGCCTTACCTTGATTTAAATAAACTAAGGTTTAATTAACTCCTAGTCATTCCTTGATTTAAATAAAGTAAGAATTATTTAAATCCTAACCCATTCACTTTAATTAAGTACTTCATTTACTTAATTAATTCCTTTCCTAATCCCACTTGGAATTAAATATTATATTTAATCCTATTTGAGCACATGGCTCCTACCTTTAACCCTCACCGAACCTCACTACTCTAACCTAACCCACCTTGCTAAACCTACCCACTTCCTAATCATGCATGCTTTGCATAATCATCCTTGCTAATTACCTTTTAATCCTAAGTGTGTGCTCACACATGTGTGAGGAATCCTCACACATGTGTGAGAGATGTTCACACTTTCCATATCCCTCATGTCTTCCATGGCTCTTGTACACTTTTCCTTTTGCATGAGAGTCAAGGTGTCTCACACACACCTCTTGCACACTTGTCGTCTTGCATGGGAATCAAGATGTCTCACACATGTGTGAGAAGCCATGCTTCTTACACCTCTTGCACACTTGTCTCCTTCCATGAGAGTCAAATTGTCTCACACATGTGTGAGAAGCCATGCTTCTCACACCTCATTGATCATGTCACCATCAAAGGTTGCTCACACATGTGTGAGCATATTTTCCCCTTTGAATTGGTCAAAACCCTAATCCATGTGGAGTCTACTTGGTCTCCACCTCATTGACACCTTATTGATCCTGAGGGATCCTAGCCCTTCATTTCACATTCAATCTCAGACATCCATTGCATCCATTTCCTATAAAAAGAGAGCTCTCTCCTCATTTCCATAAGCAATATCTATCCCATTATTATGCTGCTGGATTTGTGAGCAACCACATCCCATGAGCAAGGAAATCATCTACACTTGATGGTTTCATGAGGTTTGCATAGTGATATTTTGAATAGTTTTATGCTCTTTTTTGTTTCATATTGCTTATTTACATGTTTATCTTCCATATTTTGAGGTTTGCATAATCATGTAAGAAGATGCATTAGTTTCTTAGTGTTATTCCTTTATTACATTTTTTATGCAATACAATATGATATTTTTGTGCCATAGGTTTATAATACTATTTCTTTATTATCATTTTTTTTGGTATTGGATAGCAACAAGAAAGTGGGTGCCAGTGTTTGTGAAATGATTTATAATATCTATTGTCAAGGTCAATTAGTTGAGAAGGTAGATGTAAGATATAATTTAGTTCAACACATTATTGAATCTATGCAACAACAATTACTAATGATTAAATAAAGCACAACTATAGGAAAGATGAAGACATTTAGGTTTATAAGTTACTTTTGCTACCTTTTTTTAGCAAAGCATCACCTAATATTTGAGATAGAGAACAAGAAGCTTGATATTGAGGTTTGTAACTTTGATGAGAAAACCCAGAAGAAATCAGAGACTCCAAGTCCAGTATGTGAGTGGACACATAAGACGAGGATGACTACTAACAATAATAACTACAATTATTTTGTAGAATTTTTTTGGCACCTATTTACTAAAAAATACAAGCACTTTGATGCCTAGATTACCTGTGTCTTGTAAAGATTGCATTCAGCTAGGAAGTCAAATTCAATTGGCTGACTAGTTCTTCATGGAAGAGTACACTGTCTTAAGTTTTTACAGTACAATGGTTGAACCATGCAAAATTCTAATGCATGTTACAAAAAGGGTTTTTGTACTAGAATATATATGATAGATGGAGAGCGTAGATGAACTTTTCACTGGACAATAAAAGAAAATGATATTTCCTTCCTTGCCTTTTGCAATTGGAGGCCTCACATTTGAGATAAACGCTTTCAAAGTGGCAAATAAATTGGTAACTTTTTTTGGCTTTCATTTTGTCAGTCTCTGGAATTATGATCCATTGAACATAATTAAAAAAAAGACTTATTGCCAATCGAAACTCTGTGAGAAAATATCAACATTAGGAAATGCCATTGATAGAAAAGTTAAAAGAAAAGGATTCATGAGATGAGGTTAAGAAAGAGATGGAGAAACATGCACCAGAGAATAATATTCCAATGCAAGAATTGTCATCCCAAATTATGACATTGCATATATCAGAGTCACACAAATCAAAGCCTCTGACATACTTAAATTTCTACAAGAAAGCATCTCAACCTTCTAAGAGGTCTATGCCAAAAGCAATTAAAGAGGCATACACATCTGAATTTTGGTGTCAAAGCAAGATGATTGATTTTTGAAAAATGAGGCAAAATTTGGGTGAACCAAAGACATTAATAGGTTTTGAGGAAATTGAGGAGGATGAAATTTTCAACAATTATTGGAATAAAGAGCATCCAACTATACTATATGATTTTGGCAGTTGACAAATCAAAGCCATTAAGATACTTAAATTTCTACAAGAAAACATCTCAACCTTCTAAGAGGTCTATGCAAAAAGTAATTAAAGAGGCATGCACATCTGAATTTTGGTGTCAAACCAAGATGAATGATTTTTGGAAAATGAGGAAAAATTTGGGTGAACCAAAGACATCAATAAGTTTTGAGGAAATTGAGGAGGATGAACTTTTCAACAATTATTGGAATAAAGAGCATCCAACTATACTATATTCAAAGACAAAAGGACCTCATGTCTGATGGAGACATTTAAGGTATTTAGGATTTTGGGTCAACCAGGGGCAGACATATTGTTAATCTTAAAATGAGTTATTCTATGATACAAAAAATGGGTTATATAGGTATAGGGCCCATTGGTACAAGTGGTGAAGGAATTTTGAATCCAATTCCAGTACTAGACCCACCCAAAAGAAGAAGTACACTAATCATTATACTTTGCAATGAGATTGAAGATGATTCATCTAGAAAGGGAAAAAAATATTATACTTTTTCTTCTGAAGGTCATCTCAACACAATATTTGTTAAATCTTTAAATCCAATTGTAGTTGATCCCACTGGCATTGGTATTGGCACTTGCACTAGCATGGATGAACCTTGTAAAAAAGAAAAAAGTTATGATAATTACAATGCAAGCAATGTTAGTGGTTACTTCACCAATGTATGCACCAATAGCTTCTGTATAAAACCCTGAAAATAGTCCTAAAATGTAAGGATTTGGAATGAGCCATCTTCAGTATGTTGGCAACCCTCAAAATACAATTGTAGGTGGAGTAATTTTAACTAGAGTTGGAGGAGCATACAATAATACTGTCATGCCCAAGGTATGAGGCAAGAACACAATTTTTTTATTTAAAATTTTTAAATTAATAATTAAAATGCTCTAAGTTCGATAAGGTTGTGATCATAGTTTAAGAAAAAAGGTTCTCTACATATCATCTTAAGTTTAAAAACTCTTGTGGATGAATACATCGTTAAGATTTTGAAACTTCCGTTACTAAGCTAATTTCGTCAAAAGTTATGTTATTACATTAACTTACAACAATATGTGAAAAATTATTTAGATAACAATGTAAATGAATTTGGATTTAAGATTAATTAAAATATCTAATCAAATAAAATCTACATTTAAATTTACTTTAAATAGCCAATTAACCTTTAAAAATAAAACTACTTAATACTTAAAATTGAAATTAACATTAATATTAAAAGTAACTAAATTTACATTTACAAAGTTAAACAAAACTATATTAAAATAAAAACTAACTAAAATTATTAACAAATAACAAAACATATACTAAAACTTAAAACTTTAATAAATTAAACTAACTTTAATGAAAAACTCTATAAAATGTAAAAAGAAATAAAACATACTAAAAATTTAATTAAAAAACTATTACTAAACTATAAACTAACTTAAATTTAAAACTAACAACTAAAACATTTAACAAAAAAAAACTAAAAAAAACTAACATAACATTAACACTAACCTACTTACTAACCACACCCCCCCATACTAACACCTAACACTACCCCCTACACCCTACTCCCCATATGCTTCCCAAAGTCCAGGGCGCTGACCAACCAATTGAGCCTACGTCAGTCATGTCCCCCCACCCCCCCTACCTATCTTGTCATGGGTGAGGGCAAGTTGACTCCCAAGGAGAAAGACAGTTTTAATATAAACATATCAAATTTGTTAAAGCCTTCTCTAAATGAATAAGATGATGCGCACCAAACAAGATGATGGGGATGGGGTGATGTCACCCCATCATCATCACATTTTCTTTCAAAAAGATTTTTTCCAAGTTATATAGGAGCTACGCCCAACAAGGGGATTGGGGAAAGCATTTAATACATAAAGTTTTATAGGTAGATATAAGATATTTAGGATATTAGATTATAAATATTTTATATTATGATTATATTATATATATATATATATATATTTTAATGGTATTAATTCTCTTATGATATTCAAAATATAAAAAAATCTTAAAAGATTCTCTTTCACCAAAAAAAGAATAAATTGGTTCCCATACAAAAATCAGAGAGTTTTTACTCTCTTGAGACACATTTTTTTTGTTTGTCTTAATTTTTCTAAGTATAGATTTACAAGGTAATGTATATTTTTATTTTTATTTTTAAAAAAGGTATATTATTTGAATGGATTTAAAACATGGATTTAATAATTGTGTCCCAATAATACATGATTAATTGATCTCCTAAACAAACTTGAATTGAACTATCAACCATAACCATTTTTCTTTCCTTAACATAATTTTTATTTTTAACATAAAAGGAAACTTGAAAATTTTGCTTAATTAAACCATCATCATATCATCTTATTTCTAATGTGCATCCATTCAACTGAAAATTATGATTAAATCACATGATAAGCAATTATACTCAATCACCATTTTATTGGCAAACCTGATTCAAAGGCTCAGCCGGGAAAGAACCAGGAAGAAAACTTGACATCGTTGCCATTACAACAAGGTTTTGAAATAAAAATTACATAGGATTCCAATCCCAAAATTTATAACAATGTAATTGAATTTCCTTCATGACCCTCATCAAGGGTTCCATATCAATTTTGCAACACATTTCTAAGAACCATGGAGAGAACAGAATCTGATCAGGTGACAACAAGCATGACCAAGAGACAATTCAAACATGCATATTCATACAAGGTTTTCACAATAGGATTACAATAAATCAAAACTAGGGAAAGGTGGATTCTTTCAATAGGAGAAGTCAGGCACAACACCAAAATAGATGCCCAATCGGGGCTATAAACCAAGAACTTCCATTCTTCCATTTTAACATGCCATACTCATACGAGGTTTGTGCTGACAGGTAGGGGCCCATAACACCCTACCCTCTCTCCCTCTTCTCATCTTGAGAAGAGACTCTACACTGGTTGGAGTCGAACTAAAAGGACCTTTCCCAAAATTGGTCACTTCTGCCCTATCCAAGGGTGAGTAATACCAAAACACCCATACAAGAAAACCTCAAAATTCAAACATAAACATGAAAGGAAAACATTCAAAAAATATGTTTTTCAAATCTTCCCAACATACCCAACATACATACAAGCATTCAAACAACAAAAAAGTAGCATAAGCATGAAACAAGCATGAAAATCTGAACTAGGGAGATGAAGAACTTCTACCTTCACAAAGAGGTAATGACAAATGAACAATTTGAGTAGAGCTTTTCCCTTCCTTCCTTCACTCTTCCAAGACTCCTCTCTAAAAGTAGAGATTGGGTAACAACCTAAACTACTCCAAGAAGGGCCTCTAAATAAGCCTCAAACTCAACCACCAAAAAAAGCAATAACTTCTCCCACGCACCTACAAATCTAGAAGTTCCTAACTCAACCCATACTATCATTAACCACAAAGTGGAGTTGAGGTGATGCAACTCATGGTAGCCATAGTCAATTTTCGCACAAAGGCAAAAAGAGACTTTTTGAGTGATCTCAAAAGTCAATAAAAGGGGCTTAGGGGTTGGAAAAGACCCCCAACCCATACCCATACCCTTTGGGCATAAATATTTCATGTTTTAAAGCCTTAGGAATAGGTTTGGGACCAAAAAAAAGCTAGGAAATAATTAGGACCATCTAACAACTCTAAAATAGCAGATTAAGCACTAATCCGGATTAAGGGTGACTAAACTCGATTAAGAACCAAATTAGCAAAAAGACACTAACTTAATCTGACTTAGGTCCATAAGTTACACAGCTAACCCTAATAAGCATGCTGAAGATCACAAAAAATTCACGAGTGTCAAGCGACACTAAAAGAACATAGTTACAAACATTAACATTTACTGATCACAGAAAGATACATACATACATCTCACAATTAATTTAATTACAAACAACAAGGTTTCCAAAATTAGCACATAGGGATCAATTCTGTTCCTTCATCGAGTTTCTCGGCTAAAATATCCTGCACACTCATTGCACACATCAGTAGCCTCGTAAAATCACATGTACGTATGTATATACATATCAAAAATTCACATAAATTGAAACATACATCAATCAGGGTTTCTTTCATCCTACTTAATTCTTAACCATTTAAAATCTCTTAAACCAAAATGTTAATCCTACCTTTTACTTAATTCATCAACATACATATACATAAAATATTAAATGACGAACATCAAATATCTGAAAATAACATCACGCAACATGAAATAATATAATATGTTCAAAATATTAGATAATGTCTCGACATCTCAAGTCGTGAGTATCAAAATAATAGTAATGTATCACTATTGTATGATGGGTCGGGGCGAGGCCTCACATCCTCCCCCCCTAGGCATGAACTTCCTCTTGGAGTTCATCAAAAAGATAAGGGTACTGAGATCGCATCTACACTGCATCCTCCCATGAAGCTGTGACCTCATCGTAACAATCCCACTGGACCCTAACCTGGTCTAGCTCTTAGCCTCGAAGTGCTAGGGTCCGTCGGGCAATAATACGGATAGGCTCCAGTGCTAGCTGTTCGTCCGACTCCACCTATAAAGCATTCCAATATATAATATGAGACTCATCATAAATCTATCCTCTAAGTACAAAAATGTGAAACACATCGTGGATGCATGATAGGCTAGTTGGAAAAGCTAAATGGTATGCAACAGGTCCTATCCTCTCTAGGATCTCAAATGGGCCAAAAAATTGGGGTGCCAACTTAGAGCCCTTTCTGAATCAAATCGGACTCTTGTACGGTCTCACCCTCAAGAAAAATCTATCACCAACCTGATACTCTCGATCTGTCCTCTTCACATCAGTATACTTCTTCTGCCTATCCTATGCCTCTCTCAGGTGCTATCTAATTAGGGTCACCTACTGCTCCATCTCCTTTACTAACTGGGGACCAATAGACACTCAATCCTCGATCTTATCCCAATCTAAGGGTGTCCTGCATAGTCTCCCATACAAGGCCTCATACGGTGGCATACCTATGGAGGAATGGTGGCCATTGTTATAGGAAAACTCAACAAGATGTAGGTATTCCTCCCATTTGACCTGATGGTCCATCATGTAAATACATAGCATGTCCTCCAAAACCTGATTCATTCACTCAATCTGGCCATCGGTCTGAGGATGGTATGCTATACTAAAATTGAGCCTAGTGCCCAAAGCTGCCTATAACTCTCTCCAAAATGAAGAAGTGACCAATGAGTCTCTATCAAAGATGATCTTACGAGGAACACCATGAAGTCTGACAATGTCCTGCAAGAACACCTGAGCTATGTCTTGTGCTATGTACATAGTATGCACGAGTGAGAAATGGGCAACCTTGGTCAATGTGTCAACTATCACCAAAATGGTATCATGGTGGCGAGATGACATAGGAAGACCAACAATGAAATCCATAGATATAGTATCCCATTTCCACTCTACAATCTTATGCGGCTGAAGAAGCCCACCAGGATGACGGTGCTCCGCCTTCACCCTCTGGCACTCAAGGCATCTTGCAATTATGCTAGCAATCTGCACTCTCATGCCTAGCCAATGATACAACTACCTCAAATCTGCATGTAACTTCCTAACACCAGGGTGCGCTGCATAAGGTGCTCTGTGAGCCTCAAGTACAATGAGCTTGCACAAACCCCCAATGGACCTCCCCTATGACATAAAAGTTTGTCAAACTCCAAGGAATACTTTGAATACTTCCCTTCCAAGGGTCTCTAAAAATGCATTATTTGAATCACTTATGCATAAAACTCATTAGCTGGTAAGTGCTATAAGATCCACTCTTTCAAGTCAGTACAAGTAGTCATAGATGAAATCTCATGGCGCATTCTACTTAAGGTATCTGCAACCACATTCTCCTTTCCCTTGATGTAATGAACATCAAAATCATACTCACATAGAAATTCCATCCACCTTCTTTGCCTACCATTAAGGTTTGACTGAGAAAATATATACTGCAAGCTCTGGTGATTGGAATGAAGCTCAAATCTATGACCCAGAAGGAAGTGTCACCTTCTCACCAAGCCATGAACCAATGCTGCAAGTTCTAGGTCATGAGTAGGATAATTGAGTTCACGAGTCTTCAAATTCTTAGACTCAAAGGAAATAGGTCATCCATCTTGCATAAGGACTACACCTATACCATCTAAAGATGCATCAGTGCACACCACAAAATCTACAATAGGATCTGGTACTGCAAGAATCGGTGCACTTGTGAGGGCTCTCTTGAGCTCTTGAAAAGCTTTACTACACTTCTCTGTCCACTCGTACTTCTTCCCCTTTTTTTGAAGAGATGTGATGGGGTGTGCCAATCTAGACAATCCTGAAATAAAGCATTGGTAATATCATGCTAGCCCCATAAAGCTCCTCATTTCAGTAACACTGGTGGGTGCAGGCCAATCCATGATGACCCTAATCTTTGATGGGTCTACTAAGACTCCATCACCTGATATGACATGACCCAAATAATGTATCTCAAGTCTGAAGAACACACACTTTGACAAGCTGCCAAACAACTGATTCTCTCTCAGCTTCTGCAATACCTACCTCAGGTGCTCTTTATGCTCTTTCTTGTCATGCGAATAAATTAGAATGTCATCAAGAAAAACAACCACAAACTTATCTAAAAAGGTATGAAATACTCCATTCACGAGGCTCATGAATATAGCTGGAGCATTCGTGAGGCCAAATGGTACCATGGTGAACTCGTAGTGACCATACCTAGTATGAAAAGCAATTTTGGGGATATCACTATCCACAATCCTAAACTAATGATAACTCGACTTCATATCAATATTTGAAAATACTCTAGCACCCTGCAACTGATTAAAGAGATCATCGATTCTAGGAAGAGGATATCGGTTCTTGATGGTCACTTTGTTCAATTGTTGATAATCAATACACAACCTAAGTGATCCATCCTTCTTCTTGACAAAGATCACTGGTGCACCCCAAGGTGACACACTAGGTCGAATATGCCCCTTCTCTAAGAGTTCCTCCAACTGAGCCTTTAGCTCACTAAGCTCATGAGTAGTCATCCTTTATGGTGCTTTTGAAATTGGCTCAGCTCCTGGCACAAGGTCTATGTGAAAATCCACTACTCTAGGTGGAGGCATACCAGGAAGCTCTAAAGGAAACACATCTACAAACTCTTACAGGATTGGAAAATCATCAAGGGATGGCTCCCCCTCTGAATCTTCCTCTCTATCACTAATGATGATAGTGAACAATTGACAACCCTTTCGCATGCACCGTCTAAGCTACATAGCAGAAATCATACGAAGGGACACAAGTCTCTTCACTCTGAAGATCTCCCTAGAGATACCATCATCATCCACACATTCCACCCTCTTCTGTCAACAATCCATCTTGGCGCTGTGGGCATAAAGCCAATCCATGCCAAGAACAACATCATAAGAACCTAGAGGGGTAATGCATAGATCAGACATAGTGGACATGTCTCCAATCTGCATCTGGCAACTCTGCACCATGGACCTAACTGACACTTTGGCTCTTGAGGCTAATTCTACTTCCCAACTAACATCCTATCTAACTACCACTAGCCCGTAATGCTCCACCACAAATGGAGATATAAAAGAGTCAGTAGCTCCAAAATCAAATAAAACTACAACCATAAAGCCCTGTATAATACTTGTAGCCTCGATAATTGTGGCTTGATGCTCAGCCTGGTAGTTTTCAACCACTGCAAAAACTCTATGGGACCTACCCATGTCACCAACTGTCAGTTTTGAAAAAGCCCTACTCTGACCACTGGATACCTATCCCTACAGACACTCCCTAGCTATATGACCCATGCCACCACAAGTGTAGCATGGTCCTCGGGTATAAGATCGTGCACCCTATGATCCAGACTACTGTGGACCTCTTGACCTACTAGATCCATTGTATCCACCCCTAAAAGATTGCTGAGTCTTTATTGACTGAGACTATGGGGCCTATACTTTCTAATCCTGCTTGGGACCCTATGACTGCCACTGCTTGGGCTTGGAGCCCTAATAACTGTGAGAAGGTTTTTGCTGCTTCTGCTGCTATGGTTTTGATTGCTGAGACTGTTGGCCCTTAGAGGACCTTGCTGTATAGTTTTGATTCCCTTTCCAAGGGGGTTTCTGCTAGGAAGAGTTTTGATTCTGAGACCGATCTCATGACTCCTGCCTACCTCGAGTATCCTCAACAACTAGTGCTATCTCCACTACCTATCTAAAGGTGGTAGAGAAGGCCATCTGAATTGGGCCCTAAATTGAGAAATTTAGACCCATGATAAAGTGATGCACTCATAGTTTCTTGTCCTTCATGTATTCCACATAAGGAAGGAGCTCGAGAAACCTGCTCTCGCATTGAGCCACTGTAAGACCTCTCTGATAAAGAGAATGAAACTCCTCTATTTGTTTCTATCAAAAATGCTCTGACAAGTACCTCTCTTAGAATTTGTCTAGGAAAGACTCCCATGTGAGGGTGTCCATCCTCACTCCTCCTATGGTCTCCTCCTGATGCCACCAATTGGAGGCATCCTCTCTTAGCTGATGAACTACTAAGCATGCCTTTAGATTACTCCCATAAAGTTGTAATCCAAAACACCACTATAGGCTCTATAACCATGCCTCTGTTACTATTCCCTTAGTGGAATCGGTAAATAATGGTGGCCCAAGTCGAATCAATTCCCTGATATCATCTCCTATATGTCTAGGAGGTCTGTCAAGTGGGGGTCCTCTCTGGTGTATTGACTCTTCCTCATGCTCACCCTAACCCTCTATCTATCTCAGTGGGGGACTCCTAGTCCTCTCTCTAACTCCAGGTCCCTCTGCTTCCACTACTGGAATCTGCTGAACTACAGGTACTACTCTCTACTGAACTACACTGATCAAAGTTTGAAGTGCATCTATATTATCCTAGTTCAGGTTCGATGGTGGTGGAGGTGAAGGTGGTGCTGGTGGAGGTGGTCCATCCTCCTGTCCCGCCCTACCACCCCTAGCCCTACGACCTCTACCTCGCCGGTTGCTTCGAGTAACATGAGTCATCTACATAATTAAAAGTTTGCGTTAAGTTTAGGAAGCACAATGGTTTAAGGTTCCTAGTGTTGAAACACGGGCTCTGATACCAAAATGTCATGCCCAAGGTATGAGGCAAGAACACAATTTAAAAATAAAATAAAATAATAATAATTAAAATGCTCTAAGTTCGATAAGGTTGTGATCACAGTTTAAGAAAAAGGGTTCTCTACATATCATCTTAAGTTTAAAAACTCTTGTGGAGGAATACATCATTAAGATTTTGAAACTTTTGTTATTAAGCTGATATCGTCAAAAGTTATGTTATTACATTAACTTACAACAATATGTGAAAAAATATTTAGATAACAATGTAAATGAATTCGGTTTTAAGATTAATTAAAATATCTAATCAAATAAAATCTACATTTAAATTTACTTTAAATAGCCAATTAACCTTTAAAAATAAAACTACTTAATAATCAAAATTTAAATTAACATTAATATTAAAAATAACTAAATTTACATTTACAAAGTTAAGAAAAAATATATTAAAATAATAACTAACTAAAATTATTAACAAATAAAAAAACATATACTAAAACTTAAAACTTTAATAAATTAAACTAACTTTAATGAAAAACTCTATAAAATGTAAAAAGAAATAAAACATACTAAAACTTTAATTAAAAAACTATTACTAAACTATAAACTAACGCAAATTTAAAACTAACAACTAAAACATTTAACAAAAAAAAAAAAAAAAACTAACATAACATTAACACTAACCTACTTACTAACCACACCCCCCCATACTAATACCTAACACTACCCCCTACACCCTACTCCCTACACCCCACTCCCCCTGCGCTTCCCAAAGTCTAGCACACTGACCAACCAACTGATCCTGCGTTAGTCATTCCTCCCCCCCCCCCCCCCCCCCCACCTATCTTGTCATGGGTGAGGGCAAGTTGACGCCCAAGGAGAAAGGAAGTTTTAATATAAACATATCAGATTTGTTAAAGCCTTCCCTAAATGCATAAGATGATGTGCGCCAAACAAGATGATGGGGATGGGGTGATGTCACCCCATCATCATTACATTTTCTTTTAAAAAGATTTTTTCCAAGTTATATAGGAGCTATGCCCAACAAGGGGATTGGGGAAAGTATTTAATACATAAAGTTTTATAGGTAGATATAAGATATTTAGGATATTAGATTATAAATATTTTATATTATGATTATATTATATATATATATATATATATATATATATTAATGGTATTAATTTTCTTATGATATTCAAAATATAAAAGAATCTTAAAAGATTCTCTATCACCAAAAAAAGAATAAATTGGTTCCCATACAAAAACCAGAGAGTTTTTACTCTCTTGAGACACATTTTTTTTGTTTGTCTTAATTTTTCTAAGTATAGATTTACAAGGTAATGTATATTTTTATTTTTATTTTTACAAGAGGTATATTATTTGAATGGATTTAAAACATGGATTTAATAAGTGTGTCATAATAATACGTGATTAATTGATCTCCTAAACAAACTTGAATTGAACTATCAACCATAACCATTTTTCTTTCCTTAACATAATTTTCATTTTTAACATAAAAGGAAACTTGGAATTTTTTCTTAATTAAACCATCATCATATCATGTTATTTCTGATGTGCATCCATCCAACTAAAAATTACGATTAAATCACATGATAAGCAATTATACTCAATCACCATTTTATTGGCAAACCTGATTCAAAGGCTCAGCCGGGAAAGAACCAAGAAGAAAAGTTGGCGTCATTGCCATTACAACAAGGTTTTGAAATACAAATTACATAGGATTCCAATCCCAAAATTTACAACAATGTAATTGAATTTCCTTCATGACCCTCATCAAGGGTTCCATATCAATTCTGCAACACATTTCTAAGAACCGTGGAGAGAACAAAATCTGATCAAGTGACAACAAGCATGACCAAGAGATAATTCAAACATGCATATTCATACAAGGTTTTTGCAATAGAATTCACAATAAATCAAAATTAGGGAAAGGTGGATTCTTCCAATAGGAGAAGTCAGGCACAACACCAAAATAGATGCCCAATCGGGGCTATAAACCAAGAACTTTCGTTCTTCCATTTTAACATGCCATACTCATATGAGGTTTGTGCTGATAGGTAGGGGGCCATAAAACCCTACCCTCTCTCCCTCTTCTCATCCTGAGAAGAGACTCTACACTGGTTGGAATCCAACTAAAAATACCTTTCCCAAAATTGGTCACTTTTGCCCTATCCAAGGGTGAGTAATACCAAAACACCCATACAAGAAAAACTAAAAATTCAAACATAAACATGAAAGGAAAACATTCAAAAAATATGATTTTCAAATCTTCCCAACATACCCAACATACATACAAGCATTCAAACAACAACAAAGTAGCATAAGCATGAAACAAGCATGAAAATCTGAACTAGGGAGATGAAGAACTGCTACCTTTACAAAGAGGTAATGGAAAATGAAAAATTTGAGTAGAGCTTTTCCCTTCCTTCCTTCACTCTTCCAAGACTCCTCTCTAAAAGTAGAGATTGGGTAACAACCTAAACTACTCCAAGAAGGGCCTCTAAATAAGCCTCAAACTCAACCACCAAAAAGAGCAATAACTTCTCCCACCCACCTACAAATCTAGAAGTTCCTAACTCAACCCATACTATGGTTAACCACAAAGTGGAGTTGAGGTGATGCAACTCATGGTAGCCATAGTCAATTTTCGCACAAAGGAAAAAAGATACTTTTTGAGTGATCTCAAAAGTCAATAAAAGGGGCTTAGGGGTTGGAAAAGACCCCCAAACCATACCCATACCCTTTGGGCATAAATATTTCATGTTTTAAAGCCTTAGGAATAGGTTTGGGACCAAACAAAAGCTAGGAAATAATTAGGACCATCTAACAACTCTAAAATAACATATTAAGCACTAATTTGAATTAAGGGTAACTAAACTCGATTAAGAACCAAATTAGCAAAAAGACACTAACTTAATCTAACTTAGGTCCAAAGGTTACACAGCTAACCTTAATAAACATGCTGAAGATCACAAACAATTCACGAGTGTCAAACGATACTAAAAGAACATAGTTACAAACATTAACATTTACTGATCACGAAAAGATACATACATACATCTCACAATTAATTTAATTATGAACAACAAGGTTTCCACAATTAGCACATAGGGATCAGTTCTATTCTTTCGTCAGGTTTCTTAGCTAAAATATCTTGCAGACTCATTGCACACATCAGTAGCCCCATAAAATCACATGTACATATGTATATACGTATCAAAAATTCACATAAATTGAAACATTCATCAATCAGGGTTTCTTTCATCCTACTTAATTCTTAACCACTTAAAATCTCTTAAACCAAAATGTTAATCCTAACTTTTACTTAATTCATCAACATACATATACATAAAACATTAAATGACGAACATCAAATATCTAAAAATAACATCACACAACATGAAATAATATAATATGTTCAAAGCATCAGATAATGTCTCAACATCTTGAGTCGTGAGTATCAAAATAATAGTAATGTATCACTATGCTACGATGGGTCAGGGTGAGGCCTGACAAATACAACTAATAATTCAGCTTTCAAATACTCAATTGTGTCAGCAAACCCAAATTTTAGTTTAAAGGAGTTTGTATCAAAGTTTGATCAGACAAGAAAAGGAAATAGGAAAATTATGAAGACTTCAAAAAGTGATGCAATTTCTAAATGTTAGGGATCTACTAATAATATATTTCTAACATATAATCCAAACACTGAAATGTTGAACTTCATGGTTGTTATGCCCTTGGCTAGAGATAATAATTCACCACAAAATGTAATAATCATAACAATGTACAAGTTACTAGTCTTCAAATGGATTTCTCAAAAGTGAAAAATATTGACAAAATCAATATATCAAAAGACAGTAGCAAAATGGTTTAATCTACACTTCTGAAAGTGGAGAGGAAAAACAAAAGGTCTACAAAGTAAATAGAAAAGTTATAGGCATACCTTGATAATGTGAAGGCCAAGGAGAAAGCAACAAACAATAGGTTCGAAGAATTGCAAAACAAAATAAAGAATTCTTCTTCTACAGAGGCAATTTTCCAACAAGAAAAGATGAATGAACAACTAAAAATTTGACTAAAGAATTGGATTAGTGCAAAAAAAAGAGTTTAGCATGAAAAAGTCTCTACTACACAGTTGTTCAAGTCTGTAGAGAGTAGTGCATAGGTCAACAATAAATTGAAAACTAACCTAGACTTTGCTGTCAAGGAAAATAATAATTTGAAGATTGAATTGGATAATGAAAAGAAAAAAGAGGAGTCTAAGGTAAGGATAATTGATAATTTGTAGAAGGAATTGGGTAATGAGAAGAAAAAAGAGTAGTCTAGTGCAAACACAATCCATAATTTGAAGAAGCTATTGGAGAATATAAAGAAAAAAGAGGAGTCAAGTGCAAAAACAATCCTTTATTTGAAGGAATTGGAGAATTTAAAGAAAATGAAGTTTAGTTCTATTGCAAATAGTAACACAATCCACCATATGAAAAAGGAATTGGAAAATGCAAAGAAAAAAGATGAGTCAACTACAAAGAAAATCTTGGATTTGAAGAAGGAATTGGAGAACATGAAGAAAGAGGAGTCTACTCAAACACTCGATGATTTGAAGAAGGAATTGGACAATGCAAAGAAAAAGGAGGAGTCCATTGCGAAGATAATCCATGATTTGAAAAGGGAACTCGAGGATGAGATGAAAAAAGAGGTAACTACTGCAAAGACAATCTAAGATTTGAAGAATAAATTGAAGGATGAGAGGAAGAGAGCAACTAATTGGCAAGGGCAAGTAGAGGAAATACATAAAAAGAGTGAAATAGAGATGTCTGAAATGAAGAAAAAGATGGAGAATGTAATTGCACAAAATATAATGACATCTTCCAAAGACCATCATGCCAAGGATACTATAATAAACACTTAAGTCTATCAAATAAGAAAATTGGGAGAAAATAATGAATAATAGTAATGGTTTGTTTGAATGACTTGATTTAAATAGCAATCTTAGAGTTGTTTTTGAAAATGTAAAAAAAAGATGTTGAGGGTAAAAGAAGTATCTTCACCAATTCCTTAAAAAATATTACTAAACAAATTTTGAGTAAAGTACAAAGATCTAGTGAGTGATTTGGCAAACCAAGGAATAAATGACTACTTGGATATCTCTATAATGACCTTTGGTATCTGTCACAATTGTGAACAATTAATAGAAATAGATGACGCTCTCAAATCTGCTTCTAGAGACTTGATGAAGATGAATCACAACATACTGAACTTGCTAAATGCTTCATTACCAAATCTAGCTTACTTAGATGGAAAATTCATTGGAAACAAAGATTACATGAAAAAGTTGCACAACACCATGAATTCTAATTCAGGCAACTTGCCTAAGGAAACCACTCTAGAAAGAATTGTGAGTTGCATCAAACCACTATCAATAATGAATGCAATTATAGATAAATTCCTAAATTTATGTAAAAATATCTCTTCAAAGTATTCATTGTTGATGAGGTTACAACTATTTAGCTACAACCTCAAAAAAAAAAACATCACTGGAGCTGGGTAATCTCCTCAAACTATTACTGTTACTGTCAGTGACAGTCATAGCTGATAGCACTAAGAAGTAACAACTTAGTAAGTGATAGTACTATAATCATTTTGTTACCTGTTTCTTAACAACTTAGTAAGTGATAGTACTATAATAATTTTGTTACCTATTTCTGTTGAATTTCAAATTTTGGATTTAATTTCAACTTTGTTTAATGTTAATTGTTATAGAATTCAAGAGCCATCATATCAGAATAGTTGGACAACTAGGCATTGACATACTATTACTACACATAGCAGATGGAAAAAATTTCTCTACTCCTACCTGAAGAAATTGTATAATTGGCAATCTAATTGTACACACATAATGTATTATATAGTAATAATCTGATTATATATACAATTACAAATTGACCTATAACTATTGTTGCTCCCTTGTATCTATAAAAGGGAATTTAGGGTCATTTGACATTAAGTCATTTGCAAAGGGTTTTAATTGTTTGTAATTGTTAAATGTATTATGTTATAGGCTGATTTATAATTATAAATTATAATACAATTTTTTTTAAAAATAAAGCTTATTCTATTAAATGTATTATGTTACAATTTCTTAAAGAAACTAGAATCAATGAAAAAAAACTAGAATGAATGAAAATCTCAAGTTCAACATGTATTATTGTATTAAAATTAGAATCAATGAAAATCTCAACATGTTTAAAAAATAAAATCAATGAAAATCTCAACATCTGTAGACTCTAAAAGTAAAAAAATAGTTTCAATGAAAATCTCAACATGTGTAGACTCTAAAAATTAAAAACTAGTTTCAATAAAAATCTCAGCATGAAAGTTTGTAACATCAACATGTTTGAAAAAAAATAAAAAATCTATAAAAGGATAGTGAATTAAGGCTATAAATTAACTTCTACAAACATAGTTAATTAGTAGATAGAGTCTTAGACCAGAGCTACTAGCTTACTACTTGACTCACACAGAAGTTAGAACTTGAATTTGAGAAGTTGCTATAGTTGCCATTTTGCTTGGACTAGCTCAACATCACTATCATCAGAATCCTCCTCATTTATTGCAGATAGCATTTTAATGTTCATCTGTTTTCTTTAGTTTCACTGTTAGTGTCAATATACATGCCAAAGTCAACATCATCTTCATTGCTTCCAATATCAGGACATGAACCACTACCATTGCCACCGCCACTGCCACTGCTGCTACTACCACCACTGCCACTACCACTTGGGTTTGAAATGTTGGCCATCCCTCTTCTTCAACATTTGTTTCTCCAAATGTTGAGAGCCTTGTCATAAGGGAAACTATCTACCGCATACCTAAAGTTATAGAGCCTCAAACAATTATCCAAATTGTTGGTGTAAATATGTATTCACTATTTACACTTACTTAAGTTTACTTAGGTTTATGCATTATTTAATTATTTTGCATTATTTTATTTGTGAGATACTTAAGAGTATGTGCACTCTTGTGAGTTGTCATGATGACATCACAGGGGTCCGCACCTCTTTTAAGCACATGTTGTCTACAACACAGGAATCTTCTACACACATATGACACTTTGTCATTCGTATCCATTCATTTAGAATGTTGGATAAGGTGCTTAGTTGTCTTATCTTCTGGTTGTGTCTAGAGACATTCTAGGTGCTTCCTAAGAGGCCTTTATATACATGCACTCCTAGTGTACTCTTAATCATGACATATTGAATACATTGTCATTTTGATCATACTCTCTCTCTCTCTCTTTGGTCTACTGTGTGCCTGTGTTTGAGTTCTTAGTTCTTGGGTGAATTTTTCACTTAGGAAAATTCTTACATGGTATCAGAGCAACTTGGAGACTTTCTCATCACATAGCTGTTCAAGACCATGCTTGCTTAACCACCTTAGCTCGAATATGGAGTACTATTGAAATTGGGAGTGTCTAGAGCTAGATCTAACCTCACCATTACATAATCGGTGAAAATCGACTATAAAATCCACTATCTTGGCCCAAAGTTGATCGTGAGGAAATTTTTTTTTGCAAATCGGAACTCGGAGGCCCCAATTTGCAATTCGGGTATGGTCATTATTTTCAGATCTATAATTTAATTTTTCAGATCTGTCATTTTTCTCTATATTTCTATCATATTTTTTTGTCCAAATACATAGAATTTTTTTGCCTAGCAAATAATTTTTTTTTAGTAGATCTGGGCAGTGACACCCCGGATCTGCCATTTTTGGAGGTATTTTATTTGTTGTAGGCATTCACAGTAGCCCGTACTAGTAATATTAGTCGCAGGTGGCCGTACTGTTCACTATTTTTGGCCACACATCAAAAATTGGCAGTAGAGCCAGCGGCTCTTTGTTTGGACCTTTGTGTGGGCTTAGTTTTAAAAAGCACTAATAGCGCTCCCACCATACATGTAGGATTTATATTAAACCCACCAAAAAAAACTCAACGAAATCTTTGAACTCCCAGCGCCGAACTACAGATTCTAGCCCGTAGTAAAAACTTCTCCTCCTGGTGACTTGCATAGTATCCTAGTGGTTGCAGAATTTTATCCAGTGGATGATGTTTGAAGATGTGAGCATGGGAAGAGTTTTGAGAAATCTGGCACCTGCTACAATGAAGATTCTAATGAGTATTTAAAATCTCGACACTGAAGATCTAGCCCCCATCGAAGGTTACCCACCCATAGCATTGTATTCATCTTTTCTGGTGCTATTTTCTTGATAGGTTCTTTATATCCTGCCTACAGTCAAAAAAAATCCTGCCCATGCAACAAATTTTGGCACCACACGTTTACACCGCATTTGCCACATAGACTCGATGATTGCGCAGTGACATGTAAGCAGCCCAAAAATGCCATGTGCTATGTGGAATCTAGCCATGTTAGCATCCACAAGGCTATTTTTTATATGCCATGTCACCTCTCTATACTGTACGGATGACACATCATCCTGCCACGTCACCCTAGGCGTAGATTTTTTTGTTGACGTCAGCATAACACTGTCTTAAAATTGCAGCCATTTGACCATCATTTCCAAATGTTTTACAACTACATTGACAACTGTTTGATCATCAAATTTATACTCACATTTTTTCCTCCGGACCCCTCTCCAAATTGCTTTTCAGTTTGGCAGCCTGACTTTGTGAGCTCGTATCTCTGACATCCGAACTTCAATTCAGGTGCAATTTTTCTTGAAATTGGGTAGAATTTTTTGAATTTTCTAGTGGTGGTGTTCTTCTCTAGTTTTGGTTCACAAATTTTGCAAAAATTGTGTTTCTTGGCAACTGTACCTGCATAATCCTACATTTTGCAACTTCAAACGCTCCGTACGGGCACATCTGGTCACTTTTTTATGTTTTATTTTTTTTGAAAGTGCGTATTGTTTTGTCTACTTTCTTGATTTGAAGTCAAATTCTAGGGTTGTGTGGAACAATTTCTCACTTTTAGAATTAGGCCTTTTTCAACATTGTAAAGCTTTGATTCTTTTTCAAAATTCTTGTAAACTAAGCTATAGTGCTTAATTGATAGATTTCAGCCTCATAAGGCAGTTGTAAAAGCAAAATCAAAAGTCCACTTTGTTCATTTTGACAAGTGGGCCATTATAAAAACACTACTTATAAAGTGTCAACAACATCTTTTTTGGGGGGGTCTTTTGATTGAGTGAAAAGGGGGGGTGTGTACTGTGTTTTTTGTTCTCTATTTTGTGCTCATTTCATTTCTGCATCATGGGTTTTAAATGTCCTACTCTAACTTCACACAACTATTCTACATGGAAAAATATTGCACGGAGTAGATTAATGGAAAAAAGATTTAGTCTTTATGTTGATGGTACAATTACCAAACCTACTGATGCCAAAGAACTCATTGATTGGAAAATTCAAGACCAACAGGCTTTAGGTGTTATCAGGAGTTGTGTACATAGCGATCTTCTCTTCTACATTAAAAATTGTTCAGAATCCAAAGAAGCTTGGGATAAACTTGAATAGTTGTATGGTAAGGTGGATGAAGAAAAGGGATTTCAGATTGAGGATGATCTACTTCTCTTGGATCCTAAGAATTATGACACAATTCAGGATTATATCATTAAAGTCAATGAGTATAGGTCACTTCTGAAAGATTGTGAATATCCCATGAAGGATGATAGGTTGATTCATCACATCCTGAAGAGGCTACCTTCTGAGTATGCCAACTTTGTTTCAAGTTTTAATACTCACAAGTTGACCATGGGATCTGCTTACTAGAAGCCTTTCTTTGATGGATTTGCAAACATGTTGATTGTTGAACAATCTCACTTGGTGGATTTTGGACTTCTCAAGTCATCAAAGACGAAAGCCTTGGTGGCTAGTGATGATCACAAATCAAGTCAAGGGGGAAAAAGAAACAACAAGAAGAAGCAGTGGAAGTAGAAAACACAATCTAAGACACAAAAATCCTCCTCTCAACAAGGCAGTTCTTTTTCTTCAAAAAAAGGAAGTAATGAAAAGAAGGACAAACTTTTTTGTGCATACTGCAAAAAGCCAAATCATGACAAGCATCATTGCAAGACAAAGAGAATCGATGAGTTAGAAAATCTACTCAAGAAGAATAAGATTCAAGTGCCAAGTACTTCCAAGGATTCTACTCCAACCTCTTCCAAGGGTAAAGGTCAAGCATTTATGGAAAACACAAGTTCTTCTTTGGAATGGATACTTGACTCAGGTGCATCTTACCACATGCGTTCTTCAAAAGAAGACTTTTCTTCATTGAAGCAGTCAAAGGTGCCATACATCTTCATGGGAGATGATGCAAAGATGGAAGTTGAAGGGAAAGGACATGTAGAAATGGAAAATGGGGAATTCAAGGATGTTCTCTATGTTCCAAATCTAAGTTCCAATCTCCTATCAGTTTACCAAATCACTCACCTTGGAGATGGTCATAAGATTGAGTTCCTTCCAAATTTTGTGATGGTGCGAAGTCTTAGAGATGATTCATTGGTTGCAGTGGGGAAAATAAATGATGACAAGAGACTTTACTCCTTTTCCCACTTTGTGCCTAAGAGTCCTTCTCAAGCCTTTTTAACTCACTCTACTTCACAAATCAACTTATGGCATGAGTGGTTTGGTCACCTTGACTTTCGCTCTCTTTAGCAACTTTGCTCTAAACGCATGGTCAAAGGTCTACCTAATATTAGCTTTTCTAAGGGAGAATGTTCATCTTGTTCAGTGGATATGAATCTCAAGGAGAAGTATGATACATGGAAGTCTTCTCAAGCTCTAGTTGTTCTTCAGCTAGTTCACATGGTATTAGTAGGACCCTTTGTAGTGACTTCAGTCAGCCAAGGCTGCTACATACATTTGTTGATGACTTTTTGAGATACACTTGGGTCTTATTTATTCATCATAAGAATGAATTGGTTCATAAGCTTCAAGACTTCAAAACTCATGTTGAACACAAGTCAAGGAAAGCCATTAAGGTACTAAGGGTGGACAATGAGAACAAATATGTAGACATAAGACTTAAGAACTTTTGCAAAATTAAGGGGATTGATCTTCAGAACTCACCAACATTTAGTCTGCACAAGAAAGATGTTGTAGCTATGATTATTAGGACTCTCAAGACCATGGCAAGTTGCATGATAAAGGCCAAGTCTCTTGATCCTACACTTGAAGTTGAAGCCATTAGCAGTGCTACTCACATACTTAATAGATCTCCTCATTTAGCCTTCGATGGCAAGACTCCTTTTGAGGCATGGTGCAGTAGAAAACCAGTTGTGAATCACCTTAGAGTCTTTAGTTGTCTAGCATGGGCTAACCTATCTTCCAAGAGTTGCAAGATACGAACACCTAGGCCTTGTACCTTCATCGGCTATGAAGATAATATGAAGGCTTACAGATTGATGGATCCTGAGACACATGAGATCTTTGTGGAGAAGGATGTACATTTTGAGGAAATTTCACCTAGCTTATTCTCTAATCCTCTCCCCACATCATACACAATGGAAACTGATAGTGACACCGGTGATAGTGATTCAACAGGTTCAGACATGTGGGGTTCTATCAATAGTTGCAGTGAGAGGTCACATAATTCTAGTCCAAATGCTTATATTGCCATAGTGAAAGGTCCAACACATCATGGTAAATCTCATCTTCCATCTCCAGCTTCAGTTGACTTGGGAGACATACTTGAGGACATACATCTTCTCATTGATGAAGGTAATCCTTTTATAGTTGTTGCGAGGGCTCACTTTGACCCTCATGTCCATTCTCTACATGATCAATCTTCACATGTTGGCATGATTGTGGATCCTTATGAACAAAAATTAGTGGAGGTCTCTTTGTCAGTTGAGGAGATAGATGGTTCAATGGAACAGGTTCAACAGACATCCTTGACCGATCTGCATTCATTCTTTTCAACACAGTTGGAAGGGGTGAACATCAACATCAACATAGGGATACTTGAGTAGGTTTTAGGGCTAGCATACATCTTCAGGAGTATACCTTTGCCTTTTTTTCTTCCTAAGGGGAGGAACACCATTCTGCATTATTGGACCAACTTCTTCATTGGAGTAGCTTTCACTAATCGACATTCTTCTTTTTTTGGCGGGGGGGGGGGGGAGCCTATTCTATCTCTCTTCCTTCTTTCATTGTCTTGTGTATATACTAGATGTATGTCGTAATAGGGGGGTTTTGATTACTCCATCCATCGATGCATCCTTATTTATCTCTCTTTTTGGGGGAGAGTTTTTCCCATTAGGTTTTCCCTCTTTCCTCGCTTTGTGGGAGATTTGCATTTTCATTATGTACATGGGTACCTAATATGGCCTAGTAGCTAGGACCCATTATGTATCTTCATCCTAGTTCATAAGCTTATGGGAATTCCCCTAAGTTGCACTTAAGGGGGGGTGTTGGTGTAAATACGTATTCACTATTTACACTTACTTAAGTTTACTTAGGTTTATGCATTATTTAATTATTTTGCATTATTTTATTTGTGAGACACTTAGGAGTATGTGCACTCTTGTGAGTTGTCATAATGACATCATAGGGGTCCGCACCTCTTTTAAGCACATGTTGTCTACAACACAAGAATCTTCTACACACATATGACACTTTTTCATTCTTATCCATTCATTTAGAATGTTGGATAAGGTGCTTAGTTGTCTTATCTTTTGGTTGTTTTTAGAGACATTCTAGCTGCTTCCTGAGAGGCCTTTATATATAGGCACTCCTAGTGTACTCTTAATCATGACATATTGAATACATTGTCATTCTAATCATACTCTCTCTCTCTCTTTGGTCTACTATGTGCTTGTGTTTGAGTTCTTAGTTCCTGGGTGAATTTTTCCCTTAGGCAAATTCTTACACAAATTTTTGTCTAATTTGTTTCTAACCTTTGACTTCAAGAAACCCAAAGTACTGAAAACTCTCTCATCCTCCATTGAACCCAATATCATTGTCAAACATAAACTGTAGGCTTGAAATATTTTGGTATTAAGTCTCTCAACTGATTGCTCTGACCAAGGTTTTTCTAAAGCTTTTTTATTTCTCCCTCTTCATTTGAATTCTCCATAAGATCATATTGTTCCCTCATTATGTTTGCAAAAGAATATGATTGATCTTCAGTCTAGATTCATCTAAAATTGCATTTATAGTTATTCCATTGATTATTTTAGGTTTGCAAAAATTCTGAATCAAAGTTGTCATCCTTCTTCAAAAATTAGTTAGATAGTTTAGAGACCAATATTGAAGAAAAATAATAGACATTTCTTTGAGAAATTCCTCTGGAGGGATTCTAAATCTAATTTGTGACAAAAGATTGTAGCAAATTCACTTGATAGAGTCAAGCAAAAATTCTTTTATCTTCTTGAAGTCTTCACTTGTAATACATGAATGTGCCTTCTCTAGTTCTGATTCTACTTCACTTCTTGCTTTGTTGGGGTTAGAGTCAGGGTCAACATGGGCATAGTATTGTATTGGTATGTTAACTCCATGTACCCTGGCACATACCTCACCATTTGCACCAATATGTAAAATGTTCCCAGGATTGTTCAAATCTATGATTTCTATCCACTTTGGAAACTTTGATTCATCTAATGGTAGTAATTGATACATAGTATCCAGGCTATTACATGTCATTTTATGCAGCTTATTATATTCTGCAATGTACATAGCTCTTTGTTGAACCTTTTCATAATATTTCTCATGTCTTGTAGCATGGGGAGAATAGCTGCTAAAGTTAAGAGTATCTTAACATTAGTTAGACTTGAATATAGCCAAGGGAATCTATCTCGCACAGAGTGGATTAGTCCAAGCAATGATGGACATTCAAAGAATACTTGATGCACTAGTCTATACAAAGAGATCCATCTAGTATCATTTTCTTTAAGAAGTTTCCTCCCATCAGTAAGTCCTTGAGAAAGGTCTTGAAATTCTTGGACTCATTTTGGACTTTGAAAAAAGTATTGGTAAATCTCTTTGATTAAAGATTCCACTTTACTTACACAACCAAAATTGTTGACAATTCCAAAAGCTAGATTCATTTGATGGGCCATGTAATGAATGAGATTAACATAGGATGCCAAATCATTCTTGAGCTTTTTGGAAAGATCGCCTTTATGACCTTGCATAACCGAAGGTCCATCTACTCTAACACACACCAAATTTTTGTCAATCTCCATGTTGTCCAAACCTCCACATTCAATTAGAGTACTCTTTAATAAATCATATAAATTTTTAGCTATTGCATTACAATTCAATTTAGCAACAGATAGTATAAAGGGTTGATGACAAAGATTATTTATAGTATAAACATGCATGCACACCTAGGAAGTATTATCAATTGCTGTAGCTTCATCTAGAGACAATGCAATGGAATTTGAGTGTTTTATTTTTTCCTTCATATCTTCTTTTTCAACCTATGCAAGACAATTAGCCCATTCCCACCCACTGTTTACTAACCAGTGACCATTCAAATAGTTTTGAACTTAAAAAAAGTGCAATAAAGCAATAACTAAAGGGTAGTCTGTCATATGATGTCCTCTACTCAAAAAATAGAAGACCACACTTAATTGAACTACTTTTCCCATATTTTTCACTTCCATTGCTTTCCTAATGAAATCTTCAATGAAACCTTCTACTACATAATGCTTCTCCCATAATTGCTTGTGTAACTCGTACATTTTGGCATTCCTAATATGCAGACAATTGTCTTTTTTTTTCCAAGTTGGTACAAAATTTTCAACTCTAGTTATAGTTTCCTTTTTGTAAACTTTACTGACATGCTTTTCTATGGTATCAAGTTTAAGCTGCAACCTCTTCTCCTTCTTTGTTATCTCTATGCAAATCTTACATTTGCATTCTACAGGAGGCTCACCATCAATTGGATTGGCCACTAGTTCAATGAACTAGTACTTTTCCACTCATTCTAATTCAAAATTCCTTTTGGATAGATCCCAACGAGATTGATATTTTTTGATTCCAATTTTCTTTTCTCATTTTGTGTATGAACATGATTTATGAAATCACTTTTGGTTTTCTCACCCGACTAGTCATTAACCAACTCCAAGTCTATAATATTAGTTTATGACTCCCTACTCAGGGGAAGTGCCTTCAAATCATGTTCAAGTTCATCCTTGAGTGAGATATCAGGTTCACCAACTTGAACTTCTTGAATATGGTCTCCAACTTGTGATGAATCTCCTTTTTGAATAAGCACTAGAGATCTAACTTGTGAATCTTGTAGGTTGCCAACATTTCCACCACCAAAATATGTGGATATGTGTTCTGCATTTGGTAATGGTGAGGTGAACCCACAATACTAGGTACCACTTTTAAGGGACAAAAGAAATCGCGAAATGATGAAAAATTCACATATTGAATTTTACGTATGTTCACATGAACATAAAACAATTATATGTTCATGCGAACATGTTGAGTTTAACTAAGGTATGTTTGTGTGAACATACGTTATTAATAAGTTCACGTGAACATATTTTTAACGGCAATTTCACGATTAAAATTCCACTTTTCCGTTTGAGATCTTAATAAATTTGGTTTTTTTGTTTGTTTGTGCGAACACAAATTATTTTACATGTTTGCACGAACATGTTAAATTTTTGACTGTCAGATTATTTTTCTCATACGTTCGTGTGAACATATGTTCGCGTGAACATAATGTTTGTGCAAACATATAAATTTTTGGTGTTGTTTTCTAGAAAAAAAGGAAATTGACTCTTTTGACTCCTAAAATTGAGATTGAATGATCTCCTACCGTAAAATAAAAAATTCCAATTTGTGCTGCTCGGAGAAAGCTTTCCATCAAGTATAATTATAATACATATTATATTAATTAAGTCTTTTAAATATGAGTTTACTCATTATAGGTTCATTACCGATTGAACATCAACTGACTTCAACACTTCGGAAAAATTAGTAAATTAGATCAATTTTTTTTTGAAAAATATCTGGGAAATAGGTTATTGAGATAGTTTTCCATTCAAAAAAAAAAATTAGATTTATGATAATTTGAGTTCAAGTTATCTGTGTCAAAACGAAAGTATGTCTGAATTACAATTGGTGTCACTTCAAATCTTCATAAACTATACAATATTCAATGAAATTGAATCAAATCAAATGCATCCTCTAGATATTTATATAACAAATCCAACACCAAAAGAATTACCTCATTATCTTTTCTAGAAAAAAAGTTATATGTGTCAAACGGACTGTCACTCTTTAAAAATATTGAATTTTAACATGTACCACTTTTCGGTGGAGAAGAAAAAATTGACATAAATAATTTTTTTTAAAATTAAAAAATATGGTTACAAAGTAGGAATAGAGTACTACAAAATAATAATTTATGTCATCTTGAAATTATTCATAGTTTTAAAGATATAGTCCCTCAAACGTGAGGTTTGCTTCAAAAATATTGATTTCAATGTCAAAATTGGTCAAAAAGTGGAACCCATTATTGTGGGATCACCTGGTGGCCTCTTTGGGATTTTAGGGATCCTATTGGAACCCTTGTTACCCCTCTTGTTTAACATTGCAAACAGATGAAGGCTGGAAAAAAAAATCAACTTAGTTGAACAGAAGACTCAAATAGTAACAAGTTAAAGACCACGAACGATGATAGTAGACTACTTAGACTACATATAATAACAATAATATGATTCATTCTCATAAAAAGGGTACTAATGTGGTGGACCCACAATAATGGGTTACAATTTTTTGCCTAAACTGACACCAAATTGTGAATTTTCAAGAAAACTTTCACATTCAGATGTAAATTGCCATTTAATGGTAAGGAATTTGAAGATGAAGTAAATTATAGTCTTTTAGGATTTTCTATGTAGATTCTAAATATATATTTTTAATTTTTTTTTGAATTGATTTGATTGAATTAATTTTTCTCCTACGAAAATTGCTATGTTATCAAAAACCTAATATTTAAAAAGTGACATTGTTTTTGACACACAACTTTTTTTCTACAATAGATATCAATGTGATTCTTTTGAACTTAGTTTGTTAACATCCATACCAAAACCATAGAGGTGATCTAATGTCTTTATCCATAGTATTTCATATTTTATCAAAGTTTAAAGTTGACCTAACACTAATTTGGATATACATGGCTTTTGACACATGTAACTTATTATATATTTATCCAAATTCAAGATTTAATTTTTTGATTGAAAGAGGACTTGAATACAGAGACTATAGTTATTTTTCAAAAAAATTATTCTTATTTACTATTTTTCCATGAGCATTCTATATATAGGTTTATTTTTTATAATGAACCTCAATTCAATTAATGTAAAAAAATGTATACTTAAAAAATTCAAAATGTATCAAATCCATATTCATTAGAAAGCTCATTTCGAGTACTTGTGTCATGGAAAATGACATGTCTTAAGTGCTCCATCTAAACCTAGCAATTGAGCCTGGAAGCCATGAAAACAACTTAGAATGTTATAGACTTTGTAAAAGCCATCTACTTTACTAGTTTTGATAGAAACTAACTTTCTATCAAAACTTTTTTAATCCTTTTGATAGAAACTATTTTTAGTTAGTTTCTATCAAAACTAATAAGGCAGAGTTTTCATGAAAAAATAGTTTCTATCGAAACTAAATAATAGTTTCTATCGAAACTATTTAGGATGAATTTTTCCTATTTAGTTAGTTTTGATCGAAACTTTTATAGTTTCTATCGAAACTAGATGATTACTTTCTATCGAAAGTTTTTGGGCAAAAAATCTGTCTTTCACGATTTTGGAGGAATTTCTTCCTCCAAAAAAGTGTAACCCACTATTGTGGGTTCACCTAATGCTATGGTATTACAGTCTACAATACTACCCAATAAAATTTGCAAACCTATCTTAGCATGTGAGATGTCCAGTCACTAGTGGATATTAGATAGTAAAACTAAAAAAGTAACCAATACCAGTACCACTGTCCACATAAAAAATAAATTAAAAATACTTACCTTTTATGAAAACCATGGTCCATGAGTTAATGGGAAATGCACTCAACATTCTAAAACTTTGACAATAATAAGAAATACTAGTCTCTAGACCATAAAAGAGCAAATTGTGTAGAATAATAATATCTTATAGTCCAATCTAGGTTGGCAAATTACACAGGATTAACAAGTAGGAATGTTAAATATAGATGAAACACACCTTCCTATGTAAGCCCACAATAGGAAACAATTGGCTAAATGGGGCTGGTGGTTGACACAAGTCGAAAAAATGGGAGGCAACGTCCAACCCAAGGGAAAATTATTTGGTTGTAGTAATGGTGAAAGAACATTGTCCAATAAGAAACAACATGCAAAGGATGATTTAAAAAAAAAATAAATGTATCCAAAACATATATTACATTGGTGATTGGACCGATATTTTGACCAATCATGTGATAACTAATGGGTGACTACCATGGGCATTGGACCCAAATATGATAAATATCCAATGACGTGCTTGACCTATGTTACATGCGCTATTCGTCAAATGATGAATGACCCATGAGATGGGATCGCCAAAAAGTGAAGATTCTCCACTAAAGTAATCTCTGCAAGACCTTGATAAAGAAATCAAAAAACTTGATGAAAAAACTATTGATGGTCCTGATAAAGGTCCTAAGTTCAAGATATAGGTTATTTTTAAAATTTCCATTCAAATAATTTTTTTCTTGTGCATCACTCCATTGAATACCACTTTTATTTTTTGTACATGATAGTTTTTTTTCTATTCTAAAGCTTCTATGTTTTTAGTGTTGATCTAATATCAAAATACAGATTAACAAGTCCATTATAATTCTCATTAGCTTCATTCACTAATATAGTTATGTGGTTATTCGACCATTGTTTGTGAGATACTTATTCAACCGTTGTTTGTGAGATACTTATTGCTTCATTGATTTTTCAATTAGGTAACAATTGCAAAGCCAAAAGAGAAGGATAAGAAAGAGAATTGTGAAGACAAGTGTTCATAATCTTTCCAGTTAACTTGGGCTTTGATTGATATTTTCATTTCTCAATCTACTTCAGCTTAAGAAGAAAGGGCTTTGGAGTGAATTTTAGTTATTGGGTATGAAACTATCAACAAAACAAAGATTGAATTGTTTTAGCCTTACTGGCATTAATGGGAACTATAGTGGGTGAGTTTATAAAAAGTCAAGTAGTAGATTGGAATGATGATGTCATAACAAGTGCAAGGTTTAAGGCATTTAGTGGGCAAAGGTTAGATTGGGAAGCTAGGTTTTAGTTCTAGAGAGATCTCATCATTAAGGTTGCTCAACATTTGGGTCGAATTATAATTGATATAGAAGAGGTTAATTGTCTTATATTCCCTTTGTTTTTGGTATAATCTAATTATGAATTTTTTTTTTAAAGTTGGACATATGCACTATATGACAAAATATTTTTTTCTTACGAATTTGATTATATTTATTTTTTTTCAAAATAAAGGTTTTTTAATATTTATATCTTGTAAGGCTATGTTAATATTTTGTGCACTATGTTTTAAATATTTGTGACCATGGATTTCTTTTGAATGGATCTATCAATAGTCCTATAATAAAATCACCAAATAGACATTTGGTGGTTTTACCGATGTGGCCAGATTCATACTTGGTTTATGGTAAAATTTTAATCCATAGCTGATGGGAAGCTCTGTCTCAAGCTATACAACCACATCATGCCTAAACATAGCCTATCCTCACCCTACTTATATCCTTCTATAGCTAATCTCAAAATGATGTACTCCTATTTTTAGTGATTAGGAGATAATTAGAATGCATTATGTGCACTTGAGTAATGGGCCCTCAAACATGCTTAAATAGGAAAGTAGGTTCATTCCCCTTGATATGGTAACTCAAAACCCAATTTTTCTCAAAGCCAATTTAGATTCAAACAACTTTACAGAGCCCTCTTTCAGACCGCAAGACTCAAAGTTCAACCCCTTAAGTATTTGTGTGACAAGATCCAAAGATCATTAACCCTTGACTATATGCTCCTCTCCACTAATCAGTAAAACAAGAATTAGTACTTCAGGCATGGGTAGACCCTCAAGCTCCTATTCTTAGTCATTTAGATGTAGACTATTTAATTTATTTTTAAAAACTATGATTGTCATCAATATTTTGACGTGGCCTGTCGTCGACGATTTGTCACCACCGTTGAATCATCTCTAGATGTTGTTGATATTTTGATGCAGCCTATTATCGATGATATGAAAAACCTATTGAATATTCTCTGGTGCGAGTCAATATTTTGATGTGGCTTGGCGTCAATAGTATGATAAATCCATCGAATCATCTCTCGATGTCGTTGATATTTTAATGTTTTGAACTAGTAGTCTGATGTCGCCATGCTGCATAGATGGGAATACTTTTTGATAGAGTGACTTGTTGATAAACTAACAAGCATGGAGTACGTCAAAAGTTTGACATAATTCTAGCAACATTATTTTTTGACGTGGAAGTATTGAACTTTTGACCACCAAGTGTCACAAAATAGGTCTAAATTTACTAGCAAGTTAAGGTGACACAAAGAGGGAACACAAAAAGTAAACATAACTACAATTTCATGAGAGAATTTGTTAAGGAAAATTAGTTATTGTCGTGAGTTAGAGAAGTTAAGGTGATGCAAAGGGAGAACAGGAAAATGTAAACATACCTACAAATGTGAGAGAGAAGATTTCAAGGAAAAATAGTTATTGTGGTGAGAAGGCCATTGGATCTCTTTTGCTAGTAGATGGAAGATCAAATAATCTCATTGTTATGAAATGATAAGACTAGGTATCTCTACAATGCTTACTATTGTTAGTTGGAAGAAGGTATATGTGTCAAGGGAAGACCACATAGATGAAGTAGGGGTTGAGACTAATGGGTAATGCTAGAGAGAATGGAGGGGCATTCTTTCCACACCAACAAAGAAAGGAGGAAGTGAAAGGATATGCCACAGAGAGAGGAAGGGAGTTCATGCACTCCACCAAGGTGGCCTCATAATTATCCTTGATGAATGTAAGTGCGAATGGATAGGAAACACATGAGAGGCAAGGTGATGAAGATGCACAAAAATACTCGTATATAATGAGATGGTCAACACATTTGACCTCAATGAAAAAGCTAGCTCCAAATGCAAAGGCAACAACCTAGTGTTCAAGAAGTTGATCAACCTTCTTGTGGACTGAATGACCAATCTAAGAGGGGTGAGACTTGTGCAGAATAAAATGTGCTTGGTGTAGGTGCTCTACACATGGTGAATAACTTTTGACAAAGGAAGGGATCAAATGGTAATCCCAACATCTTTTAAGAAAAACCAGGTCTGCAACATTTTTTAATCAATTTAATTCTTAACATCTCAAACTATTTAATGATTTGAAACAAAGTTTCCTTCCATAATTAGAGATATCAAATTTCCACTTTCCACAATTCATCATAATTATTATCATAGGTTTTTGGATTAGATTGTGTAAGATGACACTCTATGATCCATCATCATGATGA